>OX439035.1:41213152-41723152 GCA_949317995.1 Acholoe squamosa | reverse complement strand
AGGTCACACTTCATGTGGGTGCTTTCCCTGAGATTCCTAAGCTCTTATTTTACGTTCCTTTTTCAAAATAATGAGGACTAGTATGATATATTTGGGTATCCGCAAATTCTGTGTAAGGAGAAAACGCTTAAATGGAATTGCTGGGTGAATAGATTCAAGTTAGCATAATGACTGTACTGAATAATCAGAATTAAACTAGCTGACTCCATGAGTACGTTAATCGGAAGGTTAAGTGCTGCAGACAGATTTGTCGTTCCCTCTTCCCCATGGCAGACGTTCTGCTTTTTAAAGTTGGCATATCCACTAAAAAGACAAATTTGAAAATTTGTGGAAACATGTCTAAATAGTTTATAAATGGCTCATCTCTTGTGCCATGTTATATTGTTCAAATCACTGCTTGCCCAAAATGCCTCAAAATGAAGTGTCTAATCACAGCACAATGCACTTCACTGGATAGCCTTCGACATACCTGCTCACCTCAGTACCGTCTATTGGCTACTCTGACAGGCTTTCAGTAGTGTTTAGCTGTTTAGTGCAAATTAAAAACTAGGACTGGACATTCATTCACAGCACGCAAGCTCCCTCTATAGGAAACAGACACACCTGATTTATTACTAGGATAGGAATAATACAGGGCATGGGTTTTCTTTGTTTTGGAGTGGAAATATACAATGATTAGATATTTTAACACATGGTTTAAAATGTTGTCTAGATAGTAATTGATAGGAAACCCCAAATTTGATACTGTGATAACATACTAACCTTAACCTGTATTCAAAGCCTAGTCACGTGTGCTAAAGCTTGGAAATAACTTCACACTAAATAGGGGCATGGTGATTTGAGTGATAAAGCAGGAATCATGAAATGTTGGATGACTGCCCCTGTTCCTTCCCGGTGAAATAAGACCTTCATTAGTGATCGCGTGGTTCTGTGTTAGCTGCACCCCTGATGGAAGAAGCCCTGTGATGTGTGGCTTTTTGGAGGGCAGTTTATGGCCAATTGGAATTCCTACACGTTGCTCTGTGTTTGTCTCTGAAGCCATCGTGCTAGAATGGTTATGGTTTATCTTCCATGGTCTGAAAGCTCATTGTTCTTTTTGTGATAATTATAGTCTGCTGAGCAAGAGATGTCCCACGTCCAGAGACTCCCAAAATGTACTGTCATTGTAATTTGTACCTAGATCTACATACTATTATCTAAAACCATAATGATATATACCCTTTTAACTTTCAAAACAAGCCGCTACACAAACTTCTTACATGAGTCTCAAATCAGTTATTCCACAGCTATGCCCCTTTTAGTGTGTCGACGTGGACGGTCTCTACAAGGGGTTTATATTGCTTCGATGTTGAGAGGTAGTACCAAATGAAGCCTGTGTAGTTACCATCTGATTTGTGGGCTGGTGGCCTTGGCCTACACTGATCAAGAGAAGGAGTCTTAATAGACTCTGCTGACATTTCCTGGAACCTGCAAAGTAGCAGAAACCATGGGGGTGCTAGCGCTGAACGGAAAAGGTGATGGCCAATGCTGTGTCTAACAAATTGCCAATACCCCTGGAAATGGCCACCGTCTGCCTCATATAACTCTAATGAGCACCACTACCAATGTGATGGAGAGGGTGTGCATATGTCTGGTTGCTTGTTTTAGTACTGAGATCAAACCCACGGTAACACCTTAGGACAAAAGGAAAAGCTCTAATTATTTCACACAACCTGGGTTTTAAGTCGCATAATCCACATTTGTGTATGGCTATAGCGACCTTGCAGAACCGGACTGATTCCCAGGACCGCCACATGCAAGCTGACATTAGTATTAATCTAGGAATATGTGTATGATCAAGTTGTCATATGAGAAATATCATATGGCTAGTGGCTATAAGGATTAAGAATATCAAGCTCTTATTGTGTATTCCAGTTATCACTGGTTTATTCAAGGTTTAGGCAGAACTTATGTATCAGTAATACAAATGTCAATACACAGGTAATTCACACACAGTAATATAATATAAGTGTTCCACTCCTATGTATAATAGTAATAATACATTATCCAATATAGGTTCTAGGTGGGTTCCCACAACCTAGCTCCTGGCCTGCTGATATATGGATAATATAAAATATAGGAACTTTACCCTCTTGTAGATGGATGGTAGAAGATAGCCTCTGGCCACAAGTGGGGTTTAGTCCTATGTCTGGCTGACATAGTCTAACCCAGCAGAGTGTTCTTGTGGCAGATGCATAGCAGGCTCAGAAGAGCTGGACTGGAGATGATGTCTCTGAGGTGGTTCTCTGGATACTGACTGGATGGAGGGCAGGGTTGAGCTTAAATAGCCAACCCTAGCACCCTTCCTCTAGACTAGCTGGAGCCAACAGCAACTGCCACTGCTATTGTCCATTAGTGCTGAGTCTTTCATGTCCATGCGCCCCCATCATCAGTGCGGCGCCCCCATTGTCCCACTCAGTTTGGCATGTTCAGCAGCTCATAACTCGACTCTTTATGCAACTGTGTACTTGTAACTGTGCATGTGGGGAGTGGTACCTGTCAGCTCCCCGTACCTTGTTGCGCATATGCACAAATTGCGCCAGTTTGTCTGTGGCGCACCAAGAGCTTAAAACACTCTCAGTGGCCTAGCTTCCTTAATAATTGGACTTTTGACACTGAAATAAGACCATGAGATGTATCTTGTCTGGGCGCATCCGGGCCATGTCCATTATCTGGGCCATGACATCCATAAGATGGCTTTAGTGCCGTCTGAAATTCACAATGCTGTCACCTCTATAGCCTATTGTTAGTGTATGGTGTTCAGCGGCCTGTAATGACGGTCTGGCTTGTCCTTAAATAATTATATACCCCATTGTCCAAGGTCAGTAAAACCATGAGGTTGGACCTTTTGGACCTTTAACATTAAATATACTATTGTTCATGTTCAGTGAACCATGAGGTCGGTTGCTTTGGTCCTTTACATTATATTCACAGAGCTTGTGATCAGTGGACCATGAACACTCATATGGAGTTATATGTATTAATGCCTCATATTCTATGCATTAATACAATCATATGTTACAATTAATGGCATTATAAAAATGTATATGATATTAGCATCTTCCTAACCTGATTTTCTGGTTTCAGGCAGATGTTGTTGTGTTGGTTTCAGGTACCTACTTAATCTCATGCGAGATTCCGAAATCAGAACTATCATGGCCGTGCACACATGATGAACAAGAAGCCTCACTATACCCTATGATGGTGGTTATTCACGACTATACAGTTATTGCCGAATCGAAACAAGCCAAAATCACCACCAGCCAATCTGGTACATTCAATAACCTAAATAAAGTACGTCCCAAGTAACCCCAGTTTACAGCCACTGTGAAGGAATTTAAATTGGCCATAAAGTGGCATCGACAAAACGCAAGCCGGCATCTCCAAGGAGAGCCCCCAGAAATCCTGTAAATAGCATTTATCGACATAGCATGCAACTTAGCTGGGAATAGTTGTTGAGTAATCGGAGTCTGATTACAGAGGGAAAAACAGTCGGACATGACCATCCATCGATCTATGGCATCATGTTTCATATCACAATAGTCTAAGGCCGTCCTGCAATAACACGCCCCAGTAGTAGTCAGGTTTCATTTTTCTTTTGTTTCTGCTGTTTTCTCTCCATAATGTTTTTCTTCACAAATGCATCAAGACGTATTCAGAGAATTTTTGAAGCAGTTTTATCTGTACTAATAACCGAAGCTCAAAGTGCTAAAACCACCTTCCCATAGAGCCACATTTGATTTATCATCATAGTCCACATGATGTCACAGTGTTATAGAAATTATTGCTATTGGGAGGCGGACTAAAGCAGATGTAAAATAAAAGTCAGAAATGTACATTCTTTATGTTCCGAGTACAACACCTGCACATACTTATATGCGGCCTTTTGTCTGTGCAGTGTCTACAGATTGAATTTCTTTCCAACAATTAAGCAAAGATTTCGGACTTCTACTTCTGGACTTCTCTATTAGGCCTCTGCAGCGCAGCCATCCTCATTAACCCTAGTAACTGCTTGCCATCTTCCCATGCCCATACCTTCTTGATCAAGCCTAAGACCAGCTAACCTGCTCACATGGTAAACCAGGCCTTCACTCTGATCAGCTCCAGAGTGTTCGCAGGCCCTCTACGGGCAAATCAAAGTGGAAGTGTAGGCCCCTACTATAAAGAGTATAGATTGATTGGAAGCTGTTGGTGGCACCAAATGAAGCCTGCATACTGTCGCCTGATTGGTGCACTGATGGTGTTGGCAGGTTCCCATTGGTCTCTAATCATGATAAAAGGGGCCTTGATAGACTCTGCAGACATTCCATTGCCAACCAAGTGGTAGGGACCGAGCCAATGTCAGCAGCCAAGTGTAAAGGTGACGGCCAGTGACTTGACCTTCAAATGGCTGCTCCTGCTCCACAAACTGGTGGCCATCTGCCTAATATAGCCCTGATGGGAAGCGCTACTAGTAGGGAGTGTGTGCCTGGCTCCCTGCCCATTTAGCTTTAGTCTCTAATAATGATGGGCTAAAAGTGATCTTCACTTTGAATTAAAGAGAACCTGGAATCCCCATTTTTTGGATATTTGATGCTGAAGTTGAAAAGAAGTAACGTTTGGCAAGCTTTTTCCAAGAAGAGACAAGATGAAACACGAGAAGGGCTTTTAGAGGAAAATTAAACATAGGGCATACAAGTAAGTACACTAAAATGAAAAAAAAAAGAAATATTGAATATAATCTTGGGAGCATATTAGGTGGTAATCACAAGCTAGGTAGCACATCCTTGGGAGTCAACAAACAATGTCATTTTCCTAATGCCTTCCCTGAATTCTGTCCTTAGTAAGGTAAGTAGTAAATGACTGCCTTTGTTCTATATCAATAATAGGATTGAAGGATGATAAGACACCCATCAACACTGCTGTGCACATAGCTATGAAAACATCCAGCAATGTTCATCCCTGCATGCTTAAAGTCCAAATTATATTTATCTATTCATAGAGGGCATGCTTTATAGGCACAGTGACAAGCTGATGGATTACTACAGACATTTGATTTCCTCATCCCATGTTCTCTGAAAGGTTTTTAATTACATTAAGCTTGATATCAGCCCTGATGAAAGGGAATAAATTGTCTTAACAATGAGGGTGTAATATAGCCTAGAGAGACTTTATGGGTTGCTAGATAATGATATGAAGAGACCCTCAAAGGGATGACTGTCGGAGCAGTCATAAAAAACATTAATGGTCACTGACTAATTACAGGGTTATTTTAGGGTCTATTACAGAGTGTTCTAAAGTAAGCTAGCATGCTATCCATAAAATGAATTTAATGCCTCAATTAAGTTCAGAAGTATCAAAATGGTCATTTATGTGGACGTTTGTCACGGACTATTTACCAATTCCAACATGCTCGGCGCACAATGTACCAATGTATGGATGGATGCATGTATACAGGTAGAATAAATTATACAATGAAAAATAAACTGCCTGGATCAGTTATCATTGTGTATTTAGGTTGTTGTGAAGGCCCTCTGGCATTATAACAGTCCGCATGATTCAGTGAGAATGCCTGGTTGGGTAGAAGGTGTCCATCAGGATGCAAATGGGGCTAAGTGGGTGTTTTCTGCTAGAGGTTCACCAGAGCCATAGCATTCAATGTTGAGGAGATTTAGAAGACGTCCCCATATTCTGCAATCACACTCTTTCATTCCAGTCTTACTGTTTGTACTCATGCCCAACACTTAGCCTACCCTGCACTACCTTTGGGTGGATGTTAAGACTGTTGCATAAAAGCTGGGTTATTAATTGGTGGGTAATTTGCCCCAGAGCAAGATGCGCATGTGTGGTTGATGGAGGTAAATCGATGGAGATGCCTCCATCCTTACCAAGGCATAAGCTCCCATCGAAAGGGAATGAGCACTTTATCAATTATTCATCATGTGGGTAATAATCAGTTGGTGGGTGATAATGGGAGTAGTGAAGCCTGACATAACATATGCAGTAATCCTACCAGGTCACATCCCAAGGGTGGGCAATTATTGTTTTATGCTCTAGTTCAAACGCTTTATGCACTCTCTTAATAACTTGGATTCAACTCACTCAAGCCACTATTCTAGGCTCAATGAGCAAGATGGCACAACCACTATCTGTGCAAAGAGCTACTATATCTAGTACCACAGAGGGTGATTATTGAACCATTATTTGTAAAAATAACACTATTTGTATCATAATCAGTGCGTAAAGAACTGTTATTAGTATTAAAGGCACATTACAATCCACCTAATATTGGGAGTATCAACATTAATTATGTGCCTTAATATGTTGATGGAGAAATGTCAGATAGCAGTCGTTTACACAGATCTCAGCAAATTGTCGTGACTGCTCATCAACCTGTGTGAAGTGGCTTACACATGTCGCTAGATGGAACACAACGTCGCTATAGCACAAGATCACCAGGAATACCAATGGTGGTGATCACATGGCTTCACCTCAGATGGCGAGGATGGTGATCACTCAGACTTACTAGGGATGGCGATGCGGGTGATCACTCACCTTACTAGATGAAACACCCACCTCATCATAGCACATGTTCACCAGGGATGCCGAGGATCATGAGCACTCATCCTCACCAGGGATGGTGACATGAGTGTTCACTCATCCTCACCAGGGATGGCAACATTAGTGATCACTCACTTCGCTAGATGAGACACACACCATGTCAAAACGCACATTCACCATGGATGGCAAGGATCACTCACACTCACAGGGGATGGTCACTAGGGTGATCACTCACCTCGCTAGATCAAACGTGTACCTCGTGATAGCACAGGTTCACCACAGATGGTGAGGATCTTGATCACCCACACTCACCAGGGATGGCAACACGAGTGATCACTCACCTCACTAGATGAAACGCACACCATGCCATAACGCATGTTCACCACAGTTGGCGAGGATTGTGATGACTCACACTCACCAGGGATGGCAAGGGGGTTGATCACTCACCTCGCTAGATGAAACACACACCACATCATAGCGCAGGTTCACCATGGATGGCAAGAGTGGTGATCACTCAGACTCACCAGTGATGGCAGCGCTGGTGATCACTCACCTTGTTAGATGAAAAGCTCATGATCATCGATATTGGTAATCATGCAGCGTCACATCTGCCAGATCAAAGTATGTTTTGCCAGAGAATGTATTGCCATAATGTATCTTCCCTCTAACCACAGACAAGGTGTTAATGTAGATATTTCCCTCTGTATTTTTTCCTGTAACCAGAGAAAAGGTGTTTATGCATAGTTGTTTTCATTTAAATTCATCTAAATTCAATTGATATTTTCTCTATATAATCTTGTTTGATTCAACTCTGAAGTATTACATGGAAATCAGTGTGAAATAAAGCACATTTGATACGTATGGGACTTATACTTCATACCCACACTTCCTAGATAGGATACATGTTGAACAGTGGTAATGTCTCAACAATTTTGGCAATGGTGGTGATAAGTTGCCATTCTGAGTGAGAGTGAGTGACAGATGATGCAATCCTCAGGGAGCATTGACTTAGAGAGACACAAATTCACGCATTGAGTGAGACCAATGTTGGCAATGGTTGTGATAAGTCACCATTTTGTGTGAGAGTTGATGTCAGTGGCACACACTCACACAGCAAGTGACATCCATGTCAGCGATGGTGGTGATAAGTCGCCATTTTGAGAGAAGATTAACTAGGAGTGACCCAAACTCATGCAGTGAGTGAGAGCCATGTGGCAATGCAGGTGAAAAGCCATTCTGAGTGAGAGTTAACAGACAGTGGCACATATTGACGGAGTGAGTGAGATCCATTTTGGCGATGGTGGTGATAAGCTTCCATTCTGAGTGAGAGTTGACTGGGAGTGGCGTATAATCATGCAGGGAGTGAGATCCATAACTAGCGACGTTGGTGATTAGTCGCCATTCTGTGTGAGAACTGACTGGGAGTGGCACATAATCACACAGTGAGTAAGATCCATGTTGGCGATGGTTGTAATAAGCCGCCATTCTGAGTGAGAGTTGACAGGCAGTGGCACATTTTCATGCAGTGAGTTAGATCCATGTTGGCGATGGTGGTGATAAGTCACCATGCTTTGTGAGGGATGACAAGGGGTGGCACATACTCACGCAGTGAGTGAGATCATGTTGGCAACTGTTGTGATAAATCGCCATGCCATGTGAGACTGACACACAGTGGCAAAAGATGACGCAGTGAGTTATCACTCAAAAAGGAGTCACCATTGATGACCAATCATGGCGATAGATAACGACAATTTGCTGGGATAGTGGTTGTACGCACCTCCTCCGACTTGAGTTTGATAAGTATTGTTCTATATTATGATATATCCCCGCACCCCCAACTTCGATTAATTCTATATGAGACACACTAAAAGCTAATCTAGGCTCATAACAGCAGTAAAAAACAGAGGTTAAACCGCTTAAGGCTAGATATGCAGGAATTATGCATAAAGCAGGGCTTTTTGGCCAGTTCATTGCATGATTGCACTTTGTGATTTCACTATAATCCTTGGTATTAACAGTTTCATCCATATATTAACACATTGGTCTTTTTCTAAATCTTTGTATCTAAATACATCGTCCTTCATAGTGAAGAAAACGAAGCAGACCCACACACATTCCCCCATCCCTTCCTACAGTCCCAAGTCACGCATTGCAGTAGAACTGCCTAGCAGTTGTGGGCATGACGTTTTGGGTAATAACACGAGAAATACGATCCACTAGATCGGTGAATAGGCGTGTCTGCCTGTTTTCCCCCTTTTGAAACCTGACTTCCGATTATGTGGTGCCAAAGAAGCTGTGCTCTTTGGCTGTCTTAAAACTTCCCTAAAGGTGTGAGAAATCTATGCAGACATGCAAAAAGCATATTCTATAAAGACAAATAGAAAATAAGAATAGCCACCCACTAAATGTTCTGTGTCCTATAATATCGGCTCACTGCAACACAATTGCAGTGGTTCACTCTTCAGTTTCACGAGGGTCCCTGGTGGATTCAATAGTTATTTTTTTACAGTGTGCCCGATATTCAGAGTCTGCACTTTGTATTTCTGGAAAGGCCGATTGCATTGGTGTAGCTGTGCCAAAATCCAGAATTCAGTGACTGTTTCAGTGCCAGCAGGTTTAGGCAGCCATGGTATCAACTAGCTCTGAGAGAATGCAAGATGAGGAAATTAGATGTATAGGGTAATAGACAATTATGATTAAGGAATTTGTCAAATGAAATAAAGGGCTTTATGCATAACCAAATATCCTTTAGACATGCGTTATTCTTTCAGCTTTAAGTAGTACCATTTCATCCCTTGCTCTCCTCGTCATAGAACACCCTATTGAACTTTAATGACCTTTTATGTAATATGATGCCACATAATATGAACTTCTTTAAGGGCACCGTTAGTATTGCTAAGGTCATTATCCGAGGTGATCAGCACATGATGAACTGTCATGGATTCTTTATGGGCTTTGCAGCACTATGTAGCGTTTAATGAATGTTATGGGACAGCTTGGCTGGCGACCTACCTCTATGTTGGGGACATCATAGAGGCAGGCCATGTCTAAGAAGGTAGCTGTCAATCATCCCCTGTTTTAGCCCTTACTCACAAGAGGGCACCCTAGTACCCCAAGGGTTAACCTGTCTCTCCTATACAGATGTTTGGATATAGTCTGTGATTGGAGAATAGAAAAACTCCCATTTAGTGGAGTTCAAGAGTACTTATAACCCATGATCTGGGGAGAATGTCATCAGGCATGGCCAGCGGGTATTATGCCCTCAAATACCTGCGGGGACCAGCGTATGGGACAGCACGAGTGGATTTACGGGTTCAATAATCCACGATCGCGTAGCCACCCGCCACCCCCATAGAACTAGACCGGAAGACGACGCGTAACACACTTATGGGGTCAAAGGTCACCAAGCTGCAATGGTGGTTGCCGAGATGTAGCGCTATGGAAAACCATTGGATTCATATTTATTTCGAACAATATGGAGAATTTAGGCATGGCATGTTTATCTAGGATACCTTAGGAAGTTTCCCTGTTAATAACTCGAAATGGCACCATTGGATTCTATGCTAACGAGGTGTGCAAAGCCCCGGTATGTCGGAAAACTTATTCAAATCCTTCATATATATTGGCTGCTAGTACCGTTCGGCTTGGTGTAGTGGACAATGAGTCTGTCTCTTTCCACAGCGGCCGGGGAACGATTCCCATTGAACCCTGAACAGTTTTAACTGGAAATGTATGGCGAGGTTGACATTGTATACTTCTCAAATTTATCAACATGTCCAGATTCTAACCAAAGGCTTCTTGAAGATGTCCAAAAGGTGTTAGAGAAGGGTTATGGCCTGATAATGCAGCGGGGTCATAACCAAAACAAGCACTGTCCAAGCCAAAATCGTTAGATAAACAGGTATACTGCATGATGAATGAGAGATTGACTTGCCTTATACCCATAGTCCACTAGGCTTCATTCATCAGATTCTATATAGGGGTTGTATGCCTCATTCACAGTAAAGAGGCCTAGTGGACTATGGATATCATACCCATAGTCCACTAGGCCTCATTCACCAGATCTAGACTCAGGACCGGACTGGTTCCCGTGACCATCACGTGCATGCTGTCATCAGCAACTTCTGGTTCTAATCTCGCGAGCCTGTCATGGCCACACACACACATTAACAAGAAACCTCCCTCTAGGGTTTGAGTGCCTCATTCGCGTGATGGAGACCAAACTTGGATTATAGGTTATAGCTTTATTACCCTCATTCAACAGAGTACATTAAATGAACATGGCGAATGCCGAGTGATGGTAAGCACAGATGCTATTTGCATAGTGGCTACTGCCATTTTTTAACATCATCAATGCTCTATCTATTACTTAAGCATGCTACCTCTTAATCACAGCTACTTAAGAAGGGCAAATGGGCAGTCATCTTTATCAATTGGTATGTCCAACTCAGACCCACATGTTGCTATTCCAATAGAAATAACGGAAATCCAGGGGTGAAAGGGTTCAGGGGAGGGGTATCAGGTCCATCCCGCTGCAATCAGCAATGTGATTTATAAATTACCGTCTATTGTTTCCACGATATCATGTAGAACCTCTCTTATTTTTATATTCAATATCCAGGGGTTCAGATATATCAATGCCCATGCCCATCCTGCCATTCTGATTATAGGTACTCACAATTCCTCCATGTACCTGAGTATGGTGACCTTATTTGGGTACGTAGAACATAATCTAGCTAACATAATACATGTGTGATACTTGCATTGTCACTCTTGGATGTAGGGTGGGAGACAACAGCAGTACAGCCTGCACCCTGCGCCATCTGCTCCCCTAGAAAGGGAGAAGGACATCACGGTGTAATGGGGACATGTATAGTGTCAAGATGAGCAGCATACCGTTCATAGCCAAGGCCATTGCCACAACCCAGCTCATCACCTCTGTGGCCCCCTCTCTGATATCATTTCGACCCAATGAGTGTCTCGTGCTCTTCATAGGCCCCTTGGTGGTATTGACGAGCATAGAAATATTTCCAAAGCCGTTGCCTTTGGTCCCTCTGTTTGATGGTAGATGTGTATGATCTGTAATTTAAGCATCGCCATCAGAGTGAAAACTCTAGATCTAGAGACAACATGGAATGTGTCTGTTAAATCATACAATAGGGGAGGTGGTATCAGTATAGCACTATGCAGGACCTGAATAAATATTTGCCAGGCGCTTTCATTTCTCTGCCTTCCTGGGTCAGGGTCTAGGGTCATACCTGATGTCAGAAGGGAGGATTCAAAAGTATGACATAGACACAAGGCACTAACCTGAGGAATCCCCAATTAATAGCGGACCTCCAAATTTACCTTTTTCCGGGTATGTGGGTTATATTGCATAAGACTACCCCTGCTCCCCCACAGCTGAGAGAGTTTTTTTTTTCTAAAAATAAGCTGGCTGGTACAACTATGTAATCTCAATATTAGAGCTTTACAAATTAGTTTTCCCTTGCAATCATTGCATCACTTCTTTTTGGTTCTTTTAACCCAGATTATACTAACGACCTACATGTAGGTCGCTTACAGTACCATAAAGGACACATACCCCTCGTCTGGAGAAAATAACATGTATGGTTTCCATGGCAACCAAAATACCACAAAATCCGAAAATAGGCAAAAAGGCCTATTGGTCATTTTATCAGATAACTTAGTGCCTGGTATTCCAGAGTTAGTTGATTTGGAGACCTATCATATAAGTTCATGCATGCAAAATTTGGTTGTCATGGAGACATAACTTCCTAAGATATGGCATATTGTTCAAAACTGACCTACATGTAGGTCATTGGGAAGATAGGGGGTCTGGTTTCCCATGCTTAGGTATGTAGTTTGTATAGATATGAATTAGAATGTTATTGATTGATATTTCCATTATGGCTTAGCCTAGGTTTATCATATTGTGATATTTGGTAATGCTATATGACCCTCATAATAGAATATGATGTGGGTGACCTTGCTCAAGGTTAAGGTCATATTGCTTGACCTTGAATATACACAGTTCACTATAAGGTCACTATAAGGTGATGCCTATGGCCTACGAAGTTCCACACAGTGGATTCTCCTAACGACCTACATATTACTGGACATTATCATCCGATCACCACAAAATTTGAAATGGTGCATATTTAGGCATACAGGACATTATCTATAAATTTTCAATACTCTTATGCCAAAACCATGGCTTTAGTATAATTTGGGTTAAGTCAATCAGAAGGGGTGCTGATTGGTTGGGCTTTAGAATGGTGCTAAATGGAGTCTGTGTGCTGCCTTGTGTCAGTTCCAATAGTTTAGCTACCTAAATGGCCCTTGCTGCCTTACAAAATAGTTGGTATCTGCCTACAAGCTTAGGCAGGTACAAAGCATGATGTGCCAGAAATATGGTTGCTTGCGGTGCTTTGTTCATCCGAGTAACGCGTTAAGACCACTATCTATCTACCTTAAGCTGTCAGCTCATAGACAACCAGAGATGACGTGGATATGTGCATCGATACATTTTGTGTCACATATTTGTGCTCTAGCTCAACTCTTGAAGAGTACCTGACTATGAGCATGAGACTGCAGCCCATGATACATCACCTTCTTATTGGTGTTAGGATGGAAGAGTAAAGAGGTCTCTTAATTGGCGGCAAATTTACCCAAGAGGGGGATTATAGGCTGTTAGTGCAGGATGGGTGAGTGTAAATGGATGAAGATGCTTCTTCCATCACTACAGAAGCTGCCATCCATAGGGGACGGGCACTTTATCAATTATGCCTTGATAGGAGTATCAGGAGATATCAGTATGTGGATGATAATAGGTGAATTATGTTGGAGTCTAACATTAGTAGTTGCTGTGGAAGTGTATACCGTAAAACACATAGTCCACTTGACCTCTGTCGTATGATTGAGCCCCTCCTACATAAATTTCTGCGACAGAGGCTTAGTTGACTATCGATGTAAGTAAGGAAGGCCTGGTATAGGCATAATGTCAAAAACCGTTGGAGATAGTAGCAGGTACTGTTTAGTGATTACACACTCTATTGTGGATAAGAGGGAGAGCTACACATACCACATGGGCACTTATCTCAAATGCATGCTGGCATAGTACTAGTACTTACATCTTTTTGTGATATAACCTTTTATGGGAGGGACCTCAATCGCTAAACTTCAGATACTTTGAAAATGTAGGTTACCACTTTCTGCTTCACTATGTCCTATGACTCAGTCAACGAGCTATCATTCATTATCAGCAGTAAAGTTACACAGTGAAGAGTGCGTTATCCATATTTAAGATTACATAACCTAATATACACTGTTATACCACGATTTGTGGGTTACACAGTGCTTTTTGGTGGCTATTCCCATCCACATATCTGTTGATATTGCACACCCTATAGGCTGTAACATCAATTTTGGAAGGCGTGCGGTTATCAATGTAAGGCGTGCGGTTATCAATGTAAGGCGTGCGGTTATCCTGGATAACCGCACGCCTTACATTGATAACCTCATGTCCTTACATGTCATATATTACATGTTAAAACCCACGAAATTTTCAGGGCCAGGGCAGGGCTCGAACCTACTCCCTATGCATTGCGCCACAGGGACTGACGAGAGAAGCTTGGTTAGAACCAAATCTGGATATGATACAAAGCCCAGGAAGGCGACGACTGCGGGCTGTCCGCTACCATAACCACAGGACGCATTCAAATCAATCCAAGCCGAGACTGCTGCAGGTGGAGGAGACGCCGTGGCCCCGCGGTTAGCGCGTTGCGCCAAGCCGTGAGAGGTACATGGATCGCGCCCCGGCCCGGGCGCATCTTTTTTCGCCATGTGCGCTGTCGCTGTCCGCTGCCGGGCGAGGAGGTGTATTATACACAAACATAACAGCGAGACGCATTGAAATCTTTTTTCGCCGTGTGCGCTGTCCGCTGCCAGGCGCAGAGGTGTATTATACACAAACATAACAGCGAGACGCATTGAAATCTTTCGCCGTGTGCCGCTGCTAAGCCTAGCCGAGACGGGCGCTGCCGCTGTCCGCTGCCGGGCGAGGAGGTGTATGTACTGATCGTGTACACACAATGGCTGGCATCGAGTCCCGGGGAGGGGGAATAATTTTTATTTTCATCTTGAATTTATTGGTATAATATTGATTATTTATTGGTTTCATGGTATAAAATAAGTAGTCAATGGATAACTCATGACTTGTGGGGGTTATCGACGATAATAACACTCGGCCTACGGCCCCGTGTTATTATCCGTCGATAACCCCCATGCGTCATGAGTTATCCATTGGTTACTTGTTCAATAATAAAACCTATAGTCAGAACTGACTATACCAGCATATTTTGGCCCCCATAGTCAGATGACTATATGCATTAGTCATATATTAGTCATGGAAATAATCATTCTGACTATGTGTAGAGCTCACAGATTGATCCATCTTCCATTCTTTCATTCCTCTGATGAGTACCAATGATAATCCTACGGACGTTTCCTATATACAATATCATGATGGTTGGCATTTTGAACAGTATTGTAATTAAACCACAGTAAGTAAAACCTTCTATGCATGAATAATGC
Source organism: Acholoe squamosa (assembly GCA_949317995.1). Classification (NCBI taxonomy): domain Eukaryota; kingdom Metazoa; phylum Annelida; class Polychaeta; order Phyllodocida; family Polynoidae; genus Acholoe; species Acholoe squamosa. Next base: position 41,707,978 of record OX439035.1, on the reverse strand, counting down.
AGCATCTGACCGATACATTTTGTCAATCGTGACATCATGGATGTATCAGATGAGCCTGCTGCATCGCTCTACAATGATGGCTATATCACTAACTATGTCAGAATATTTTTATTCTCTATAAAGATTATCAAAATACACTATCATGATATGGTACTGTTTGCCATTAATGATCGTGTCCCCCCCCCCCCAACGGTAAGAACGGCAGCTTTATTAATTTCCCTTTATACGCCACAGGCTTCTGACTAGACCAAGATGAACGATGTTACGCCTGTAAATATCCAAAGGAACACTGATAAAAACAGGCCTGCAATTGTTAGTCAGTATGGACTACCTCTAAAGTCAAGTGAATGTATTCTTTCACGATTATACTTGCTTAAGTCACTGATTACTAACTTAACTTAGTCATATAATCACCATATAGTCATGCCTTGATTCTTAGCATCAAGTACTAAGGCCCTGTAACTAATATGTATAGTCAGCATGACTAATATCCATCCAAGATGGACACTGTGTGCCTTCGCCATGATGCCCAGCTGAAACTGAAAACTCTTGTAGCACTGTAATAATCACATAATATCTTGGTATGTTACCTATCCCTTAACTGTCAGACATGATCTATACCGATGGATGAACAAGATAGGGTGAACATTAAGCCTGATTATGTCCCGAAGTTTCACTGTCTCCTGTGTAAAGCATCCAGCAAACATGTGCCCTTTTGTTTTTGTACACAGAAACCTGTGACATCATCAATCTATGAGCTATACACATAGTCAGAATGACTATTTTCATGACTAATATGTGACAATGCATATAGTCATCTGACTATGGGGGTCAAAATATGCTGGCATAGTCAGTTCTGACTATAGGTTTTATCATCAGTCAAGGTCTGAGATCTCCAGTCACGACCGACATGTAGTGTTATCTTTGGTGCACAGCCAACGTCTCGCTTTAGGTTTGAAAGCCTTTGTTATCTTAATCACAACATCTCCGAGAATCCTCTGGCTTGGGTGCAAACGGCTTATTTCAAATTCCAATATCCAAGCCGTAGTAGTGGGCTTTAGCTACCAATACCCAACCTGAAATTCAAGTGCTTAATCTGAACCTAGTGTAAGAGCTGTTTAATTTAGAGGTGGATAATTCGATGATGCTTCAACACACTCTCGTTGTTTTATACCCAGTAGTCAAAGCTGCTTCTGATCCTTCTGACTTAATTCTAAATAGGGCCTTTAAGCAGTGAACAATTGCAGAGTCATGCAAGAGTAACACAGTTCTCCCCAAATTGTCCTCAAAAGGTACTGGCTACCACCCTTCTTCTTTGTTGAAATAGGCTCGGCTTCCCCTGGAATAAACCAGGTGTATGTACTGCTGCTGTTTGCCATTTCATTCTATGACATGGCCTGTTCAAGCCGCACCATAGGCAACATTATAATCCAGTCATACAGAGCAGTTATAGTTTTTTTTCCGCTCGTACCTTCATAGACCTCAGGGTAAATTTCGCATCCTCCTGTGAAAGGTAAAGTTCAAATGACTGTTCTGTATTGCTGGAGGGTCTTATTCGTTGAGTCTTATTGCGCCGTGTTAAGAAATACCCTGCTGTGGTGGAATGCATATCCTGGGCAACGGTTTTGGATCTGCCATGCCGACAGGGAGATGGTTGACAGGTTTCCAGAAACCCGCTCTTCCTATTTCTAGGTAACAAAGAAGGCAGATTGATCTGTGCCAAAAATGCTGACTTAATGGCTGTGCCAGTGCCAGTAGTTTTAGGCAGCCAAGGTATCAATAACAAAGGGAATACTGGATCGGGCAATTATAAGTATTTTGTGTGCAGCTCTGTAGACAGTGGATACGAGGCACTATCCCGAACTGTGTGGAAGGGGGAGGGCGTTTTTTTTTCGTTTTTCGAACGATTGTACGCCTGTGGAACCAGAGCTTTGAATGGGCCCATTCTTAAGATGTAATTTCTCTGCAGGTCGTAATCTAAATACATTGTATATAAAACAACAGTCAACTGCTTTTGCATTCATGTATATCCTATTTTATGACTCCCCTTTCCATCTATTCCCCGACCCAGCAAATTGTCGTTATCTGTCGCCATGATTGGTCATCAATGGTGACTCCTTTTTTAATGATAACTCACTGTGTCATCTTTCGCCACTGTGTGTCAGTCTCACATGGCATGGCGATTTATCACAACAGTCACCAACATTATCTCACTCACTGCGTGAGTATGTGCCACCCCTTGTCATCCCTCACAAAGCATGGTGACTTATCACCACCATCGCCAACATGGATCTAACTCACTGCATGAGTATGTGCCACTGCCTGTCAACTCTCACGTAGAATGGCAGCTTATCACAAGCATCACCAACATGGATCTGACTCACTGTGTGATTATGTACCACTCCCGGTCAACTCTCACTCAGAATGGCAGCTTATCACCACCATCGCCAACATGGATCTCACTCACTCCGTCAATATGTGCCACTGTCTGTCAACTCTCACTCAGAATGGCGACTTTTCACATTGCCACATGGCTCTCACTCACTGTGTGAATTTGTGTCACTCATAGTTAATCTTCTCACATAATGGTGACTTATCACCACCGTCGCTGACATGGGTGTCACTCCCTGTATGAGTGTGTACCACTGTCATCAACTCTCACACAAAATGGCAACTTATCACTACCATTGCCAACATTGGTCTCACTCAATGCGTGAATTTGTGTCACTCCAAGTCAATGCTCTCTGAGGATTGCATCATCTGTCACTCACTCTCACTCAGAATGGCAACTTATCACCACCATTGCCAGCATTGGTCTCACTCAATGCGTGAATTTGTGTCACTCCAAGTCAATGCTCTCTGAGGATTGCATCATCTGTCACTCACTCTCACTCAGAATGGCAACTTATCACCACCATTGCCAAAGTTGTTGAGACAGCACCACTGTTCAACATGCAGCCAATCTAGGAAGTGTGGGCATGAAGTATAAGTCCCATACATATCAACTGTGCTTTGTTTCACACTGATTTCCATGTAATACTTCAGAGTTGAATCAAAAAAGATTATATAGAGAAAATATCAATTGAATTTAGATAGAGGTATCTCTAAAATGAAAGCAACTATCCATAAACACCTTTTCTCTGGTTACAGGAAAAATACATAGGGAAGTAACTACATGAACACCTTGTCTGTGGTTAGAGGGAAGATACATATGGCAATACCTTCTCTGGCAAAACATACATTGATCTGGCAGATGTGAGGCTGCATGATTACCAATGCCGATGATCATGAGCTTTTCATCTAACAAGATGAGTGATCACCAGCATCGCCATCACTGGTGAGTCTGAGTGATCACCACTCTCGCCATCCCTGGTGAACCTGCGCTATGACGTGGTGCGTGTTTCATCTAGCAAGGTGAGTGATCAACCGCCTTGCCATCCCTAGTGAGTGTGAGTCATCACGATCCTCGCCAACCAAGGTGAATGTGCGCTATGGCATGTTGTGCGTTTCATCTAGCGAGGTGAATGATCACTTGTGTCACCATCCCTGGTGAGTGTGGGTGATCAAGATCCTCACCATCTGTGGTGAACCTGTGCTACCACGAGGTACGCGTTTCATCTAGCGAGGTGAGTGATCACCTGAGTGACCATCCCCCATGAGTGTGAGTGATCACGATCCTTGCCATCTGTGGTGAACATGCATTATGACGTGGTGTGTGTCTCATCTAGCGAAGTGAGTGATCACTCATGTCATCATCCCTGGTGAGGATGAGTGATCACTCATGTCACCATCCCTGGTGAAGATGAGTGATCACGATCCTTGCCATCCCTGGTGAACATGCACTATGACGAGGTGCGTGTTTCATCTAGCGAGGTGAGTGATCACCTGCGTCGCCATTCCTGGTGAGTCTGAGTGATCACCATCCTCGCCATCTGAGGTGAGGCCATGTGATCATCACTATTGCTATTCCTGGTGATCTTGTGCTATAGCGACGTCGTGTTCCATCTAGCGACGTGTGTGAGCCACTTCACACAGGTTGACGAGGAATCACGACAATTTGCTGGGGAGGCATTCATAGTTTAGTACGCAAATACCTGCCAACAGCTGGATTCCATGTTGGGGTCATTACAAAAGTTGTCCTCTGCTACACTATCAGGGTTTCCATGATAAATGACATGTTTACATGACTTTTCCATATTACGCTCATTCTGTACAGTACATAAAAAGAACATGACAAATGACTGCTGACCAAAGGCATGGCATCTAGCAATTGACAAATCAATCTCTGGTGTATCACTTAACCATGGGACCACTAGCTCTTCACGTCTTCAGAATGCAAATCGCGACCTACATCAATGCATATCAACTGTTACATATGCCATGACCCACACTCTAAGAATTAACTGTTGAATCTACCAGAAATTCTCGTAAAAATAAACAGTGAACCACTGTTATTGCAATACAGTGTAACAGTGTGTTTTCTACAGTGAAGTATGCCCAGCACAGTAAAGCACTGAGGTAAAAGAATCTTCATGAAGATAAAAGTGTAATCCTTGTACCAAAGCCACCAGAGATCTGCCATTATAATAACCAATATGTCAATAAGACGAGGAATTTATAGGGAGCTGTATAGGAAGACTTTCAATAAGTTATTGTCGTAATATCGCATTCATTATCAGAGTATATAAAATGAAATGACAGTGGTACAGGTTACTAACATGTAGAAATGAACCAGTACGTATTGCGCATGGCTCAGCAGGTATTGAATGAGATGCTATAGGCATAATGGCCTCGTTATAAATTAGCCCTATATGTATTAGTTATATAGATATGGCTGATCTTTCTTTAGGCTTTCAGTATAATTACGCCAAATTCCTTTTTCTTATCAAACTGATGGCAATGTCTATCCCAAATCTGATCATTTGTGGCTACTCTTACTGGAAAAACTAAAATAGTTTGAATTAGGAGGTGATTTTCACCGAAATATTATCCATTCTACTCTCAAGGACAATGATTTGGTTCAGGACGTCCAGTCTCCATGAAATTACGACTGTATATCAGTTATACTGATTCAGTCTTTGGATTTGGCCTCCTAGTGGCTTCAAAAATGACACTGTGGCTTCTGAGAGCTGAGTGGGGGTTACTATTCTGGGAGCCATTACAACATGGTGCAGGGGGACTAATTAACCTTGGCTGATTACACATGTTGCGTCCCCTGACATGTGGCCTTATTACAATAGGCATTACAGGAGCACGCTCCCAGGAGGTTGTATAAGGTACTGCATAATACAACAGGAGAGATGTAAATAGCCACAAACAAACAGGACCCCACAAGGTCCTCCGTGGAGTCAAACATGTGGGTGGTCCAGCAAAGGAATCATTTACAACAGTGCCAGAACTAGTTCCCTCTTATTTGAGTTTTATTAATTATCACAGTATTCTAGCTACCCTAAATGGAAAATAATACATCGTCGAAACCTTCGTGTTTACTCCCTTTTGGTGATAATGGCAACATCTGATGTAGGCCTAGCAGTGATTATGATCAGAATAATGAAGCAGGAAGGGAAAGGTTTCAGTAGCAATACAGAAAGATAGCAGCATGAAGATAGAGCAACAAACATTGTTATACGAACATATCCAATGGAAGGTGAAGAGCACCAGAGGAGAAAATAGGGTTATGATGCCGGGTGGGAGAAATCTGCTTTCTGTAGTCTGTTTTGATGTAAAAGGATGTTGACAAGGCACCTTTAACTCTTTAGGGAGGGCATAACAGGTCGCGGATTCATGTTATTTTAGCTTCTATGATGCTCCAGGGCATTGCAGGAGAGTAGCTCACCGGCGCTCCATGGGTGTGCCTTATGCAGTTATGCCAATCTTATGGAAGAGTGGCGGCTCTGTGGGATCGGTAGGTTATACATATATTGTATACATGAATGCATGACCTGTAAATATATATGAGAGCACACTAGATGCTACACCTAAATTGACTCCCATGATGAGCCTCTGTCAGCTGGAGCTGCAACACCATAAGTAGTTTAGTAGGGCTAGGAGATTCACTTTGTAATGAGGCACCTGGTGGCTCTTATCCCAAAATATAAAGTCTATTTTATTTTTTTTGTATGTCTAAAAGGCTACTATATATAATCAGTATAAGGGAATGTCAGCGTGTTGTCCAAAGGTCTGCAGCTTGCAGTCCTATCATTGAAATAAAACACAATATATAGTTGTAGTTTTCATGAATGGTTATTAGAAAAATAAAACAAGATTCTGATAAAAGAGAGTTTGATCCAAACACCCACAATCAATAGATACCACTACCATTAATCCACATTACGATCTTATATAAGTATACCATCATTATTTTTGGCTCAACATATGGTCCTGGACAGGAATGCCAAACGAATTGTCAGCACAATTTCCTTACGCGACAAAATGAGTTCCTAGAATTTGAGGCAGGATCCTTTACTGTACTGACAATTCCTCTACATCAGCGTTTTATACAAGGTATCACCCATATGTGGTATTGGGTATTATGTTCATTGATATACCATTGGCCTCTGCGCTGTTGGAGAGGGATATGGGATGTAATTTGGACGTCCGTGGTGGGTCTGGAATGCCTAATGGATCGCTATAATGTTGGGCAAATTGTTGCCCCGAGTGCGTTGCCCCTTCTGTGAACTGCAGATTCCGAGCGGTCTCTTCTGATGAAGAAAGGTAGCAGAGTGATGGATAGGTCACGCCTGCTGACCGACCAAAACTCTGTCAGTCATCGATTACACACGCCTCGTCCCAGCATGCAATGCAGTAAGGACTCAGTATGGAGGCCTAGTGGAGCCACCATCTTGAATTTCGCTGGTTGAGCTAAAAACCATTGATAAGACATACCATGATGGGTATCTTGTCCCTGGTTAACACCCACTTCCAGGGACATGCTGGTCCCATCTTATCAGTTCTTATCAGTGTGTGCTGCCGGAACCAGCTCCAGACCAGCTTGTGGCCAATATGCTGCCAATCAAGGTGGGTGAAACATGGCTCCGTTACCAAGGCAAACCGTTACAACGCCGCTTGTGGCTGTTATAAGTTATAAAAAGCAGGGGGAATTTCAGAGGAAATCTGTCCAAAAATCAGTCTGTGTAGTAATTGATTAACTTGAGCCAGGCCATCATCATATCAAATTCTAGTAAATGTCTGATACAGAGTGGACAATAAAATGTGTAAAAAAAACAATGGCTCCATCGGACGTGGGGTTTCTCACTAGAGGCATGGTAACAGCTAGGATGCAGCTCTCAAATCTAAAAGCTGGTTTGGCATGGCCACCATGCATGGGCGGGACCATCGGTGGGTGTTCAATTAAAGATGGCGGCTCTGAACCCCCACGGTCATGTGACCCACTACCCTGGATGATGACCCCAAACTCATAGATGAAATTGGGTCCCAAGTGGAGAATGATGGCCTGTCCATCTTCAGTACAAGGGAAATCAAATGAAACATGACGAATATGATTACCTGTGTGGAAGGGGGAGGGCGGTGATTCTCATTTATTCAAACCCTACATTTCTGATGGTAATCAATGTTGCAGGCAATGTCTCTAGGCAGAATTCACTTTGTTCCAGTGCTGTGTCCATAAATGACCATATTGATCCTACAGAATGACTGGCCTTATTTGACCCTAAATACGTTACATGGTCATTGTGTAGCTATAGTCTCTGGCCATCCGAGAGTGAATGTAGAAACCTGGCTAAATGTGACCACATCAGGGTTTTTGACCTACATAAATACCGATAATGTTATTCCATAGGGTGTGAGGATAACATTGGAATTGTGTTTTACCAAGACTCTCGTGGAGATGGCAGGTCATTCCTTATGATGGAACTATTTCTGATATCACTGGATTTCCACCGACCAAGTTATATTTCCTTTCTTTTGTATTTTGTTTTTTTTTCTCCACGTCCTCCGGAAATGTGTTCCACACAATGTTATGACATCATATCCATGTGCTCGTGGAACATTCAATGTTATTTATATTTCATGCAAGCCTAGAAAGAGGATGCAATTGGCGCAATTGGCCCAGACATGGGCCTTTTACAGTGAATTGCCAATGGGTAAAATTATAGTGTGCGCTCAGAAAGTAGGAATCTAAGTGTAAATCCGATGATTCCATAAATACAAGCTAAATCATTCATGGGCAATGAGAATACATAGGTTAGGTACCGAAGGAAGTATGACCTCACTGAAGTTCCTGGTTCATTTCATTTTGAGCTTCCCAAACATCGGACCATGGCCGTTAGGTACAACTATGTAAAGTTAATTGCAGGTGAATCATGTTATAGTGGCTATTACTCCTAAAGGAAATATAGTAGGATGTGCTACTAAAATTAATATGTTTAAATAACCTCCCTTTCCCTGCTCTATTCACAGGTCTTTCACCCCTGCAGTCTTCAGTTCGCCCTTACGAGATGAAACGATTCACAAGAGGAGAGAGAGGATGATTAGTAGTACTGCCGGAAGTTACTGCCATGTACCTATTTGTGGCCAGAAAATAATAACAGTGCACCCGGGAGGAGGATAAGTGACACAGAGGTAGCTCACAGCCACTTCCAGAGCTGCTCACTAGGGGGCACCACATCAGAGGTACCACTCTGCTTACAGGAATCATCGTGCTCTGGTGAGTAGTGTCTCTGCTCTATCAGAAGTGACGATTCTTGACCAATAAAATCTTTGATTTCTCAACGCTAAAACATTACTTAAGTGCTAAACAGTGTTACAAAATGAACAAAATGACGATTTAGTAGTGCCCTCGCCTTCGCTACAGGACAATATAGTAAAGAGACTGAACAAGTAAGAGCAATTCTTTTCCAGGTGATAGGCATAAAAGGAGAAGAAAAGCAATATCTCATGGTCAAGGAGCAATTTCCTTACGGGTGAAGTATTAACAAGGTTTAAAAAGCACCGCGTTATGATGTCCAGCATGATGGTATAGGCATCATATATGAACAAGGGAACATCTGCTGTCAGTGAAAATACTAGGAGGACAGCCTACGCAAAGATACTAGGGTCTATGACCAAATATTTCAGCCTTATTGGCTCGGTAGACTCTCACTAAACACTGCGAAATGGGCAGGTTTCTTATATTGTAACGTAAGGTTGGGCAGAGGGGCATAGAGCAACCACGCTGAGGATGATGCTCTATGCCGTGACTAACACAGATCCCATTTTGTCTGTCAGCCTCCCTCTTGTTGGAGGAAATGATCCCTTTGGTGGCTACCATGCTAGTCATGAGGCTCTTGGATCCTCTGTACACGGTCTTAATACCTTCTCTTAGGCCCATGTAGAGTCCATTATTAAAAGAGGGACTACAGGTCATTGTGGGATTGTTACTCAGCAACGTTTCAAGGGTTGCCGGGTATACATCTGAGTGGCAAAAATGGCAATAGTATAACCTTTACCTTCCTAATTTGGAAGACACTAAATCTGTATAACATGGGTCTGAATAATGTGTTCAGCATATTGTCCAAATACAGGAGGGGAAATAATCACTAAGGGACGTGCAAGCATGTTTCTCTGATACCAAAACACATAGGTCGGGCATGACGTACCGATCAATAAAATCGTAGTTAGAACACAAACACATTATGCACATTGTCATTGGATAAGGCCAAATAAAAAAAAGGTTTGTTTCCAGTAACCCGACCGACCCTAGCAAAACAGGGGCAAAAAAAAAACTTTTTTTGTGATTTTGAAGAATTTTGTCTCATTTTTTTCATATTTTAAAGAAATTTTCATTACTTTTTGAGGATTTTTTTCTGTATCCCTTTCATATCCTTCCCCCCTTTCACAGTTGTCATTTTCCCATCATTGTTTTTACAATGAAATCAAAGAATTTGATACATCCATTAATGTGTGCCCTAACATTTCCTATATCAATGTAAAAGAAAACTTAAAAAAAAAAACTACCGACCCTAGTTCTTTAAGCTATGTTACTGGAACACACCTTTTATTTTTCTTGGCCTTAACTCCCCCAGAAGATTGGATTATCGATATAAGTTACAGCAGACCTGCTTGGGATGTTTTTCAAACAGGAAAATATGGCCTATGTAAGATATTTCTCAAATCGAGGGTAGTCTCAAATCAGTGCCGATGTATTAGTGTTACCTCCTCAATCATACTCCGGTGCATGAACTTGAAATTCTTTAATTTAAACTTGAAATTCAACCAAATACAAGAGCAATTACTACAGGGTATTGATTATCAAATAACGCTGAAGTTGAATTAAATTTGGAGAATTATTTGTTTGTCCAACTGATCTGAATCACTGACATTGCTTGTATTCCAGAGTGTATTATTACACCATTTTACCTTCCAGGTACAGCCATTTTGAAACATAACCACCTGTCATACAGGCCAGTGCTCTAAGATTCGTTTTCCACAAGTATTGCCTATCAAACCTTGGCACATATATACATGAAGGATCATTAGTCACAAAAGCAGTGCTGAGCAAAGTTATTAACATTATTCACCTTAGCCTGCCATACTTGTGGGATCTTCTAGATCCAGATTTTACAGAAGACTCAATCACCTCTTCCTTTCACAGAGGGCTGTCGTAGGAAACATTGTCCCTTTGTTCTAGGGCCTGTCACGCAGTTGGATATGGGAAAAAGGTGGGTTTACGGTTGCCAGCAGCTTTTGTCTCAGAATGATGAGGGCGACAGTAAACTGGACATCTGCAAATAATCCCGTCCATAGTTCTGGTGTTTAGCAGTAAACAGGGTTGTCCTTCAACAAACAGGAAGAGTGGATCCATATCCCATGGTGCGTTATATTGAAGAAGTGATTTTTATCACGCCAGTTACAAGCATGATTGGTATAAAAAAAGAAATAAAAAAATACATACAACTGTAGTTTGCATTATAGTGGGGGTCCTCACTATAAAGCATCTGACATGAAAACATGTTATGTTAGAATTATAAGAAAAGGATCCATACCAGACAACAAAGACACATGCTATTGACCCCATAACGTGCAAACACACACTGTAGCACAAATATAGATCACACAAAGCTGCCCTCCTCAATACAGACCCCTCTAACATATGTGCCTGTCAAGCTATTCTTAAACTTTTACTTCAAAGGTAACACAGCATTAGTCCGACATGATTTTGGGTGGGCATAGAAGAAACTTTCCTCCTATCATCCGTCTACTCTAAGGTATGACGGTAGAAATCTGCGACCGCGCATAATAATGATATTTTTTTCATAAAGCTGGCTATTAGTTAGACCTATTTGGGAATATTTTCCCCAGTGACGTGACTGTGTTATGCGCCAAGGACTGGTCGATCGAGGTTCGTCTTCTGAGTTGGTATGTTGATGGAGATATCACTTAACATCGCAGAAGATTGTACAAAAATAATAATTATGAACTTATTGTGTTCACCCCTGATATGCTCCTTGCAATGGTATTTCTCAATACATTGCATACACGCATGCCCAGGGTATTTCTCCATCTGCATGGTTAACTACTTACTCTCAAAAGCTTTCAGAATTTACACCTGCAACCATGCTTTCAAGAATGTCTCCTACAAGCCATCCGACTCCACCCCACCCCTTCTCCCATAAAGGGAAGCACCGACTGTTATAGGAGTATGCATATAGTTAGTGCTTTGTACATGTATGTGATATATAACTTATCTTATATGAATATAGAAATACATCGTTATTCAATAGTGTTCCCACCGTGAGACAATCAAAAGTTGGGCTTATTGTTATACAGATAGTGTTGTACATTAGCAGCTGTGCAATTTGTCTCAGCTGCTCACACACATGAATAAGTACAACCTGTGGGCAGCCAGTTCATCTAGGAGACAAGAAGACTCTCTTTTCTGTGTGTTAGTTGATTAAGTAGCTCCCTGCTCAAACCTGCAATATCTATATAAATAGAATTCGCCACTGTATTGTGTTGAGCGAAGTTATCAGTTAGCTTAAAGTACCTAAAGCTAGTTTCACCATGTGTTATTGAGAGATAGAATTGAGAACAAAACCAACACTACCCTGCCTTCAAGACAGAATGTGTGGTCTAGTTTAGACAGAGATACGATGAGACTAGCCTAAGTAATATAGGAAGCATGGCTGTTAGATATGGCTTAGACAACCATCTACTACTTCTATCATGGGAGTATGCACAACATAATACATGCATCTCCCATTGCACCTGAAATATTACATTGGGGGTGTTTTTCGTTCCTGTGATATAGTACTGCTGTGCCTGCATCTGTGTCTCTGTTTAGCCTCTCTCTCTCTCTCTCTCTCTCTCTCTCTCTCTCTCTCTCTCTCTCTCTCTCTCTCTCTCTGTTTCCCTGTCTCTGTCTCTCTCTCTCTCCATCCCTTCTTCTCTCCATCTATCTCACTATGTACCATATAGTCATGAACAAGTGCCCTGCCATTCGTTGATTTAGAGGAGACCCCTCTCCTTTACGAGTCAACTGCCTAGAAGGGGCCATCCATAAATGACGTCACACAAAATTTGATCATTTTTGACCGCCCCCCTCCTCCCTTGTCACGTTTTATTTTTGCCAAATTTGCAATGCTCCACCATGACGTCATTTGTGGATGACCCCTATAATTGAAGGTCTACTCCAGTGCTTATACGTTATATATTTAAACATCTCTCTCCACAGTTTGGTGAGTGAGTGAGTAATAGATGTTTAATGCCATTTCGACAGCTAAGGTCATATTCATGGGGAGAACTACAATTTCAAAGGAAAGTGTCAGTGCCCACGCATATGTGCACCGCACACATCCAAGGGGGTAGGAAAGATGAGATATAGACCCTTTTAAGTGGGCTAGGGAGCCCGCCAAAGTTTGGTACATACACATCCTACATCAGTGCAAGGGAGAAATCCACATGACAGTAGGGCCTGAGATGATGTTTTTCTTTTAGTACTCATGAAAGACTGATGTGTATGTATTCATGGCAAGGCAGCATAAACCTGTTTAACTTTCCTGACGGCTCAGATGATGCATGAGCTTTGTTTATAATGGGACCAGGTCCAGCCACTGGCCGGTTTTCCTGAGTTGAACACGACTAAGTTGAGAATCTAAACAGAAATGTGATCAGATGAAAGATGAATGTATTTTTTGTATGCCAATGGCGGAACAACATCACAGCACGATAGTTTCCTACTCTGCTGGCCTCCATAGTCATTAGATCTTCTCTCAAAGCATGTCTGAAAACTGACGGTTAGGGGCAAAGAATTTAGCACAATGTAGGACGCCAAGTTCGGTTGCTCAGCGTATTGAGATTTACTAATAGGATGTGTGTTTAAAAAAGGAAGTTCTGGGAATTTAACTCTGAATCTTATATGCGTCCCTTCATCTTTTTCTATCAGCTGCACTCTGAATACAATAATATGAAGGCCCTGCATTAAATTTCACAGCCAAAACCTTTTCTCATTTTAAGAACTTAAAAGAAATATCGTAATAACCCGCAGATATGGTGGACCCCTATAAAAATAGATCAACACAGCAAGAAAGGGTGACTTTTCAGAAAGTTGTTGATAAAGTTTTTGGACCTTTCTTAGGGAAACCTATCGAGAATGCAAATTTTCATTGTCAGGCCTGCCATGTAATGCCCATTATATAAATTTAAAAGATAATTGTCATGTGAATCCCTTGGTGTAGGCTTTTTGCATAATGTGGTCATTACAAGCAAAGTTATGAGCACTCCACCAGGATTAACCTAAACACAACTTTATTCATGAAAAAGTCCCCCTTTCTTGCAACATGGATCTATAGGGTTTGCATGGTGCATATATATGCATACCTCAAGTAAGGTGTTACTGAAATTGTATATGTAGCAGACAAAATGATTAGGTTTAACAGAGTCTATAATCCTAAAGCCCTGTGAACAGAAATCATGTGCCTCTAGCTAGCACCACTGATCCAATGTTGGCTGTAAGGCTATGGGGAATAAGATCACTGGTAGTGCTATAGGCAGGTGATCCAGATCAGCCTGCTGCCAGAGGCACGTGATCTCAGCGAGCCTCGTTCTCAGGTCCAATTAGGTCATGAGGTCATGATGTCACACGCAGTGATGGCGGCCAGCTGGCTGCTGGAGTCGACCGCCGGTGTGCAGTGATAGTGGAATTAAAACGATTAGGGATTAATAGTAAACCAAATAATCATACTCCAAGCTCTAATAGAACTAGAAACAATTAAAGGGCTAATGATACTGTCCCTACGCCGTCTGTCAGTGACTGATGGCCTATAGCAATACATAGTGTTCTCATTCCCCATAGCGTTACGGGATCAGTGGCACTAGCTAGGGGCGGGTTACATTCTGTTCAGAGGGGTTAATCTTAAAACTAGTAGTTTTGTTCTCCAGGCAATATCATATATCTGAGAAGAAATTTCATTTTCGACTGAAAGCAGTATAGGGTGTGGTGTTAAATCTAACATAAATGTTTGTCATCTGCTTCTCTCAGCATCATAATTATGACCCAGGGGTAGACACTAACTTTGGCACTGGAGCCAATGGCCCATAGTTTTGGCTGTGGGCCCGTAGTTTTCTCAAGAATTGCATTCCAATGGGCCCGGGATGGCCCGCAGGATTTGACAGAGAGATCTCTGTCAAAGTTGACTTATCTGAATATAGGCATGTTATATATCATTAGAAAGATTAAATTAGTAAGAATCTGACCATTCTGACGAAGTTTCGGTGTGCATTGGTGAGGGATACCTATAATTGTCTCTTTAAAACAATGTAAATTAGTTGTTCCGGGCCCACAGGTTTAGTTCCAGGCCCATAGATTTCTAAAGCTAAGGGCCCAGGTGGCCAGTGGCCGAAAAAGTTAGTGTCTACCCCTGTGACCTTGGGCATATTTGTTCATCGTTTATAGGTACTGTGAAATTGATGACATCTTTTTGCATGGTTATTTCGAACTTGAGCGACTTCAGCACCTTCCTTGCCCTTGCCCTTGTCATTCAACTGCCTCTTGCCGGTTCTCAGATGTCTGCTTTTCAAAAATTGCCTGCGCAACAGGGATCAGATCAAACCCAATAAGATTGGATGGCTTGATTAATCGTCTAAGAAATTCTATTAGACAAATAGACATGTCAGCGGAAAGGACTACCCTAATGACTAGAAGGTTTCTTGATTAGAGGCACCAAAGGATGATAGATCTGACACGAAGTTCTTGTCAAATGTTGTGCGAGTCAGAATTAATTGAACAAATAATAGTGATCCAGGTCACAGAGAGTGTTAATCAACTTCGCCTCAATATCCTTTCAGCATCTGATCATTAGAATTTGGGAGTGTTCCCCGGGTTACTCTAAGCCTAATTAACCTAACCTAATCAATGGCGGCATTGCCACCTTTATCTAGGTGACTAGCTAGGAATTGCACTCGCCCCTAACAAGTATTTCAGATTCCTGTACAGGAAAGGAGACTTGTGAAGTTGCTTTTTTGCCCTATTCCTAAAATTAGTAATTTCTTTCTTCTATCTAACTCGATTAACTTTGAATATAGTTACCGTTGTTAAGACTTTAACATGAGCCACCTTTGAAAAAGAAGAATGACTAGCCATCAACTATTCTTCTAACATCTGGCAGGTATTTTATTTTGATATTTGTGAATCAAAAAGCACACAACAATTTCATGAATATTGCCAATACGCTGAATAAAGTAATGTGAAGAGGCAAGCAGGAAGGGTAGCCCGTGAGCCGTCCCATGGGCTATCATTTCTGCTTGCTACTTCGGCCTTTTTGGCCTACGAGTACACAGTATCGTAAAACAGTACTCGTAAGGTTAGTGAAATGGGCCTGATCAGACCTACTTGCTACTCGAGATAGTGTTGACTATTAGGGAAAGGAGCTACTGAAGACTCGAGCAATTATTAGTGTTCTGTGTCATTCCTCAATCACATCCTTAATTTCTTTCAAGTTAATATTTCATTGAGTAGGTGTAATTTCGAGATCTTTCGCCATGCCTACAGGAATTCAGATGTACGATTTACGCATAGCTTCATGAGTGTCAAGAAAACATGGCACCACCCCTGACATTTAGCATGACAGATACACGGCAATGTACTCCGATCATCTTCCGCCATGCAACCATAACAAGAAGGTTATGTCTATATTGCATAGAAAAGGACATGACATGAAAGAGGCTTTCGTGTGGAAATCTAGATCAGCGGTTGCACACAGAGAGATCTGTTTGATTATCATATAATTAGAGCAGTTGTCATATATGTAAATTGTGTATTCTACAGCACAGTCAGTCTGAATTTTAACTCGTGCCCTTCGTATGGATGGCAATCTAGGGGGAGAGGTCCTACAGGTTGTATCCACACCAATGAGAGATTACCCTTGTGATGATATGCCTGGGCCCAAGCCTACTGGGGAAGGGGGAAGGAAGGTGACCGAATCTATGGGAAGGTAGAAAGCATGCCCTTACACATTTACTGAAGCGATGGTTCTTTCACATCCGTCATTACATAGGCATAGTGATCGATGGACAGGCCTGTTTTAAGTCATTTGTCTGAAATGGAGAGACTTTCCAGTCGTACAACATGCATGCTTTGGGCACGGCTGAGTATACATGCTTCTGTTCGGAGCCAGACGAACCTTGCATGAAAGCCACACTTGCACTGGAGTAAAACTAGACATGATGAACACCTCTGATTAGGTGACTGACTATACACTGTTAAAGATTTTACTGGGGGGTAGTGCATTTTTGTGTGATAATGGAAACAGCTATATGTCCCCTCCATCTTGGAGGAATGGGACATTGCAGACGTGTTCAGTTTTTCCTAACAAACCTTATTTCCACTGAAAGCTACCTGGCATTTCCTTTGCCCCATCGCTCTGCCTCATGTGACCACTCCCTTGTCATTCCTACAATTAGATATATATTCTCTTCTATGTATACGTAGTAGATACACTATGGGTTAACCAGGTTACGTGGGGTATATATTACGTAACCTGGTTAACCCATAGTTTATCTGACTTAAACTATGGTCCAAGTTTGTCACACCTTGTGTATTTGGGAGGCATTTCTATTGGGTGTAGGCGGGACTGGAGCTGGTTCCTGGCGACATGCACTGATAAGAGCTGATAGGATGGAACCAGCATGTCCCTGGAAGTGGGTGTTACCCAGGGACAAGGTACCCATCATGATATGTCTTATCAGTGGGGTCTACCTCAACCAGCGAAATTCAAAATGGTGGACATACAGGACGTCCATACTAAGCCCTATAGGTCCCTGGGTAACACACACTTCCAGGGACATGCTGGTCCCATGTTATCAGTTCTTATCACTACATGTCGCTAGAACCAGCTTCAGACCCGCTTCCAGCCAATACAACAGGTTACCTGATATATTGAGGGTGAGATTCTTTTGTTCTAAGGTGTGACCATAGTTTAAAGCTGTTTGTGAGCTATCTAGTATTTTACCTGTCTTATATTTAAGACAGGGAAATGGCCTCCTCTGGTAGACAACACCGATCATGAGAATGTGGGAAGCACACTTTCTAGAACAGGTGTGTCCAGTTTAATGTAATTGCCATCATTTCATGATCAAAGGCTCTAGCAACTGTAAACCTACATTTGAACAAATGTCCAACTGCGTGACATGCCTCTAATAGGGACAAGGGCACAATACATCCTACTTCATCTTTGTGTGGACAGGAGCGGTTTGGTCTTTCATTAGACTTAATTAAGGAACTCACATTACCTTTTTGGTGCTGGTGTGTCGTTGATGAAGATGACGACGAGTAAGTGGGAGTGAGTAATAGATGTTTAACGCCATTTCGACAACTAAGGTCATATTCATGGCGAGAACTACATTACACAATTCGTAGAGGAATGTGTTGGTGCCCGTGCATATGTGCACCACACACATCCTGAGGGGATAGCAAAGAGAAGATATAGACCCTTTTAAGTGGGCTAGGGAAGCCCAGATGACGACGACGACCACCACAATGATAATGATGATAGCCATAAGTTTATATAGATGATAAAGATGAAAATGACGGTGATGATGATAATGATTGTGATGATGATTTTGTATTTCTGTTTGGATTCATAGAGCAGTCCACATACATGCTGCCTGTGGAATAATCTGTACACACCAACTCTATAAAACTGATGCACCATAGTGGGGGCCGTACTTAACAATGACTGTCCTGCTGTGAATGTATGTACAGGAGTTCTAGTCCTAAACACACGGACTTCAGCGTAAGCCATTTGAGCCCCGTCTCTCTTAATAGATGATGCATAGACATATGGGATGCACTAAGACAGAGGGAATATTTGATTCTAATGATCAGTGGGGTATATATTGAAACCACAGAGAAAAGTGGGGAAGGAAAGATAATCGGGAGGAGGGAATTGCGTGAGAGGAAGACAGGGGCGGGGTAGGATAATGGGAGACATGCACACAGAGCTATACTAGACAAAACCCCACCGCGTTCTGAGACAATGAAAGGCATATTCAGATATCTCAGGTAACAGGGGCTCCAAATATTGCTCGGTAGTTAACAGTACCAGTTAAACCATCTCATAGCTTAAAGGGACTTTTATGCATACCATCTACCTCAGAGATAAGCTTTGCTGCACAAAACTAAAACCATGCCCCATAGTGAAATCGCCCGTGTTTGGAGGTCAATTAGTAAGAGTACCAACTAGGTATAGATCTGAGAATAGTTTCCAACATATAGAAAAACCACTACATCACGCATATCCACTGTCTATTGTCCATAGCAACATCTTTTCTTCATCTCAACAGGATATTGATTTGCCGATGTATCAGTATAGCTTATAAATACCAGAGAAGCGATGTAAGTGATATAGTTTTCCAGGGGTAGAGAGTACACACAGTAGAATCGGCATTCTCGGACAGAGAAGTAAATGACCTTCACTGGAAGCGCTATGGTTTCTGGAAGCAGAATGGAGGAACCTGTCTTGTTTTTATTCATGTGTGTGAGCAGCTCAGACAACCTGACCAGCTCCCAATGTTGAGCACTATCTGTAATAATAAACTTTCCCCTCATTGTGACTATACTGCTGAAGTAGAATTACGGTGATCCCTTGCTACATCTCCTAGAAAAGGAAACTTTTTTTCTTTGCGTCAGTACACCATTCACTGTTCTTAGCAATACTTATCTGTTCACTAAGTTGTAACATGATAAATACACTTAAGGGACATTTTGAGGAGCAACAGATAGCCTCGTGTGTTTAACTGCATTGCCTATGATGTTAGATTTTAAGCTTACATGACAGTTACAGCTCATTAGCTTTCTAAAGCATTACAGCGAACCGTAATCAATCACTCAGTGCTCATGTAAGTCAGATAGCATAGATTTGATTTTATCAGACCACTTTGGAGTTTGCAACATCATAGAACCGATGTCCTGCCACTGGCATGATTGATCGTCCTTCAGGAAAACATCTTGTAGAAGTCCTGATCATGCAAGTTTCTAGCTCTGACTGACAGTATTGATCTCTTCATCGACAATTCCTGACACATTGCTGAACATCTAAAACACGACTTGACAGAAAAGACTTACTTATTTCCTATCTCAGTAGTCCATAAAACATGGATTGATCTATCAGGTATCTTTATGGATTTGGACTAACTCCCAGGGATTTGTTTATACCTGAGTAAACAGTTAATGCTAGCTGTAGAGAGAGCTACTCAATTGTATTGACACATACATCAATTCGAAAGTAACAAACTACATGCGCAAACCACATGGTGACAATGTCGTAACACTGTTGTACTATAACTGTCCTCATTTACCATATTAAGTTTTGGTAGGATTTTTCCAATTTATAGTAGACAATGTGTTTAGTGATTCGGCATGACTGAAATTCATATTTGAATAAAAATATTGGCCCAGGACTCAGACGTTAGCCCACACATTTCTTGGTAAATAGATCAGAAAATAGCCTCTGCTCCCACGCAGAAACTACCTGAAACCAGAGTTTGTGCTACCTATGAAGTAAAAGTTTCAGAATAGCATGACAGGCACTTATGTTAGTGGAAACGTGTATGTATATAAGAGTAAATTTATAGTTGACCTATGGCTGTGCTTAAAGTCTGTGTTGACATGTTATCAGGTCATTGCTATACATGATATTGTCCGACATGCATTCTCTCCCTCTCTAACATATTCGTGAAGACACAATATTTTTACACCGAGGAAATAGATGGTTTATAGCTATTCTTCTTCAGTTGAACTTCCATTTCCAAAGCAAGGGCCAATACCATTTGAACTATCATTGACAGATCATGGGATTCGCACAGAAAGGGGTATCCATTTTCCCTTTTTATCTGGTGCGTTTTGTACCATTGCATGCATCACATCACTTAAAATCCATCTGATCTAATAGCAGATTTTGTGGGTGCGTGCAGTCGAGAAGTGAAGTACTTCTGGCACATTACTCATGCAAGGTGACATGTAGAGATTTGAGCACTTGCAACACTGTTGGTCACAATCACCTCCTTCTGCAGAATCTGCTGATAAATCATTGCTGCAGTCATCGGGAACCGCTATATGCACGACGAGGATCGTGTCTATAGGCGAACCATCAGCACCCCTCTTGGTGTATGAGTAGCAATCCTTATGATGTAAACCTTTCACTCCAGGCATCATGACCGCAAGAGAATTTTCCCTGAAGGGGTACCACAAAGTTATCTCTGGATGTCAAGATGATGGTGCTTTAGGTAACATTTATCTTAGGTGGTTACACAGATCAATGTTGCATTTGTTTTGACTAAAAGTGTATACTACATTGGTTGTAGGTTAAGAACGTTAGGGAGTGGTCATTATTTATCAACAGGGGGGGGGTGGTGGTTTTTCACGCGGATGCGCGGAAATTTTTTCCACCCCCCCCTCGACGGCAGTCAAAATTTTTTCTGCCCCCCCGCGCCAGAGGCGCGGAGAGTTTTCGCGCCCCTCTTTGATCTATAGTAGCGCGCAGGCTTTTTTGCTAAAAAGAGGGTGAATTTTTTTAGCCCCCCCTCAAGAGGGGTCAAAATTTTTTTAGCCCCCCCTCGGGAGGGGTCTGAAAATTTTACGCCCCCCCCCTCAAACCCACCCTCCCCCCCTGTTGATAAATAATGACCACTCACTTAGTCAGAAACAGTTCTATTGTGGTAATCAAGATGACCTATATACTATTGACCCCGACTCCCAGCCTGGCCAAACATTGCCGTAAGGCGTCATTTGAGTATCTGACCTGCCTCGCCTCTCTCTCTCTCTCTCTCTCTCTCTCTCTCTCTCTCTCTATCTCTCTCTCTCTCTCTCCCTCTTCTCCCTCATTTCGTGTTAGAATTTGTCTCCTGATTAATCACTCTCAAGCCTCTTTTTCTCTGCCTATACATTGTATATTTCGGTACCTAGATTCCAGAAAGAAAGAAATAGGATCTGAAATGATCCATCGGTCTATGATTTATAAATTTACGACCCTTCTTTACATTCTCGGAAAGACCGCCATTGATGAATCTTTCCTGACAACTCACACGACTTTCATACATATAATACAATGCCAGTTGCTGGTAGCGTGGTCTTGAGTGAACAACGGAGGCATATTTCTTGGGAAACGCGTGATTCTATAAATGACAAATGTTGCGTGTATGCTACCCGCAGAACCAAAGTCCGGCACAACCGTTTTCTGATCTGTACAGCTACAAAAAAAGCGGTTGTCAGACTGAACGTTCAGTAGCGTATAGGCATAGACATGATTTGTCTTCACCGCACTTCCAATGTTTAGCAGGAACTCGCCAAGGAACCCTAAGTTCTTGAGCCAGTCAAATTCCATGTGTGAAAACGATGGTTTTTCATCAGTAATTTGAATAATATTTTACACATCAAGGAAGAATAAGCTAGCTAGATTCGAAAGAATTGTCACATTTATTATTACTTTTCCTCCTGATATTTATTCATCAGTCATTATAGTTAGACACGATTACATTGTCAGTTTGTTGAATAACTAAACAGAAACAGGACAGACAGGTGCTTAAAATAGAAACGAAAAAACACATTCATAAGCAGGTAACAACCCACGTTATACGTACGGTTTAGACGGACCAACGGCACATTTACTGATACAAAACGCTCGCTACTAAGAGTGTGATACGAATATGAACCATTATTCTTTCAACAAGTGTCTCATTATACAACGGAAAATCAATATCAAAGCATGTACATCTATAAGTCTTCAGAATTTAGCCAGTTGGGTCTAATACGTATTTCCCCAATTCTAGTGTAGTAGATTATATACAGATTTGAGCTTGAAAGAAGCTGTGAACTGCATCAGTGTTCCTAACTGATCCCTGGCCATACCAAAATGTTCAAAATAAGCTGGGTATAAGGATAATATGACCATGGTCAACCTAGAAACTATTAATATCCTTCCTCTTAGCCCCCCCCCCATATAATTTTATATACAATATTTACAATCTACCATCCCCAGTGAGATACCATTCAAGGTATGCCGTGTTTTATCTGGGCAAGTGAAATACTCTTTAGCAGTGTATGTATATCCCATCGTCAATGCGGAGCACGTCAGAAGTAGATTTGTCATCAAACCATCCCAGTTCAGTTGATACTGCTAATTTATTTGTCTCATTCCATCAGGTATATTCTAACTAGATTGATAGTTTTTTATTGTTTTTTTTTGTTACTACTGTATACATAATTCATATGGGCCCCCTGGCTACGTCTGTACGTCATCAGGTAGATCTTGATCCAGTGCATTCAATATGGCGTCCACTGAGGCCACACTGGCTGCATCCTCGTTTTCATCCTCAGTAATGCCCCTTTCTGCCTTCTCTTTGGCAATCTTGTCTATCTTTCGTTGGTTCTCGCGTGTCTTATTATCAGCAAAGACGAGCTCCCTGGGGACACAAGAAAGATAATGAGAGGAAATAGTTTGATTGACCTTTGATACCTATACCACAGAATGAATTATCAAAGAAGAGAGTGTACTGACAAAGATCTATTGACTCTGCAGTTTGGTTACGCGGTGGAAGACTTAGAATACAAGTATTAGCTTGAAGCTTCAGTAATATTTTCCCAATGGATTAGACTGCTTTATAATTAAAGGCGTATACAATGAGTATGACATGAAATGAGTATGAGTATGAAATATGTTTATTGGCCAAAAAATCACAACATGGGGCGATTTTCATTAATAAGCCAGTAGAAAAAAATACAATATAAGTAAGTAGCAACAGACAGTTATTCGCAGGTCTACATTACAATACCATGTACCGTTTGCCTGGAAATGGAATGGTAATCTTCATTTATCAGTCCATTAATATCATAAAATAAACTACAATGTAGTAGGTTACTTCTACATATATGTAACTAATGCTAGTTTCTATAGCCATTTTCTAGATCCTCAGGGAGGCGTGAAATTCTTTCATAGTGTCCTTTCTTTGAATTTTACTGCCCAGTGCATTCCACAGGATTAAGCCCCTGAGGCATGGGCTTTTGTCATATATGTCCTTCCGAGACATGGTTGATTTCATTTTTGATTTTCTCATTGTTCCGTAAGTCACATGCTTGGGCTCATAACATGTCAGGATCCTTTGCCCTTTTGAACATGTGATGTAAGAGTTGTTGGTTGCGAGTAACAGTCATGTAGTTTTGTGACATGGTTCCGTGTATGCAAGTCTGTGATGTTTACTGCTCTTGGGTCCCGTATGTTCTCACAGGTGCGCAGACAATGATTTTGATATGCCGGTAATTTATCCACAGCCCATCCTGGCCCTCCGTCCACCATGAACCCACAGTAATCCAGGACAGGACGAATCATATGCTTGTAGACTGTTAGACTTGTTGCTTTGTCTGTTCTTCTGTGTAGTTTGCGCAATTGGGATAGCCGAATCTTCATAATTTGTTTGGTCAACTGTGCCTTCAAAGACATATGGGTGTCCACGATGCATCCTAGGTAGTTGAACTGAGCCACAACTTTTAAGGGGCTACCATTCAAGTATAGGGTCATATTGGTCAAGTCTGGATGTTGCCTAGGAGAGTGGGACCACATTATCTGAGTCTCATCAGTATTGACTGTTAATCTGTTGCTCTCACACCAGGTGGCCGCGGGGTTTAGGTCATCCTGCAGTAATAGCCGGAGACACTCCTTGTCAATGCCTGATACCGCCAGCACCATGTCATCTGCATATAAAATGCATTTGCATCTGGCAACCTGATCTACTACATCATTGATATATATCATAAGGAGTAAGGGACCAAGCACAGACCCTTGAGGGTGCCTCGTCCGACTTGGGCCTCTTCTGATGTCATACCATTTGTCTTTGTGACCTGTCTGCGTCCCACCAGGTAGCTCTTAGCCAACCCCTTGTCCTTTGGCCAAAATTATACCTGCCTAATTTCTCGAGTAACACCTCTGGATCCAAAGTATCAAAGGCCTTCCTCATATCTAGGAAAGCCATCGCAGTCAGGTGGTTCTTGTTGTGGGCAGTATAGATCTCATCTGTCAGCGCGTATATGGCATCATCGGCACCCCTGCCTGGCATAAAGCCGTATTGGTGCTCACTAATGATGTTGTTCGTGATCAGGTGTGACATGATCTGAAGGTGGACCTTTTTTTTCAGTTAGTTTGTTTCAGATGTTGAGTAGGCTCACCGGTCTCCAATTCCCTGGCAAGCTCAGGTCTCCACTTTTTGGTCGTGGGATCAGTGTTCCAACCTTCCATGACTCGGGCACTTCACTTCTGCCCATTGAATTGTTAATCATTGTGCTCTGCAATTCCGGTTTGGTCATTAGACAGTCTTTGACAACAAGTGCCTTCACGTCCTTGATGCCTGAACTTTAGTTAGTGTCCAATTTAGGTATATTTCTCTTAACGCTGACCAGTTCGGGGCGATTGAGTGTCAATGAGGCTCCTACCGTCGCCTCTAGCTGTGTAGCATCAAGCCATGCATATTGTCAAAGGCGGTGGCGAGTGCCTCTCCAATATGAGAGTAATACTCATTGAAGTATGTAGCTGTGTCGCTGTCTGGGACGGCAATGCCATGGTCGTCAATTAAATACATTGGTGTATCAGTTTTCCTGCCATTCTACAGTATGCTCACTTCTCCACAGAACCGCTTGGGATCATCTTTAAATTTCTCGAGGTTATATAGAACTGCTCTCCTCTGATTGTTAGCAAGCTTGTTGTCAATTGCTTTAGAGCATCTGCGAGCCAAAGCCTTGTGTTCATTTGTATAGGACAGTCTGAATTAATGTATATCAAAAGATATAATATTATACTCCATTATAATTCAGCGAACCTTGGCCTCTAGAACAGTTGCACTCTATAAAAATAGAAATCATGTGTTATCTCATGATATTACAAACTCTATCTGCAATTTTTCTTGTGTTCTACACCCAGGTCCTCCTTATCGTAATAATCATAATGAGCTCTGGGAGTGTCCTCAGAGCTAGACATATTTACTTACCCATAATCAATATTGCCATCGCCATCTTTGTCCAGGCGTTTAGCCAGGAATGCCATGTCTGCTGCTGACATGTCGATCCCAGATTTCTGCAAAGTTAAGGCATGAACACTCTTATTTCATGTCATGGCAGATACCATCGTTACTATAGATTAGTACTAGAACCACCGTATTCCATGGGGGTTGGAATACAATAGGTCCGTATTCAATGGGTCCGCCATCTTGTATTTTGAACAGGGCTGAGTTGTTTTTCCTTAGATTAAAAGCAAATTAACCCGCATAGGCCATGACATAAATGCAAATGTCCACTTCCATGGAATATTTTTGGATAATATCCCCCGAGGTGGGACTGGCATATTCCATGAAGCCAGTATATGGTCGTGGACATTTGCTTGTGCAGTACCTCGTTTATAAGCTTTAAAATAGATGCTGGGATATTATTAATTCAGGTCTGAATATGCACAAAGTGAGGTCTCTGGTGTAGAGAATGGCAACCAGGCAAAGTCAGGGCGCGCATTATACGCGTGGTCAGGTTACATGCAGGGTACTACAGCAGTACTGGCAGTATTTAGTAAACAGGCAATTAACAATAACATCAAATGTGGATATGTCGCCTTAAATCATGATCTGAATAAACCTAACAAAACTTAACCATTGCTGAAGTACAGGTTAGAGCACCGGGGTAAGGTAGATACAAATTATCCATAAATTCAGTTACATGTATTGTTTGATGATAGTGTTGACAATACCACAACGAAAGGAAGCAAAAATTACCAGGACACCCGTTTGGAACTCCTTCGCATCCACTGCCCATGAGTTATCCTTATCGAACTGCTTGAAGATATCCACCATCCGGAAGTTCTCATCAGCGATGTATCTTTTTAGCCTGTTCATCAGATCGAAATACCTGAAAATGAATATGAATGAAAAAACTAAGAATAAAGTATGAATAACCCACCTGGGGTTACACATCCCACGGATACAACTATGTTAATCGATTGAGTGTTCAGGTCAGATGGCTACATTCATCAGACACATATCAGTCATTATGAAAACTCGCAGGACCCAGCCTTTTGCCAGCACAATCGCTGCCGGGCCTGCAGACATTGCCAGACTGCAGAACCGAATGTCTTACTGTAATCTTGGGGCTTTGGGCTACAATTTGTCTTTACAACTTGCAAATTGGACCATAATAAAGGTTTATACAGCGTAAAACAAAAGGCATTGCTGTTTATAATAATAGTCTTCAGGTGTTCTGTTCTGCCAAGATCGATCTGGCCCTGTAGAATGGTAAACTCTGCAGGTCCGAATGGCCTGTGACAGGAAAAGCTTTCGTATAGACTGATGTATGTGTATTCTAAATATATTTGAAATGCTCTTGAGATTTTTGATAAATCCTATATTCTAACAAATACCTGTCGTCGTCACTCTTCCATTTTGACTTGCCACCGGCAATCTTTACCCTCTTGGACATGACCCCTCCATGGATGATCCACATGGGGCGCACCTTTCTCATTTTATCATGAAGGTCCTCAAAATTATCGTCGACAACAATTCCCTAAAAGTGAAAATAAACATGAGTTATCCACCTGTCTTAGAGGATTTTTTAGAAGGATTTCTTTTAGCATCTTGTATTACACGTAGGACTTAGCATCAAATTTGAAAATTCAAAGTGCAACTGTTCTAGAGGCCAAGGTTCGCTGAATTATAATGGGGTATAATATTATATCTTTTGATATACATTAATTCAGACTGTCCTATACAAATGAACACAAGGCTTTGGCTCGCAGATGCTCTAAAGCAATTGACAACAAGCTTGCTAACAATCAGAGGAGAGCAGATCTATATAACCCCTGAAGCTGAACCAGTCAATTTTGCTAGCTACATCTATCATTTAAAGGGCAAATCCCACTACGTGAAAAATGGGTCTGACATGTCTGTGATTCTGGACATAGGCAGTCATGGACTCATGTCAATTTCCTAAATCACAAGGGTTCTCACCCCACTACTCCCTACTCTAGGTCCCACTGCTAGCCAATATAGGGCAGTACATCTCTGTGATTTTGATTCTATTGCTGCTTTTGACTGCTGGATCTCTGTGATTTTGATTCAATTGCTGTTATTGGGCAGTAAAACATTGTGAAATACATCTTTTTGCTGGTAAATCATGACCTCAGACAAATTCACAGAGATTTCTGACCTTTTCTGAAGAAAATATCAAAAATATTTGATATGTTCTACTCTATAAAAATCAAGACTTTGGCAAGGCTCCTCGGCCATTATAGGCCCTCCCTAGATGATATTACCCTCCAATATCGGCTAAGGAAAACTGCATGCATAAATCACAAGGATTCTATGGTCATTTTTGCATTGTGGGATTTGGCCTTGAGGAATAAAACACTTACATCCAGGTGGAGTTCATTCATCTCTGTGTTCTCGTTTTTGCTGATACCAGCAAGAAGTGCCAGCGCTCCAGTATAAGCAACAGGGTTTTCACCAATCTGATAGAAAAGGGCACAGACATGACCTGTTATTGTAGTCTATGTAGTTTATTACTGTATTGTACCATAGGGAGTTCGTTACTATCTTATAAATATTCTTAACGGGTGGTTTGCAAAACAATTTACAAGCATCTAATCATACCTGTGGCTTTCCAAGCTGTGTATGTAATTCTTTCACCCTAGCAGAATTAGGAATTGGTTATCTAACTTCTGTTCTTTCTGACAATATAGGTTTGGGTAGCAGAGCAAGTAGATTTGACGGGGGGAAAAAAGGCCAAATTTGCGTTATGTAATATTGATCGGCCCCTAAGCGCAATTATTAGGCCTACGCGTAATGAGGGTTCATGAGGGTAGGCCAAGAGTTCCAGAGCCTTGCCCTAAAGTACAATAGTGTCAACACAATTTATGCATTTAGTTGATGTTTAAAGCATTGTCAAAAGGCTCCACTGGGTAATGCATTGCTATGAGCATTGAAATAAAGCAGGATTATGAACTCACCCTCAGTGATTTAAGGTCTGAATTTGTCTGCAGTGCTCTTGCAATATCCAGGGCGCCATCTGACGTGATTCTATTAGAACTGAGATCCAAGATCTCCAAACATTGGTTCTGTTTTAGAGCTATTCCCATAGCCTTAGCACCATCGTTAGCAAAGCCATTCATCTTTAGGTTTAATTCTTTCAGTCCGTAGTTCTCCTAAAGATTGTAAATAGAATGATAAATAATAGATGACAAACATTCAAGTAATTTAACACTTCCATATCCTATAACTTAAATTGAATTTGTTTATATTGCCTTTTCATTTTACCCAATGCAAAAATGATTCAGGGCTTCATATAATAACTAATAGACTTCTGCCGCCTGTATGTATAATTTGTCAAAATATGAAATAGCCTCTACCGTAATCTCCCGCGTATAAGGCGCGTCTTATACGAGAGGTTTTAGTTCTTTCTGGATCCACAAGGGGGAGATCAAGACCTTCATTTTGATATCTTACACTCCCAGATAACCTTATCAGCTGAATATGGGGTCCAGCGGGGTCTGGGGCTTTTTGAATTTTCAAAATCCATTCAGTAGAACAAAAGTTATGAATCTTTTATTTTTCTGGTCAAATCTCTAAACTCTGGGTGCGCCTTATATGCGGGCTGCACCTTATATGCGGGAGATTACAGTACATAATGTGTCTCGATTTCCACATAATGCATAGTACCCAGTAAAGCATTGAGAATGAATATCGAAAGCATTTATCTCAGAAATTACAAGTAGGGCCCTAGTAACAACAAAAAGAGAGGCATCGACTTATCTTTGGCCTCATAACAGTCATCTGTCATCAATGACAGAAAACATCTTGAGCAGCTGCCACTCTAACTCTTCTCTGATATGTTCCAGATCAGTCATTATCCGCCTACCTTGATGCCCTCAGCCAATAAGGCTGCGCCTTTCAACCGGAAGTGGTTCCAGCTGAGGTCGAGCACGCGCAGAGACTCGTTCACAGAGAGAGCATCTTTGAAGGCTCGAGCAGCCTCCACTCCAAAGTTGTTATGAGCTAAATGTAACCGCCTTATGGTGGAATTACCCTGGTGGGAGAAAGGTAGAGAAGATTGCCAGGGACATTCTTATTGATACCAATGAATTATCAGCATATCGAGATAAGATACTGTGTACATGCTGTTCAGATCTATTTGCTGCTACTTCCTGTCTGGATTGTCTAGACATTTTCTACATATCCCTCCACCACATGTAGTTCCCATGTAGTGCCTTATCAAGAGAGTGATACCTTCCTGAAGGATAGAGAGATGAAAGTGAAAAAAAAAGATAAAAAAAAACATCATTTCAATGAAAGTGCGAAACATATTCGAGGTCTACTAAAAAGATGAAGGCACAGGGGAGTCAGATGGGACATGCACAACATACATGTATGTATAAGACTTCGATCATCATATCAAAAGCGATAATAATTGAATTAATCAAAATGCATTACCTCTAATAGTTTGAAAAAGAAGTCCCCATCTGTGTCTAGAAAATTGTTTCCTGAAAAATGCAAAACACTGCTTAGGCCTTTCTATTGCAAATTGGCATTATGGTGCTTACTCAAATAACCCGGTAAGTCATATATTAGGCCTACATCCATTATAAAGTGAACAAAAATACCTGTTGAGCACGAATGGAAATATTTTTTTGTTTATATGTCTTAGTATTTAGGTTATTCTCCTAGAATAGGAGGCACACCTGCCTCATCAGTTGTTTGTATCGAAGAAATGTTAGATGTCATCATGGTCCTACCTGAGAGGTCTATCCATTTTACTGTACCGTTCTCTAGCAATGTGTTACATATGGCTTGTGCTCCTAATGAACCTAAATGGTTCTCAGGAATAATCTGAAATGATACAAATAATATACCAGGTAACAAAAACAGCATATCATTAATTGGAGCCATATCATAATTTGTAATTCATATGATGAAAGTGTCCGCTGCCTATGTTTTGCTGTTTACAACATATTGTATGTATAATGTATATATCCATTGTTGGCAAATTTGTCTAATAGCACTGGTGGCTTGAATTATAACAGCCATAACTATAGCCACCGCACGATGTTCAATTCTAGATAAAATCATGATTTACTTCTACCCAAACTGTCTTGCTTTTACACAGATCTAACCAAGGATGTGCTTCTGCGTGAGAAGGCTGAAACTGTGTGCACAGCTGGGTGGGAGTTTTTCATTTTATTCCCTCTGGCAGCTGGTCCTTCTCCCTCCTAATCCATTTATCTTTTTAGTGAAAGCCACACATAGATGAGTTGTCTAATATCCTGTAACTGGGCCCTGTTGTGTTATTGAGATTTAAAGACAACGGCAGCAGTTCGGTCAGTTTGGGGAAATTCCCTGAGAAAGTGTACTGCAACACTGATTAAATGTCAAGCAGTATAATTCCAATGAATCGACAGTTGTACCTATTAACGGATTAATGGATGATAAATTGTTAGACATGTTAAAGGCTGTCACTCATTTGGTTGGAAAGGTGGTGGGGGACTTTGACCAAAAGCGATCCTTGCTGAGATGGATTTTAGTGAAATCCAATTCTTTGTTGTGGGATTTCAGTCGAAAAGTGGCCTTGCCAGCTGCCCAGCCGCATTTCAACATACATTATGAGCTCATTCCACCTCTCACTAACTGATCCATCGTACATCTATCTGTATTCATCTGTATCCTTATCATTTGCTGCATTTGGAATTTCAACATGATAGATAATTATTTGAATTTAGTATTGATTTATTTTTAGTCATTGTCGAACAATATGAAGGCTCAAATCTATCTGATATGTTCATGCTGTTTCAATGTTAACAACAGATTATATATAGGCATTTTGTGGGACCTTAGTGTACTTGTTGGGCATGCCTGGGATCTGCACCAAAACCAATCACTGTAGATCAGCACCTACCGTAATCTCCCACGTAGAAGACGTGCCGCACGTATAAGACGCACCCCAAACTTAGCAAATGCATTTTCGCGTATAAGACGCACATTTTAAGGCTGAAATTTGTAAGATTAGTACATTTCTATAGTAAAATTACCCCTCGTATAAGACGCACCCCCAACTTGAGAGAAAGCTATAAGACGCCCCAGCATTTTCTTTGGCGTAGAGGACGCGTCTTATACGCGGGAGATTACGGTATTTTATATCATCACGAATTTTCATCCACTGTCATCCCTCGGATGAACAATCCCTTGTTTTCCCAGCTGCCTCATAGCTTTCATTTAGTTAATTCACAACTGCCTCCAATGCAGTTAATTACATTATTTCAGGATTATTTGATTAGTAGAATCAACAACTTACTAATTCTGTAATGTATGTGTTCTCTTTAAGCATGCCTGCAAGATACTTTGCACCATCTGCTTCAATGCAGTTCCCTTCTAAGTCGATTCTTTCAATTGCAGTGTTGAACTGAAATGAGAAAGTATTCCGAATTTATGCATCAAATCAAGAGATGTATACGTTGTTCTCAGTTGTACATGAAACAAGACCCTCTACCTAAATGATGAGTAACTCAACAAGACTGCATTGGGCCATAATACACGTATTTACCCTTCGGTAGTGTATCAAGCTGTATCCACGATCACCGATTTGTGATAAATTAATGGGGGGGGGGGAGCAGAGGAATTATTCTAATAATTCTATGCATTACTATTGAAGATGGAAATTAAGACATTCCAAAAATAATGTCAAGCTACCCATTATCTTACCTCTAAAGGCTTAGCTATAGCCTTAGCACCAAGAGGTCCCAACCCGTGATTTCGCATACAGAAGTGCGTGTCTTCTACATGTCTCTCAAAATATGAACACGGTATGACGCCCAGTCTGTTGCATTCCTTTATGTAGTCTTTTAAACCACTCGGATCGTATTCCTGAGGCCCTTGTATAAACTCTAGATAAAAGAAATAAGTTTGATTGAATGGAATTAGTATAATAGAATCAGAGGGGTATCATTGCATACATAGGTAGAAGCCATAGCATGAATTGCAGGAAAAGGGGTTAAATTATCTCATTTTGAAAAGTACTGGAAACATGTCAATAGCAAACAAAAGATTCGAAGAATACAAGGTAGTGGTGCCGTCTTTGGTGAAAAGAGTGAAATGGTTCTCTCCCTCAAATAAACAGATAGTAAGGGTACGCATGATATTTATCCTTTTTGACTCAGCATTTGGTAAAATGCAATTAGATGCCCCTACTTGGCCATGTATTTCTAAGTCAGGCTCATTGAATATTAAAAATAATCTCATATTTTCAACCTTCATCATCCACTTCCAGATCTGTGTCGTAACCGTTATCCACAGTGATGTCTACAAAATAGTCGTCGTCATCTCCGTTATTTGACGTGTTACCATAGTAATCATTGCCCTCGTCATGTGTCGTCCAATGGACTGGCTGTTCGTCTAATTGCTGCTGGACTCCCTCGTCATCGTCTGGCACCTCAGTTAAGAGGATATTCTCTGCTGGGCCCTCCTCTTCTGTATGTCCTGGGTCTTCTGTTTTAGTTGATGAACGTCTAAATCGTGTAAAGAGATTCATGAAAACAACGAGACATTGAGCATGCATAGGTCCTGTATTTAATTTCTTTTGTTACATGTTGGATTGACAATCATTTTGAAAATCATATAAGGCTCATTAGAAATCAATGCTTGATCAATAATAAGAATTTTTAAACAGGAGGTAGCGAGTTATACTTGGTAGTATGTATACACATGTATGAATAAGAAGATCATGTCAGAATTCATATCAACCAGTTACTAATGCCGGCAACTATCGTAGATCACAGGGGTTCACAGATCAGGAGAATGATTAGTGACTATACAATCATATGGAAAGGTCCATAAGACCATTGACAAAATAGATCGCTGCAAACCATCTGAGGACATATAATTTCAATTCTGGGTACCTCTTTCTTAAACTTAATCGAAATGGCCAACTAGGATTTTGGATAGGCTGACCAAGACTCGGCCAATCAACTTGTTCATACCTAAAGTTTATCACTCCATAATCAGCTGATAATAACCTGTTTTAGAGACCATTTAAAAATACTAGTTCACATTTTATAAGCATGTTTTTAAGCTGTGTGCAAGGTCATATTGGTGTAGCTAATACATAAGTAGCCACTCGTTTTATGTTAATTGAGAACAGGTTATACTGGAGTGGTAAACTTTTGGTACGAACCAGCCAAGTGGTCGAAAGTCAGTCAGTCTACCATGATACATGCAGAAGCAGGCAGTACCCCTCACAACTTGTCACACAATGTCAACTTTAAGTACATAAATACACATCAAATAGGAATTTATTATTGCACAATAGGCATGCATATAAACACCATCCCAAGGTATACAGCTCAACGCCTTTACAAGTACATCTATGGTTTTGCACTTCAGTCGCCAACGGTGCATATAGGTAGGGGAGTGGATTATAAATATGAATGTTTTACAACATATTGGCTGTGAAGCATTGGCGTGAAAGGATTTTAATGCTATGAATGATAAGTGGTCACTATGTTAAGTTGTACGATAAACAAATCACTTACTCTGGGTAAACAAGTAATTCTTATATAACAGTTGCAAGGCTTTACTCAGAAAAAATACATTAAAGCGCATAAGAATGAGTTTATTCTGTTTTATCTTTTTTTCAGTTAATCATGCCTCCAAATTTACATTCTTTAGGTAGGAATATTCAGAAAGGAAAGTCCTTTATTGCCTCACGTCCTTCCAATAGAGTCAGCAACGCTAGACTCTCTTTCTGTGACCACTTAGGCCCTCCCACTAGAATCAAGCTGTAGTGAGCCTATAAGTATTGGGCTAGTACCCAACTCTCCTTGGAAGAGCGTCTGGCTATGTTGGATTCATTCCATAGACTCTGAATCATCTCAAGGCTGTCCTTGAAAGTGATTTAGACAATGTTGCAGACTTTCCAAATCTAGTTATTTTTGTGGTTATCTGGGGACCTGACTCTGGAAAGAGGGTTGGGGTGTTTGACTTTTGAATAAGGCGTTGAGCATGTTACCTTTAGGTGATTGCAAAAACTGACGGAAGCCGAGGTAGCAATACAGAAAGGTAAATATTTGAATACCACCTAGATATATCGCTGATGATGCCGCTGGAAGAAACGATGAACATTAAAGTGAGGATTAGTACTCTATAAATACAGCACCAGTGGACGAGAAATTATTTGCTATTCTGAAGATAATATTCCACCAACATGCCATAAGAACCAATGGGTATGGAGTGAGTGAGTGAGTAATAAATGCTTAACGCCATTTCGACAGCTAAGGTCATATTCATGGCAAGAATGACATTACACAATTTCACAGAGGAATGTGTTGGTACCTGTGCATATGTGCACCACACACATCCGATGGGATAGGAAAGACGAGATATAGACCCTTTTAAGTGGGCTAGGAAGCCCGCCAATAGGTATGGAATATAGTAGTAACATTACTCAGATACTGGGTTAACAGAACCTTTGAGACATTAAATGTACATATCCCGGTTCAATTAATCCTGATCTACCAAGAATATCTCTTACTTACACTGGATAATTTTATTTTGATGTTTCTTAATGTCAGAAGAATAAAGAAATCAGTACTTTATAAATCTGGATTTTTATATGTGGAATTCTGAAGAAAGGACACCTTATACAAAAACACCCTATTTTTCAGATCTTTTATGCTTTTAAGAAAATGACCAACAATAAAGAAACAGAACTTCTTCAACATTTAGAGGACATCATTGGGAACAAGACGAAACAATAAGAACAGGTAGTCATTGGAGAAACTTAAGAGCAATGATGATTTCAAAAAAAAGTAGATAGTTGGTCTCTACTGCACTGATACTAATCTTATGACGGAGGTGATCACCATCTGGAAACCACTCTGTATGGTGCTACCACCTGGTGTTTGCACTGCTGCCAACACATTTCCTATCATATTCCTAAGGCTGATGTATATATCTTGTATGGGCACTAGGTGCCACCAGCGTCAACTAGGCTGAGTCCTTTTAACAGCGTGCATTATGACCTGGGAATTAGGCCCTTTTTTCTTTTCTTTTTTTTTTTAATGTGGGTCGCCTAACAATAAGGTATGATGTGCCTTTAGCTCTTTTCTGGTCGTATAGCGCATCAATAGATTTTGTCTCTGTAGATTGATCGGAACGATGCATGAATGCCAAATCTCAGGGGTTAACACGGTCCCGAAGCACCATCAAGAATCTATTGAGGCTTGTACACAAAGCTATGAAGAGGCACTATCAAACACGGTAGAATTGAATATCCCCTGATGTATGTGTATCCGATTGCTTTTCCACCTTCACTGAAAATATATGGTTCAAAAAGGTACTCTGTAGTGATCACTTTTTGTCATCTTAGATTGATGACCCGTGGATGGAGTCCCCAGTGATCTTTGAAGAGTACCTGTCTGACCAGATCAGAGAGGAGCTTGTAAATGATCATTTTGTTATTGATTAACTTATATTTAGATTATCATTTCCAAACAATTGCATAATTACCCCCCTTCCCTCCCTACAATCAAGTCTTCATTGAGAACACATTCAGCTAACTTATGCCCTAATCAGGCATATTAGGCGAATGTCAGGCGAACGTCATTATTATCATTATTCCAGTGTGACATTATTCTTCACATCTTCCATCTTAGAAACACTCATCAAGAGGATCTGAGAAAAGAATCAATGTTTCCCACAGGGTGGGTATTGTATATTCCCCCATTGGATACTAGGGCCCCCTGGTGGCAGACAAAACGTCATCAAAGTGTTGACCCAAGGTGATCATCATAATCACATGGAAAGAGGACCTAAAGTCATCAATACAGATCACCTTCCTAGAGGTCTACATTTTTAGTCCTCATAAAACTGAAACAGTGAGTCATATTGCTCAGCACATTTACTTGTAATGTTCATCATTTTGGTCTATGTACATAGGATTGCTCACCTCAGCTTGACATTTGTTGTGTGTCCCATGACCGGCGTGCCACCCCTACTGTCCAGGGACGTCCTGGACATCGGTCGATGGGAAGGGTTGCCTTCCTGTAAATAGAATGATAGCTTCATTGGCTCTGTCCTATTTCAAATGAAATCAGCAGCACTAGGATAGTCGAAAGTAACACCAAGGAGAACAACATGGAGAACACTGAAATCGTTTGAAGGTGGGACTGGAGAGCACTCTCAGTCTCGCTTCTCATATGTAGTTGCACATCAAGGGGATCTACCACAATCTTCTCCTTTTTTCAATAAAGCCCATGCCATGGAGAAAAGGATACGACAAATATCATCATTTAGGTATTGAATTAATCATCTTTCCCCTTGGAAATCATAATCATTATCGTGAAATATTCGTGACAATTGCTTTGTTAGATTATAATTTGCATCATGTTGGTGGGGAATTTAGCACTATTCATTATGCCTGATGGTACCTGAATGACGCTGAATTATCAGCCAGCGTCTAGTACACGAAACAGCGTCTCTCGTGATCAGATGAGATTTTTTTCCCCCGAATGTAATTAGCGACAAGTATTTATGCGGTCCTCGGTCAAAAGGCAGCATCAGTTATAAATGTCCCCAATATTTGGGAGAAAATACTTCCTACAGGTACAAAACATGCCCCACAACAACTGGATTAGCACAAATCAAACCTGTGTGAAGTGCCTGTAGACATCGACAATACGCCACTGATGGATTAATGGACCACTGTTGGTGCACACAGGAGTAATCTCCAGCCAGTACTCAGCTAGTGCTTAATAACAACCTGCTATGAGACCAATATGATGTATCACTGCTGTTTGTTTCTTTCTTCCATTTTTTTTCAAATTCGATCACTTAAAATGTATATCCTGCATAATTTCTGGTCACAGGTCTAGGTTTGAAATATGAAGGGTTCTTTAATATTAAATGTACAGTGTTTGTCAGCATTGGGAGTTTGATGGATTTTGTACTTATTTACATAATAATTCATTCAGTCTCCTATTCTTCATTTATCTATCTTATTGTCGTTATTCATACTTTAATCGATTTATAACCGAGAGTGCAACTGTAGTTATGGGAACAAAGTAAAAGCAGCTCACTCTTTGGGTTCTGTGCATGTGAATGCAAGGTAATCGCCGAGTTGCATGCAACACATTTGTATTTTGAATGAGATACAGACATCGTTCTTTGGCCAATATTATATTAACCATTCTCAAACACAAGATTTTGATATTTGCGACTGGTACATTCAGGGGAATATAAAACCCTTAAGTTAATTATAAAGATAATATATGAACCTAGACAAGGGAACATTATTAGTGGAGATATTTAATCAAGGACCCATATTCATGATTTCTTTGTGTGTGACGTGATGATCTTTCATGTCAATAATCTTGAAAGTCACAAAAATAGTTTCTATCTAAAAAACCTACTACACTTTGACTATATTCGATGTCAGATAAATGAGTGTTGCATCAGGAGAGCAATATAATAAAATGGCAATGTGCTGAAATTTTGGAATGGATTTATTTGCCTTTTGGAACAAAACTCTTCAACTTGAATAATGAATCTGATAATTATTGTAAAAGCATATTATCTTAACCAAATTGTATTTATTGAAAGTAAGGCGTGAACATATACACAGGAGTACTGACCAGCAATGGCCTTTGCATTAATTACTCTTGGCACTTGTTACACCATGATCAGATACTTAAGACTTTGCCAAATGACATTACCTGTGATGGCTATCAGCACCATGGCCAATGTGCCAGACAAAAATATATGCCATTTAGCACACATGTGTGAATAGCTCTGTGTAAGAAGATAATGCAAAGCACATTTTAATCCAAGACTACCTATCTTACACTTGACTCTGTTTAAAGTGATATATCCTTTAGATTGAAGTCAAAGTCTGGACTTGATTAATTCTGACTTATCTACACCACAAAATAGGTTATAAACGTGGTAGGGTGCCAATTGACAATTTACACGGAATTGCCGAATGGTCATATTATACCACTTCGTAATCACTTTGAATCTGAATAAGTTTGTACTCGTTTAGGAATATATAACTCCTACGAAATAATCCCTTGAACAAATTCTGAGTTTGCTGAGAACACTTAAAACCCCAGCAATAACATAGGAAGTAGCCAAGCCATGGCTACTTGTTTTCATTATAAACAACACGTTTGGATGAATAAGGCTTTTAGCAGTTTCAGGGATTCCTCTATAAATATACTTTCTTCTGTTAAGCTTAGCAATGTAGGCAACTCTTAGTGGCTATTGGAATCCTCTCGAAAATATTCAAATAATTTGGTTCATATATTAAGAGAAGCTATTTGCTTTGCTCAGAGAGTGAAGGAAATTATGCCTATTTGGGCATAAAATGTCACGTTGATTGCCACATTTCGTAACAGAAAATGTGATCCATAATTTCTAAACGGACCTGACTAGAAAGGAACTTTGAAGAATAGAATACAGTAGCGACTGGGGGCGCTCGTTTTTAACAATAGCTAAGAGTTTATTTGCCACTTTTTTCCCCATAAATGTAGCCAAATAATTGGGTCTTAAATGTGGGGCGCACCTCCCTTCTTTTTAAAATCCTGGTTATACCACTGGAATATAACGCTGTACAATCTTTGAATTCTCTCTCAACTTAGGTTTATCAAAAGTGTTCAACGTTTGGTATTACATACAATTTTTATGGAAGATATGGTCCAATAAAGAGCATCGTCAATTTATAAAGAGAAAATATGAAATAGCAAAGCTTCATTGTAATGCCCACAACCCTTGAATTGACAATGCAGCACAACAGCATAGCTGCATATTCTGGATTTGTGTGATAAACATGTTTACATTTCAAAGTTGAGCCATACACTGAAGCGGTTCATCAAATTAATCAATCAGTCTCATGTGAATATGTAAAAGATTAGATACCTACATTCCCATTTCGTGACAGTGGTAAATCCCCTTTCAAAGAGGCGAAATCCATGGTAAGTCCTTATTTACTCCTTTTTACCATCCAGAGTAATTCAATGCTATATTTCAAATACTCTCCACACAACATTATAATGCGGCATGGTCATGTCCCTGTGGTGTTTGGCATGTGATCCCTTAGCAGGGGGAATTGATCTCCACATGTACACGACCACCCACATATGTAGCTACCTCTTGCGTTGTATGTACCTGTTGTGTGGGGGGATACAGGTATAGGGAGCAAAGGTGGGGGAGGGGGGGCATAATGAGAAGAGGTGTGCTTGATGATGTATTAGATAAAAATATTGGCTCTGTCTTGTGTGCTATAGCTGAGGGGCTTCTTTGAATGAAGAGGTGGGGGGTCTGGGGAAGAGATTATATGAGATTATTTTAGTTTTGATACTGTCGATTGCATATATATATATATATATATATATATATATATATATATATATATATATATATATATATATATATATATTCAGAGGCGTGGAGCCAAAGAATTAAACCTATGAATCAGGGAAGTATAGAGTGTCTGAGAGAGAGAGAGAGAGAGAGTGAGAGAGAGAGAGAGAGAGAGAGAGAGAGAGAGAGAGAGAGAGAGACTGGGAGAACCCAAAGGCTCTTGTGGGCAAGTATATTGTGGGCATGTATTGTGTGCACATATCAATCATTTCTATGTTTCATTATATGCCCTCATGAGCCTATCCAAAACGAGTGGTAAGTATTCCATCTGAGATCTTGAGTCACCCATGTAGATTTATTGATGTAAGGGTTATCAAATTTCCTAAAATGACATACAAGGAAAACTGAAGTTGGACCGTCATCAAGGATAAAACCTCAAACCACTCAAATCACAGTGCAGCACACTGCACACCACAGACACTAAACGACCCCGTTAGTAATATTTATATTTTAATGTTTGTAGCACAGTCCCCGGTGCAATTCCTGGGTGAGTACACACAGGAAATCTCATGACATATGATACTTACTCATAACTAGACATTTTATCCACCAGTTTCATGTTTTATAGCATTGTATAGGTTTCGTACTACGCAGCTGATTTAGGTGACCAAAAATATTACTTCCTACTGTGGGCTTTAAGTTGTGCACTATGTATTCGGTTTCATTTTCTCTGTCAGGATTTTCTCTGTCAGGATTAGCACCTACGGCTTGGATAGACACAAAACTGATATTATTTCAATAGCGTTATTTAAGGAGACTTTACTCTCAACTTAAATGAAAACTTAGAGAACTTTGGGACCGATTTACAATATCGTCTGGTGGGACCAGACTCAGTCCTTATATTCCTTTACCTGTCTGAATAGGCCCTACAAAAAGTACTCTATGGTAAGCGGCATGGGGATTCGGTGCTGCCATCTGCTGATTTGTTCACAACATTTGTGGGTGTCATGAACCTACTAAATCGAGGTAGAGAAAAAAATGGTATCCCAATGTTTATTTTATAATAGAAATGTTACCCAGTGCATTTTTCCGCGTCACACCAAAAGGTAATAGACGAGTTAAACGTTGAAAAGGACGTGAAAGAATACTTTCTCAGCAGACTTCTTTGAAAGGCTCGCTGGCACATAAAGGGAAAAGGGGAGTACATCAAGGATACTACAGGGTACTTAGTCTCATTGACACTATTTAGGGAGTTCTAATTCTTTGGTTTCCTATGTTCACCCAACGTTTAATAAAGGATTGAATGACTACATTACCATAACTTCTGAATAGTGGCTGAAACCTCAAAGCTCTAATAGGTGTATCTTAGACAAACAGATACTTGTCTAGGCCGAACAGATTTCTCTAAACACGAGATAAAAGGCGATGCATTTACAATGTGATACAATTTATGAAATGAAAATTGGAGGATTTGAATCTTTATACAAGTTCTATGGCCACAACACTGGGCCGCAGAAGCATTGATTTTACTTCGAGCACCTATCACAGAAAATCGAATGCATTTTTTATTTGGGAAAGTCTTTCATACAAGCTTCTCGTGTGTTAAACTATTGAACTGACGCAACAACAATAGTATTACTATTTTGAGTACACAAGAGGAAAGTTCACTTACCGGAACAGTGATGGGACGGACATTCTGTGTTGCCCCCGGCATGATGTATTCAGTCCAAAAGTAAAAGCGGCTAAATCCAAATGTCACTGTGTGTCAGCTGAAAATACTTCTCCTTGTGTGGACACAACTTCACATATCTATGCACAGAATCATGTCCCACTTAGAAGGCATGTTGTATATCCTTAGTCGACAGCTTCAGAATAACAGTTCGTGTGAAGCAAATCTGCCAGGTCTGGGCGTCTCACACGCTGCCTAATAAGTTACAATAAAAACAAAACCTCCAACAACCCCTCTGTAGCCACCCATACATATATCACATTCGAGGTTGTTGAGGTCCTTGCCTATAGGGAGGCCACAGTACGAATTGAATTGAAGTGGGTAAGATTGTTATGTTTGTATCTCAGGTAACCCGCAGAGCCCAACACTGCAGTGCAAATTGTGCACACTGTGCCGGACATATATGATTGTTGTCGCTCACGGCTAGTTAGCACGTATTGCCCTTCGTCACATTACCCCAGATATACAGGGGCCTGTTTCAAAACATCCTAATACATTAATGAACCCTATGAAGAATAACATTAATGGTTATTGAAGAAGACTAGGGGCCATTCCCCTAGATGCTGGATCACTTAGAAAGACTCAAACTCCACCTGATGTGTGTTGGTTACAGTTTGCACTTTTTACTGTTAACTGAGCTAGACATGCTTTGGTTGAAGATAACCAGATCCAACAAACCCTGTGTGACAAGCCCTTGGGAATACGTGGTGTTTTGCTTTATACATTGACCATAGTTTATAGAAGTGTGTAATAAAAAGAAGCGAATGTGACACATTATGGTTATTTAGAGGTTGAAAAGCAATGTGCTAATAGTTAAACATCTTTTATGACTTGCATGGATTTCAAAGGTATGCTCAATCAGTGTTCAGGATAAAAATTTGAAAACATTTTGGAGAACTTGTGCCAGTGTGTTTAGCAGAAGCATGATTTCTTGCCAAAGATATCCCATGGTGTGCCATAAGGGAGTGGTCATTATTTATCAACAGGGAGGTGGTGGGTTTGAGGGGGGGCGTAAAATTTTCAGACCCCTCCCGAGGGGGGGGGCTAAAAAAATTTTGACCCCTCTTGAGGGGGGGGCTAAAAAAATTCACCCTCTTTTTAGCAAAAAAGCCAGCGCGCTACTATAGATCAAAGAGGGGCACGAAAACTCTCCGCGCCTCCGGTGCGGGGGGGGCGCAAAAAATTTTGACTGCCCTCGAGGGGGGGGCGTAAAAAATTTTCTCGCGTCCGCGCGAAAACCCACCACCCACCCCCTGTTGATAAATAATGACCACTCCCTAAGAGAAAAAAATACTTCAAAAAGCTAAACACAT
Organism: Acholoe squamosa; assembly: GCA_949317995.1. Classification (NCBI taxonomy): domain Eukaryota; kingdom Metazoa; phylum Annelida; class Polychaeta; order Phyllodocida; family Polynoidae; genus Acholoe; species Acholoe squamosa. Next base: position 41,665,084 of record OX439035.1, on the reverse strand, counting down.
CTCTGAAACAGACCCCTGGGCAACTCGAATGTCTTCATAATGCCTGTCTATGCACACCTGTGCCTACCCTAAAAAGGACTGCTAATCTCTAATCCCATATAAGAATAGCCGTCACAATTAGATAAATTTAACCAACTGAGGTACTAATACCATCAAGTCCTATAGGTTTCTTATATCTTACATAACATACCTACATTAGAACCTGGTGGCTGGTGATTGACTTTGAGCATTAAGAACATTAATATTGCTACAACGCACTGATCCCATGTGCAGGCATGGTGCTTGAATCAGCCCTTCATAATTATGAATAACCAGTGTTGCATTTATGTATCACCCTAACCTTATAGTGTTTATACTCTTCTTTTAGATGGGGAAGGCAATGGTGCATCGATATACTGCCGGTGAGTTACTCACCAACTTGACAATTGTCAATTTCTGTATCACAAGATGAATCTAAACCTTTTAATACATGTCGTCCCTAAATGGTTGAGACTATTTTACACCCTATATGTGAGAAAGCGGATTGGTCAGTACATGGCACAGGCATCACCTCATACAGAAAACCATTAGGGTGGAATGATTAGGAGTGCCACCTTTGTGTAGCAATATTATGAGACCAGCAGTGCCAACATTGGGTAAAAACAACGTCCTGGAGTATTGATGTAAATGTATGGGACTAGGAACTTCTCATGTGGGTGTCAATTTGGCGACTGAAAATAATTACGCATTTAACAAGTGAAATGCTTCGCAGAAAAGGATCACCGATTAGAAACTAGTGGCTTTTAAGCTTTCTCAAGCTTAATTAATTCATCCTAGGCTAGGCCTACATAATTATATACTTGTTGTTTCTGAAATTCAGTTTGTCTCTAAAACTGTGTAAAATATCTGCTGAAAGGCTGTAAATGTACAGCAGATATCAGTTGCTAACCCGGGTAAAACCAGAGCACTGGTGCCCTGAAATATTTACCCTCAAGGAACCATTGTACATGAAGCTCACCTGGGCATTCTGGTTAAATCCAGATGCATAGTGGTCATAAAATCTCCACTATACACCTCTTCCAGTCAGCATGAACAAGAAATATATCACTCTTCACTCAGAGTTTCTATTATTGTAATAGCTAACATATGCTTGCAGAGTGACAAGTTCATGGTCATGGTGCTAATTAATGCGCGCTGAGTAAAAGTATTACCCAGAGTGACTCAGGCGGAGACCGATGAGACCTGGCGGTAGCATCTCTGTTCGACGACATGTAGATGCAACAGTAAGGCGGTATGACGGATTAGCGTCTGCCAATGTTTTGTCAGGACCTAGGATGGGAAACAGTGGAATGGGGCTACTAGTATGGGATGCCATCTTTTAAGGAAAGTATTGACAATCTGAATATATATGAGGAAAAAATTCTTCTCTGAAGACCCTCACTACATGTGTAATTGAAAATTTGTCTGTTTATTAGAGCTACATTTTTATGAGCTGTATTTGAAGGGAAAAGAAAATGGGAAAAGAGAAGAAAAGAAAAAAAAAGAGAAGAAAACGGGGGCTTTCTTAGTAAATCCATATGAATTAAAGCATAATCTTGATAAAATTTTCCCCCATTGGAACCCCTTTTTCTGTTCTGTTTGATACATTTAAGAAAGATCCTGCACATCTAGCTCCCCACAGGTCTAGGGTTAGGATGGGCAGGAGACAGTGGAAGTGCTATAACAACACTGACGATGCTAATCCCACTCGCATCACTTACCTTTGTATCTACACGTCGCTGAAGAGATACCTAGCCGACCTGGCTCCATAACATACTTTAGTATATATGTGACAGGATCTGCGAAAAGGGCCCTTAGTGCAGGGTGCATTAAGGTCCCTATTCCCAGTACAAGTCACATATAGAGACAGGGAAAGCACAATTTCACCCGCCCTTCAAGCCAGGTTGAAAATGGTTTTACTGCTCATTTGCATATGCTTTTACTCCATGTACAATCATGTTACCAATAACTAATGACAACAGGCTCTGTAAAATGCAGTTATTTTGTGAAAGTCCTGCACCAGCACAGGCAATTGAATCCGGGCCTATGAACTAAAAGACAACAAGCATATCCACTTGACTACAAGGGCCAACTATATAACAATTAAGCTTAGGCAAGAAGCAGCATTCTATTTTGGAACCCCATATGAACCTGAGAGTTTCTATCTCATGTAAACATCGATCCCATCATTTTTATCATTATCATAGGACTATTCTTGAAGTTGGAAGCCTTTATCATTCAAATAAAACAAAGCAACACATGTTACATATATCCAAACCCAAAAATATGATGAAAAGCATTGATTTAGCTTTCATTGTAAAACGAGAATGGGGCTTCAAATCCTACACGAATCACGCTAGGACCTTTTTATATCTAGTACCATGCCCTGGCTTCCCGGGTCTGGCTACAGAGCTAACTTGACTTGGGTGATGGGGGATATACTTGACTGCCATATGATATAAATTAATAGCAACTAGTATGTTACACCTTATAGCAAAGAATACACCAATGCCTACCTAATCTAGATATGAAAAGAGGTCCTGAGTGGAATAAGCAATAAAAACACGCACACCTTTTCCAATAGTTATGTAAAATATTTTATTTACCTGTTAGCAACAGAATTTGAAGCAAAATATTTCTTTAAAATTGTTCAATCTGGCAACCCTGACCTCCAACGTAATGTACTCTTGCACCTGAACTAACCAGACCAACTATCAATTGATGACCTGATCACCATCAAATTACCCCCACCTTTAATCAATATGCTCTGGGCAAATTATTTTACTTGTAGCTGTCTAGACACTAATCCAGGCAACACTGAGCCTGATCATTGACTTTATTCCTAGCAGATACTGGCCCGCTTGTATCCCCTCCAATATCAATGACACTAGTGCAGTAAATTAGAAACACTGACTAAGGTATAGGGCTGTAGTGACATTATGTAATCTGTAATAATTGTCAAATAGCTACAGGTCTCTGGTTCACTGCTGCCTGGACATCACTCTAAAATGGTTGGTTGCATTTGTAGTAGGGAATCAAACAGGACTCCTGAAATTTCTAGAGGCATACCTAGGACTATCTCACATATTAAATTCTTCCTATCAAGGCTGCAGTGACAAAAAATAAACAAAATTTAAAAAGACCTTGACTGAAAATCGAAGTCCCACACCTGACAATGAAGCTTGAAAAATGTGAGGCCACATCCAAGTCAGAATTGTGCAGTATTGTGGTCAGATTACCCAATAAAGGTGTCTATGGGCACTTATACAGCTACCGTAAACTCCCGTGTATAAGACGCGTCTTCTACGCCAAACAAAATGCTGGGTAGTCTTATAGCTTTCTCTCAAGTTGGGGGTGCGTCTTATACGAGGGGTGATTTTACTATAGAAATGTACTAGTCTTACAAATTTTAGCCTTAAAATGTGCGTCTTATCCCTTTCGTGCCCAGAATTATTTTGAGAAAGCAGATTTATTCAGCAAACTAGGCATTGTACAGGCTATTACCTATACCATGTTCAAAATAAATTACTGATATAAATGGTAACAAAAAGGGCAGCAAAATAGCTTTCAGAAAATGTAATATGAAGCATATGTCAGAGTATCATTATGGCTCAGATGGAAATGATGATGGCTTAATAAGTTGAAAACAGCTGATTTGGATGGAAATGCCTGTCATCTTTTTTCTTGTTTTTTTTTTTAATTTCAGTGGTGGGCGGGGGGTATTTTCAATCCACAAAGCGTTTTTTGACATATCAAAGGAGGTGATTCTGATAGAAGTTGAAAAAAGAATGTATTCTAATAAGAATCCTTGGAGAAAATGACACAGAAAATGTTACATCATTTTTTTGGGTATTTTTGTCAATATTTTTGTGAATTTAGTGAATTTTCTGTATTTTTCCTGTTTTCCTCATGGCCAGAGCGCGCACTTCTCATGTATTTTTAAGCTATTTCTAATTCAAACTTTTCTACAATAAGATCCAATAATAATTATATATTTATTGCACCATAACAAATTTGGTATTGTTGAAAACCTTTTGACATTACGAGTCTTTTGGTGTCCAAATAATATTAATCTGATAGTTATTAAATCTCTAGTGCCCTGTTGAACATACATGCATGCTTAAGAGTGCACTTTTGCTATTCTGGGCACGTAAGGGTTATACGCGAAAATGCATGTGCTGAGTTTGGGGTGCGTCTTATACGCGCAGCGCGTCTTCTACACGGGAGTTTACGCTAGTTAATGGATAAAATAAAAATATAATGACTAGGTAAAACAAGTAATTGTGTTATCTAAGCACTTTAAGCAATGTATGGAATAGAAGTAAGACAAAATACTGGTTTCATGTAGTTTTGGAAATTACCACTAGGGGGCCTCTGATTCTGTGTCATTGATTATCTTTATTAATTGTGTGGGTGTATCATTGTACTGGAATGTTACATTTCAAATCTCAAAGCAATCAGACATGTAATTACAATATCATGGTCTTTTATGTGGTATACCCTGACTGGGTTCATGGACATGGCTATAAGAGACTGATTTTGTCAATTTTAACCACCCACAGTTTAAAAATACTATGTGAAAGCAGCCCCCTAAAAAATTAGGCAATCCTCTGTATATAGGAGATGTCAAGTATTGAATATCATACCCTTGCGCTAAATATTTATCAAGTTGTATATGGGCTGAACATGGAAAAATGGCTATCTGCATAAACTGTTACTTTGGAATTATTGAATAGTTTTCCACTTTTAAAGGTATCTTACTTCAATTTGCAAGGAAACTAATGCAGTAAACATGATTTTGCTGGCAGAACTCCTTTGATATATTATTATGATTAAAATGTTTCCTGTCATATACCTATGATGGTTTTGCTCTATGAACATCCTTAAAATGCTCTACTGGCTATGAGCAAAAGGTATCAATTTGAGGTCCAACCTTCACTCATGAAAACATTCATCCTGTAGCAAGTTCCCAATTAAATTTAATGGGACTTATACCATTGAATTTCAAACTTATCAGGCTTTCAAATGGATGAAGTCTTAACTATCTTTGTTAGAAATATGTAGGGCACCCAATATGAGTAATGTTTTACAAGTTAACTTTTCCTGACCAGTTTTTCATGTAGTTTCCGAAAAACAAACTCGTTAGGCTGAGAAATAAGGGGCCAAACACACCCATTTTTTAAATTTTCAACAATATACATTATTTCCCCCCTGGAATAGCAATCGCTTCTTTAATATCATGAAGTGATAATTTAGGTGATAAGTGTGATTGGGACATATCATAAATAAATATATGCAATGTTGGTTGGCATGGTAACCTGGTAACCATGAAAACCAATAATACCCTATTTCTTTACCTTTCAATGCAGATATTGTTTATACATAGGATACATATAAAAATCACTCATTCACTACCCTAGGATTGTTTTGAAGATATATTGAACTTAGATAATGACCACACTGACATGTCCATAGTTATTGACAGGTCTGATGCATTCCTGTATCTCAATTATGAAGAGGCAAAGTACAGTTTCACCAAAACCTTTGATTGTCTTTAAATATTTATATTCTGACACTGAGAGGGGTCATTCCTGGCATGGCAGTTAATAGTGTAGGGGAAGCCAGCTTTCCTACAGCCGCAGTGGAAGTTGCGGCACTCCATCTTGCTCTGGCAAGCTACTAAAGACAAGCATGCCTCTGAAATGGCTTCTTTCATCATCAACACAGGTACCAACAAATTGTCTTCCAACTTCCATTCCATGTCTGTAGAATAGGGAATGTCAGGTTTGGGGATATGAGCTAGATTCCAAATGAGACTCTGGTGGTGCACATGCATTAGATGTAAATTCAGTGCATCTGAGGTTGGAGGAAGAGCTTCTGTCCTCTTGCAATGTCCATATAGGATGACCCTTGCATCATCTACTGATGATTTTGCTTGTGGTACCCTACAGATGTGGCAAACAAACCTCTCTGCTGATTTCAATACATCCTGAGTGAGATAAGCATTGTCCTTTCCAATGTCATCTAGCAGATCATGATGTTTGAGGAATACATCAAATGCTGTCTGCTTGAAATGCTGAGCAATAAAGGATGTTGAGTCTGACCCTGTCAGTGCATGGAAAGCAGGAAGTGATGAATGAGACCCATTGGACAGGTTCTTGAAAAACATCATGCACAGGAATGTACTCATGGTTTTTGCTTGTTCCTGCCTGTGAGTGAGTAATGGTTGTTTAACGCCAAGCCGACAGCTAAGGTCATATTCATGGCGGAAAAAGTACATTAGACATCACGTCACAAAGGAATACATGTGCCTGTGCCCGTGCATATGGACACCAGACACATGTAAGAAAGAGGGGACAGGAAAGAGGAGATTCAAGGAACGAATATGTGCCAGTGCCCGCGCATATGGACACCACCCACACTCAGAGAGGATAGAAAAGCAAGACATAGACCCCTTTTAAAGATGGCCTGGGGCTGGGGAGGCCCGTGTTCCTGCCTGTAGCCACAGGTTTGTACAACTAATACGCTTAAAGTCTGCAAGGAGGAGGACCAGTATGTCTGTGTCTCTGGCTTGCACTACTATGGTGTCTGAGGTGCAGTGCAGTGCATGTAAGACTACATGTGTCTCTCAAATCAGAAGTGTCAAGTGGAATAGGCATCCTCACCTCTTCTGGATCAGTAATTCCTCCACTTATTACAACCATGAGGAAGAGAGTTCCCTCTTAATGTCAGGATGGGCTAGGAAATTCCCACAGGCAACAAGGAGAGTTACCTTGTCATTTCTAATTAACCAAATCAAATTCTTTTATAGTTTTCCCTCTTTCAGAATGCTATTCACAAAAATGGCTGCAAGATCACCAAAGCATGTATGGTAGCCCTAACATCAACAATGATAGTCGAATCATCTCTTGTCTGAATGTTAAGTTCTGCATTATACATAATAGGGAATCAATCACTAGTGGCGTATCAGTGCATCATGGATAAAACATAAAGATTCAAGTAATGGTTGAAGGGGAAAACAAATATATAGATGGTTTCCCCTATTAATATCTATTGGACATAAAGGTCTCTGATCTGTATCATTGGTATCCATGGTCACCATGGTTACCATGGTAATCTTGAGGACATTTTCTTAAAATGCCTCAGCCAAGTCCTTTCATTTAAGGTATTATGTGACTATGTATAATGATAAATAGTGATTGACATCTCTTCTGACAGAAATTTAGGTTCAGGGGGGCCTAGACCCGTTAATACTCATTTCCCGGCTTAACAAGTTTGGGTTTTGGAATGTACACAAAAAACTGGTCATAGAAAAGTGACTCGAGCCCCGGACCAGAAGGCAGTATATACTTCCAAATTCAGTGGATACTGAGAATATACTGATCAACCACTGCACATTTCAGTAGCCACTGATAGAATACTCCCAAAACAACTGACTTTACACTGCCTTTTTCAGCATGGATTCAGTAGTCCACTGACTCTCAACTGAATTTGCAGTGTGAATACAGTAGCCTACTGATCCTCTACTGGTATCCATTCATGGGTTAGTGGTGGTGAGCTAGACTCACCTCTGTGATATATTTGGGGCTGTATAAGAATGAGAATCCTCTTCAGCAAATATTATGTAACACAAGTTTGGCTGTTTTGCCCCCCCCTACCACTTTGTAACACATTGTAACATAATGACCATCCCCACTCCTAAATTATGTTTCACCAGACAGACTCCCCCTCCACCCATGCATCAGTATTTCTTTGCATTCTAATCGCCAACATACCAGCTTTATTGATAAATAGACCTTATTGTAAATTCATATGACCCCTCCCTATATGCTTTAAATGCTTATGAATAGTCCACATTTCTCATGTTATGCATTTACCTTTTTTGTTATGTTACACTTGGGGAGACCCCTGCTCCTCCTGTCACAATGTGTAACAAACTTCATTGACCCCCCTCCCTCTATGGTGTTGCATAATATGTGAACAGCCCCTTATGGTAGTTATTACAGAAAAGCACAAATAGACTAAAGGGGTACACATATGAAGGTGGGATTTTACTCAATGCCAGTATGGTGGTCCTAATAAAATGGTCTAGCAATTCTTTCTTTGTCACTATCATGACAATTTTCAAATATAATTTATAATCACTGATTCACTATTTTCCCACCTCAACATCAATGCTGCTGTCATATTATTATAGCAAAGCTTTATCAGTATTGGCTTATGTTCTACTATGGAAGTGGTTACTCAGTACTACTGATTTGATCCTGCTCTAGTCCCCTCCCATATAGGTCATACACTCCCTTCTATGTAGGTCACGCACACTAGTATGAAGTTTATGCAGCCACATGTAGTTGATGGGGAGATGGCTCAGGGGGCTAATGCGCTGGAGAGTAAACTGAAGGACCCAAGTTCAATTCCCCACAGGGGCAGAAAACTAGTAGGAGCAATGCATACAAGGAGGACAGTAGTGATACAGTGGACACTCTTTTAGTACATTGTACTTCTTTCTGCCTTCAGCACTGGCTCTGCAGTGGTCTACTGCACTGCACAGAGGGTTGTGGCAGTATTAAATTAGGAGACCACTGATCAACTACTGTACCTCATTATGGCTCTAGACCCCTAAAATCGACATGGCGACATAGACCTCTTTTGGCCTAGTGACATGGGACATGAACCTTTCTTTAAAATCGACATGGTGACATGAACTTTTCTTAAAATCGACATGGGGACATGGCTATTTCTTAAAATCGAAATTGAGACATGGTCATTTCTTTAAATCGACATGGGACATGGGGACCCCCCATCAAGGGCCCTCTCATTTGCATATTTCAGTCATACTGATCTGCCACTGCTTTAATACTGATATCACACTGATCACTACTGGACCACTACTGCTTTGATCTGTGGATACTGAAACACCACTGTTACCCATACTGATTTGGTACTGAAACACTACTGCTGGGCTCCACTGTTCATGAACTGCTTCTGTACTGCTTTTCCACTGCATTCTGGCCCGGGGATCGTTAAACTTTGCTCTTAGACGCCTCTAGAACCATTTTGGAGAGCCTTTTTTGGAAATTGATTCCCTACTATTGTCTGTAGATATTACTGACCAGCCTCCAGTCTTTTGCTCAGGTGTATTGTATTAACTGCAGTGATACACAACCAGGGGGCAGCATTGAACCAACTAGTACTGTTGTTCCCCCTACACACACTAGGTGAAGCTGCAGTGCAGGCCCTTGTCTGCTCCTCAATCTCCGGGGTTGAGCACCAGGGGGTAACCCCCCCCTTGATGATGACTATCTTCTATATTACTCCCTCCTCTACTTACTATACACGTATATAGACTTCAGACGTTCCATTAAGCAGAATTGGTCATGGAGGTAGCAAAAGTATGGGGTAACCCACTCCATAATGACGTGTCATCTTTAACTACTACATCCTCTATTCACTATGTACAAAGATGCCACACCTGTCTAGTTACCATTTATAATCTAAGAAAATGTGCATGATGGGATTCATGGACCCCCACCCCCTGTGTCATGCCCTCTATGTCTCTGGACATCTCTCCCCTGCCATTCCCCTCTGAGACATCCCCCCAGGACATCTCCCCCCTAGGACATTTGCCTATGAAATATCTATCCTGAGGTATCTCCCTCAGACCGTTAACAAAATACGTATCTTTAATTTGCATCTATATGTCATTGTTTTTCTGCCTTAGTGGGGTTTCCTTTGCAATGCTATTGTTGCTTACAATGCGCAAACATGCCTATTACTAGCATAACTAGGTATGGGCAAATTGATATAAAATGTTTTAATTAGAGTTGGTCTAATGAATTCAATGTTCTTGGTTACTGCTGGTAGTTTTTCAAACGTGTCCATACACTGAGATAGAATAAAGTAAATAAGAGGACAAATAAATTAGGACATTACAGGTCAATACGGGTGGTACAATGAAGCCAATTCTTTGCAATAGTCGAAACTTCTGAGAAAAAAAGAACTTTCATAGATAAATTCTTAGCACTAGACTCGCAAGCACAGATATCAGACAGTATGTTTATGTTTATGCAATGTTTGGTCTAAGATTCCTTCTGTAACGACACTTTATTAGCTTGCAAGATATGCTACATACTACAGACCGTACATATAGGCTACTGGATATTCTCAGTCGTCGTTTTCCTTATCTTGATGGAAGATTCTTTTCAATTTTTCTCTGATGAAGCATAACCAGATGACTATCAACATCTATCAACAGTGTAAATGGAGTTTATATCAATGAGAAGTCGAATGTAAAAAACTAAAACATAAACAAGATTAGAGACATGTACATTTGTTATCATTTAAACTATGCACAGATAACGTAGGCATTAAGTATTAAGCGTTTAATCAATGCTTACCCCAGCATGAGGTGCCGTTATTCTGGGCCAACGGCACTGAATGCTGGGGTAAACATTGATTAAAGCGTTTATCTAACAGATTCCTCCACTTTGTATTAATTTCTTACCTTATAACCTCAGAATAAATCCAGGAGAAAAAAATTTGAAAGTGCATGCGATCCGCTTGCTTTGCCAAGCTGCCGTGGCCATGTTGTCACTCTGCCTGACATACCTCCACCTTTACACATGAAGGGGTTCGTTCCCTCCCCGTGTGCTTTGAGCCTCCAGAGGCCAGCTCACTTGGAAATGTCAGTGGGGCCGTGTTGGTGACAGGGTCAGGGAATGTAGCTCATGTAGAGCACTCGACTTGCAAGCGAGAGACTCGGGTTCGAATCTCGTGGTCTCCAGAGACGTTTTCACCGACCTCTACACTGGTGGAGACACCGAGTGGTCCTGCCGTGCAAGGGGAACTAAGATACTCGGGACCTGGGCCGGTATGGTATAGACAAGCACTTCGACCTGCTAGTGCTGAGGAACTTGGAAACAGGTGGCACACACAGCCGTTCCTGGGAACAGGAGCCTATACGGGTTATGCGTGACTCAGTACGGGTACATGTGGTACTGTTCAGACTGGACTGGAGGACCAGTTCTGGGCAGATACGGTCGAAGCTGGTTGGGATGAGTGTAGGGGTTCGTTCCCTCCCCGGGTGCTTTGAGCCTCCAGAGGCCAGCTCACTTGGTGGTCACTCCCCCTATGTATACCATACCGATCCAGAGGTAGGTGGAAGGTGGAAATGTCAGTGGGGCCGTGTTGGTGACAGGGTATGTCAGGCCAGGGGATGTAGCTCAGCAGTAGAGTGCTCGACTTGCAAGCGAGAGACCTGGGTTCGAATCCCGGTGTCTCCAGAGAAGTTTTCGCCGACCTCTACACACACATTTTTCAGGTAGAATCAAAGCATGTCAAGTCCTGTACTTCTAGCACCAACAAATAAACGATCTCTAGTTGGTGTTACTTGGGAGTCAGGTATTTAGATAGAAACTACAACACAGGTCTGGGATCTAGACTGGTCGGCCATGACAGTGTATTCAGTGTGAGGTCAAGGACAAACAACTCTCTGCAGCATACAGGTGGTGCTGGCTTCTGATTGGTCAATATTAACAGGACTAGAAATAATCATTCTAGGTAACCAAAGTCTTTAGAAATATTAAATAGATAACATTTTGACATATTATAACATCTCCCCCTTTTAAGGAAAGTTCAAAATGTCTCATGACTAAGTCTTTGAATATGACTGTTATTGAGTCTTTTGATATGACCATATGACTGACTATATTTAATGAGAAATATGACATATGAAAGATCCCTTGGGTATTAGAGTAGACTGCTCAATACCCATAAGTCAACCTCTGGTGTTATTCTGACCAATGTTAGGATGACTCATACAGCTAATCTAACAGTTCTCAATAAACTGCTCAGGTTTCTTCACGGCTCTCGAGGACCGGCGTGGCTCTGGAGCGGCTACTGCTGTTGCTGGTTCAACATCTGCTTCACTCGCAGTGGTATCTGACATTTGTATGGGACTCGCAGGAGGTGGTTGAATCTGCGGGCTCCCTGGTTTCTTTGGCGTACTTGGCGCTGTGCTTGATGATACTTTCGGTGCCAAATGGCGTCTATTCCTCCGGACGACTCCTGACTCTGTCTGCACAATGTAGGATCTCGGAGCGTTGGCGGCACCACTGATGACTCCTGGCTGGTTCCAACCTTTCTGGTCATCTCTCTTCAACTTTTTCCCCTCGCCTGTAGTGGTTGTAGAGGGTGAACACCATGTTGACTGTTATAGTAGTCGGTGTATGAATCCTTATAAGCTTGGTCTCTTGACAGAATGGCCTCTCTGTCAGGCCACTTTGGCTCCAACATAGAAGGAATGACTGGCAATGTTGTGCGGATGTGACGACCCATCATGAGCTGAGACGGGCTACATCCAGTGGCGGCAATTGAGGTGTCTCTATAGACCATCAGACCTAACCAAGGATCACTTTGACTCAGAATTCGCTTGGCAGTCTGGACTGCACGTTCTGCCTCTCCATTAGAATTGGGCAAATATGGACTTGATGTAACATGATTAAACCGATGCTTTACGATCAGGGACTTGAATTCCGCCGAGACCAATTCGGGACCATTGTCCGACACAACTTCTCTCGGAGAACCCCACCTGGCAAATACATCTTCCATGCGGTATTTCACTGACTTGGCTGTGGTCTTGTATAGGCATAAGACCTCTATCCATCTTGAGTAGTAATCGGCCATCACAAGGTAGTCTTTCCCTTTGAACTGACAGAGATCTACTCCTATCCTCTGCCAGGGACCTTGTGGCAAAGGTGTCGGCAGCAACGGCTCTTTTTGCTGAGTTGGTCTCAGCGTCTGGCAATGTTCACAAGAGCCAACGACCCTTTTGATGTCTGCAGTCAAACCAGGCCACCAGACTCCTAAACGGGCTCTCTCTAACGATTTGGTCACTCCCTGATGTCCATCATGGATCCTTTGAAGAATCTCTGCTCTGTTGGCTGCTGGAATGACTATCCTGCTACCAAAAACCAGTAGTCCATCTACAACTGATAACATTGCTCGATGAGCATAGAGCTCTCGCAAGCCATCCGGTACATCCTTCTCATACTTAGGCCAACCCGTCAAGGTGAACACTATCGCTTCTTGTAACACTGAGTCATTCTGCATCGCCACTCTCAGATCGTCTCTCTTCTGAGGGGTTGCAGGAAACCCCGCTACGATAGACTGAACATACATGTCAACTTCCTCAGCCATGCTGCTGACGGCCTTCGTTGACATTGGACTCCTGGAAAGTGCATCTGACACATACATTTGCTTTCCCGGGACATACTTTGCTTGTGCCTTATACCTCATTAGTCTCATGAGGAGTCTCTGGCATCTTATCGGCACACTATCCAAGTCTTTGGTGTTGATAAGAGGAATGAGCGGCTTGTGGTCTGTATCCAGCGTGAAGGACTCCCGTCCACAGAGGAACTGGTCAAACTTTCCACACGCCCACACACTCGCTAAACATTCCTTCTCGATTTGTGCATACTTCTGTTCTGCAGGGCTTAGTGTTCTTGAACAGAAGGCAACGGGTTTAGGAATACCTCCATGGTCTTGTAACAGTACTCCCCCTAGACCATATGCACTGGCATCTGCATTCACTATGGTTGGCTTGTTGACATCATAGTAAGCCAATATGGGAGTTGACGAGATGAGTGACTTCATCTTTGCGAAGGCTTCTTTCTGGGCTGAACCCCAGATCCACTCCACATCTCCCTTCAGCAGATCGTTCAGAGGACGAGTGACTACATGTAGATCCGGCAAGTATGACCCCAGATAGTGGACCATACCGAGAATCTGTCGCAATTGAGTCACAGATGATGGTGGCGGCATCTTGACAATTGCTTCCACTTTCTCTGAGTCGGCTGAAATTCCGTCTTTTGTGAACCTATGTCCCAAGAACTTTAACTCTGTCTTTCTGTAAGAGCACTTCTCTTGGTTCAGCTTCAATCCTGCCCTCTTTAGGGTTGCTAGCACTGTAGCTAGTCGTTCGTCATGCTCTTTTAGAGTAGTACCATAGATGAGGACGTCGTCCATGTAGGTGAAAACACCTTCAAGCCCATCTAGGACCTCCGTCATCTTTCGAATAAAGATTTCTGGCGCCGACGTAATCCCGAAAGGTAATCGTCTAAAACAGTACCTCCCAAAGGGCGTCAGGAACGTTGTCAATTCTTGGCTTTCCGCAGCCAGAGGGATTTGGTAAAATCCACTAGCGGCGTCTAGGCAGGAAAACATGGTGGCTCCTGACAGTTTTGACGTGAGGTCTTCTAAAGTCGGTAGAACAAACCTCTCACGTCTGACACTGATGTTTAACTTTTTCAGGTTGACACACAAACGCACTTTGCCTGTCTTCTTCACGGCAACTACCATGGGTGCACACCATGCTGTAGGCTTAGTGATCTCACGGATCACGCCGGAAGTGAGGAGACGATCTAACTCCTCCTTTACCTTAGGCAGAACCGGAATGGGTACTCTTCTGGCAACTGCTACTGCAAAAGGCTGTGAATCTTCCTTTAAGACGATCTTGACAGGATCGGTGTTCAGACAACCAATGCCTTCCTTGACACTGTCTAGTTTAGAAATGAGTCCCATTCGTGACGCCACTCCTCTCCCGAGAAGGCATTCGACCTCATTTCCGACGACTAAGACACGGAAGTTGTAGCATATTCCTTTTACCTGCGTCTTGGCTGTAAAGTCTCCCTTACAGCTCAAAGGACCACCAGGGATTGAAAGGTTTGACATACTCTTGCTGAGCGGCGGTCTCGGCTTCAGCATTAGATACTTGGAGTATGACATGACAGAGACATCGGCACCAGAGTCAATCTTAAAGTCTACGGGCTGGCTACCCCTGATGGATAGAGTAACTTTCCATGCTGGGTCGCTATTGTCACAGTCAATGGATCCGCAGAAGTAATCGTCCTGCTCGTCATCTCCATAGACATCTTGGACCTTCTGACGACATACGGCTTGAAAATGACCTTTCATGTTGTAATTCTTGCACGTCTTACCAATCGCTGGACTTGCGTCTGGTTCGGACGATCGGTGGACATAACCACAGTTACCACATTTCGGCTTCAACTTCTTCGTGTTTGACTTTTTACTGTGGTCATTCGATCGATGACCTTGGCCGTTTGACTTTTGACCTTCAGCTTTTGACGACCGTTGCTTCCTTCTTCTCCTTCCACCATCCCTAACGGCGTTGACGGCTGCTGATGGCTCGTTCTGCATCTGGACGAGCTCGTTATGTCGGGCTTGCTGTACCACTTTGTCCAAGGTGAGAGTGTCCTGTTCGAGCTGGAGCTTCTTCGACATTGTCTTGTCGCTCAGGCCACTGATGAACCTGTCACGAATATGCTCATCCTCCTTATCTTCAAACCGACAATGCGCCGCTATCGCATGTAAGCTTCGGAGAAAACACTCAATCGACTCACCTGACTCTTGGACTCTGTGGTAAAACTTCGTACGCTTGTGAATGGTATTCTTTTTAGGTATAAAGTACTCATCATACTTTTTCATGACTACATCAAAGTTATCTTTAGGGTCTATCGGATGTGGTATGGCAGCGGTTGGCTGTGCGATTGGGTCGAAGCGGAATGACTTAAAAATGTTCTCAGCTTGTCTACCCATGCAATAAATCAGTGATGACATTTGGACATCCCCATCCTCATTCTTTTGTTTAGTGACAGATCTGAACCTCATGTACCTCTCCTTCCATTCTGGCCACTTTGAGGGCTCCTCAAAGGTGAACAGGTCAGGGGGACTAAACTTGGCCATGGTTCAGAATAAAACAAAAGGCAATGCAGTCTATAGGGGCTTTCTCTGAGACACTTTCACTGAGACAGGTGGCTATGGGTCTGGCTATGGAGTATGGCTGCTCTGGAGCAGTGACACTGACAAAGTCTCTCTCCAGTCACTTTACAACAGAAACTGTCAATAATTATGTTGCCTTGGTGAATTCAGCTTGACTTGGCATTGGGCAACACAGCAGGTGGGTGTGCAATATGAAAGAAAGGCTTGTCTTACCTTAGGTCTGTAGCCCTAGGCACATGTATACATTTCATATGAAAATACCACACCATAATCTGTTTCCATCTCCTTTCCCATTTGACCATCCGGCAAAAATCCTGACCTCCAGGTGTTGTCTAGATATCCATCTACCACATACTCTCAAAATTATTCGCTGTCACCAACTTGGGAGTCAGGTATTTAGATAGAAACTACAACACAGGTCTGGGATCTAGACTGGTCGGCCATGACAGTGTTCACCTACATTTTGTCTCCATTTTCTTCTAAATAAATAATAATCCAATGATTTTACATAGCGATCCATCGCCACACGGCCATTCCTTCTTGACGAAGCGGGGAGGTGCCCAGATGTAACCTGACATACTTTCGGCTGAAGAACTGGGTCAAATATGTGTTGAGCAAGGAATGGCCGAGCGCGACTCGTTTACGATGGAAAAATCATTGGATTCTTATTTATTTTGAACAATATGGAGAATTTAGGCATGGCATGTTCAGATAGGATATCTAAGGCTGTTTCCCTGTTAATAACTCGACATGGCACCATGGATTCTATGCTAACGAGGTGTACAAACATCAGGTATGTCAGACAACTTATTCAAATCCTTCATATATACATTGGCTTCTAGTACCGTTCGGCTTAGTGTAGTGGACAGCGAGTCCGTCTCTTGCCACAGCGGTCGGGGAACCATTCCCATAGAACCCTGAAATGTATGGTAAGGTTGACATTGTATACTTCTCCAATTTATTAACATGTCCAGGTTGAAACCAGCAGCTTCTTGGAGAAGAATTAAGGGTCTCAGAGTGCAGTTAAACCCTGATAACGAACAGGGGTTATGACCAAAAAGGCACTGTAGAGGCCAGAATTGTGAGATAAGGTAAATTATTCAGTACACGTGGAAGTACACTGCAATACCTGTGCACTAGATCCAGGTATACATTATTTATACACTCGGTACATTTACTATTAACGTACCAGTGTTTAAAGCTTTATATTCAAGCCTTATCAACAGCGTGTATAAAACGCATGAATTATATTAATAAAGATGTGCTTCTACTGCTTTATTGGAAGGATTGTATTTTGCCAAAGTGTACAACATCCAAACCTCAGTGGCCAGTATTCAAATTGGTCAGCGCTATAATATAGGACCAGTTGGTACTTGTATTTGCCTAAAAGGGGAAAAGGGTAAGAATCTCTCTCTCCATCCCTCTCCCCCCTCTCTCTATCCTAATGTCTTAACACTTTCACCCATGGATTTCCATTTACATTGCAAATCCTGCTTTATCGTGTTGAAGAGGTTAAACACATGGGAATCTTATTAGCTAATTGTACTAAACATGTTTACAAAGATATTGCGATTACAAAAACATTGCTAGATTGTGTTTGAAAATATGTTCAGGATGTAAACACCTTCCGTAATCTCCCGCGTATAAGGCGCAGCCTGCGTATAAGGCGCACCCCCAAGTCAGGAAGGCCTGTTCCACCTATAAGGCGCACCTCTGAGGGCAGATTTTTGTCAATTTAATACTGTGTTATAGTAAAAATACCCCCCCTATAAGGCGCACCCCAAACTCAAGGCAATTTCCCTCCCACGTATAAGACTCAGCAGCATTTTGTTTGGCGTATAAGACGCGCCTTATACGCGGGAGTTTACGGTTCTTTACATTGTATGTTAGGAATGGCGTATAAATACCTCCGGCACACAAGTAATGACTAATGGAAAGGTACCACAGTCCGACAGCAATCACAAATGGATTTCTGGGATATTGCTCAATTACAGAGGCATATATTTAGGTTACAGGTGCATGCAGGTCATATTATACAATAAAATGTTAGATAAGGCAGCAGTTGTCAGCACAGCTCTAAATTGTGGCTGTAGGATGCTGATGATATCAGACTTGATATAACTTATAAGGGTGTATTTGGGAGGCATCCAGGGGTGCCTGAGAGTATACATGTATGTACAATTCTTAGAACTTCTTTCTGAAAACTTTTAATACGTTAAGTTCTACAGCAACCAGTTGTACATGTACCATCATCACCAGCTACCCTGGAGAACCATGGTAAACATGTAAACAGTTAGCTGGTGCCTCTTAGCTTGGCATCCATCTTGACCCCTTGATCTATAGGGATGTAAGTGTTCGCCTAATCACACTAATCACACATGTACATGTGTGATGTTACCTGCTAACTGCGGCACAGAATAAATATATAGACCTAACACATAGTGACCCACGATAGGGGATTCTCAGTGTGGACGCCATTGCTTGATAAGCACTGACAACATTCAGCATGATGGGGATCACTTGTGATGTAATGCACCCAAAAAGTCTGCACTGAATACAGGGAATTGTCTCTCGTTGGTCAACAATGTATCCCACTAGGTTGGTATACTAGGTACCAGATCAAGCAATGGCACCCCCTACTACCGTAAGTTCCCGCGTATAAGGCGCACCCCGCCTATAAGGCGCACCTAGGGTTTAGAGATTTGACCAATTCTATGGCAGAGTAACTGACTGACCTAAGGCATATAGTTGTATGTAAGAGTAATCATACAGGACCACGTACTGTATATATATATATATATATATATATATATATATATATATATATATATATATATATATGTGTGTGTGTGTGTGTGTGTGTGTGTGTGTGTCTACAGGTACAAATGTGTGGCTAGCGCTATACAGTAAAACTCATCGTATTTGATGATACTGCATTTTCTCCTGTGCATTTACAGAAAACGTTCCTGTTATACAACACAAACCTTTAACAGTGTAGTAACTGCAGGGTGTGGGAACCAGCAGCCACCGTTTGTGGGGACCAGTGGGAACCAACAGTCATAGTAAGGGAACCAGAGCAGGTACAGGGTCGAGGAACCAGTAGCTACGACGATGCGATCAAGCTACTACTGGGTTGCAGTCCCAGTCGCAAGAGAGTAGGGAGTATGGCAGCAATGGGATTGAAAATGAACACACCTCTTAGATTGTATTTTGCTTTTCACATTTCTTTTGAAATCCAGCCAAGTGCATATTACACTGTACAACAAAATTTCACTTTTCGAAAAAAAAACGGAGCTGAAACCCACTATTTCCTATGTAATTTGACCTTGGAAATTCAAAAATAACATCCATTTTTTGCTGGTGGCTCTCAAATTTTGAGATACCCATAATACCTAGAATTGCCCATTTTCATCCTCAGTAGCCAAATCCAGATTAGTGCAAACTGTACAAACACCACATTTCACATCAAATCTGGTTTATTTATTTTTGATTACCATTTACAAACACATATCTAATGAATTATTCATCCTTTGACTCAGTAATATGCAGTAAAAGTAGTAAATATGCTCAAAACGTTAGCTAGACAACACTTGTTCGGGACTGCCTTGCATGTCTCTTGTACACAATGTTCGGGCTCATCCAACTTCAGGCCCCATTACTAGCCTGCTAGAAGAAATGGTAACCACTATCTTTGGTAGCATTTTTCCATCTCTGAGAGGTCCCATTACAATCTCTCCCCATGTATGTCACTTACCGAGCCACAGGTTTTTTTAAAGAATGGGGGGTCAGATGCAGAAAGTGAATCTTCAAGGACACCTTGCATTTGAGTTTCTGATATGTGGTAGCAGTGTTTCCACACACTCTACAAAGTCCTCAGCGCTATTGTTTCCCAGAAATCCTGTTATGACTGCACTGAGGGCAAGCCATGTCAGACTTCCATTTCCATTTACTATGTAGCCTATTTTTGGTTATAATATCAAATTACCCGGTCGATTACCCTCACTTTAATCTCATGATTATGGATAATCCTGATGTTTAGGTATAGCCTTACTCACCATATATCATTGCTGGATGCTCTAAATGATCCAGAAGTCAATGTTTCAAGGAAGTAAACATGGAAATTTGGCTGTCTTGACTGCCCTTGTACCAAAATGAAGCAATATATCCCCGAAACAAGTGGTTATAATGCAATGTACATGAAATCGAACCTATTTGGTGTGAATATAATATACATCTTGACCCCTTTTGGCATTATTCAAGATGGACTCTTGCTTTTGAACTACCAAAACTGCTACAACCATGCATATGGAGTGTGCTAACACTGAACACAAGTTTAATATTCCATAAAACTGGTTCGGATGCTCGGAATGATAGAGGCCTAAGAGCCACTTTTGGGTGAAAGATGATTTGCACAAGTGTCAAAGCTATTGATGTTACCCAGACAAATGCCAGGAATGACATAAGAAAGTTCTTGTACATGTTTGAACTACACTAGAATATTATAGGTGAACATAATGAAATCATTGCCCTCGGAGGTGATTTTCAGCATATGTGGCACCCTATGGATATCTCAAAATTGAGAGCCAATAGGCATTTTTAAACCTCATTTTCAGATTCAGCAGCCTCAAATTGGGCATAAGTAGTATGTTCAGTCTCCATTTTTTTCGGCCGTTGTACAGTGTTACCAGTACCACCAACCCATGTGTATTAATGGTACCACAATTATTAGGATGACTTACAAGATATCATGCAGGGATATTGTAGTGTGCCAACCTAATGGGATACTGACTTGGCTGGGCTTGCACAATTCCATAACTAGGCACATGATTATTGCTGTCATCTATCTCTATTGGATCGTGACTAGCATGCACTAGACACAGAGTCTAGATCATTGTGAATGAACCTGTATTGTTTCTGCCACACCCTTCCCCCTTTTTTCCTTTAGCTCTATCGTTCTGATGATTGCTGATTCTCATCCTACCCCTATCACTCTACCACCAAAACTACTAGGGTGACAGAAGTTACAAACCTCTGAATTATATATAGAGGAGATCCTTGCAGCAGGTGAAAATACGGCTTTCAGTGTGAAAAGTTAAAAATTCTTTCAACTCTTGAGGATATGTATTAATAGTAATATGAATTCCTATGCAATGTGTGAGCCAGCAAG
Organism: Acholoe squamosa; assembly: GCA_949317995.1. Classification (NCBI taxonomy): domain Eukaryota; kingdom Metazoa; phylum Annelida; class Polychaeta; order Phyllodocida; family Polynoidae; genus Acholoe; species Acholoe squamosa. The sequence goes on along the minus strand of OX439035.1, from coordinate 41,644,101 downwards.
CAGAAATGGGGGTTCCTGCGGGATTAATAGCTGTTTTAGCCACCAGGCAGCACCACTATGGGCTAGAATAGGAAAGATATGCCTAAAACAATTATAGAGTACTTTTCTATGGAGAATTCAATGATTTTTGATAGAATGTTGCATTTTGGGTGAAAATGTTCCAAATTAGGCTTGTAAAAAGAAATAGGAATTTTTGTTGATTTCTGTTGCCATGGAAACATGATTTCCATTCTAAATAGGAAAATCAATGATCCCATTTGAAGGAATTTCTCACCAGGTTTACTATGGTGAAAACAGAACGAAAATACCATTTCTAGATCAAAAGTTATAGGCAAAAGAATAAGAAAATTATGCTGATTTAGCTAATTAGCATAAATTATGCTAATTATAATGTTTCCTTCCTCAACATCAATCACTATAAGCATAAAAGGTTCTGTAGCAAGGGTGATCCTGTAACTACAAAAAAAAAGTCAATTTCTTTTCTACCTTGAGTGAGGCAGTCCCACGTTGTATATTTCCAACAAATTTAAGAGATTTGCCGGATTGGCTAACATTTTGTGAGTCGTGGGCTTATCAGTCTTGTTGGAGGCCTAGGCACAAGGGTAGCGTAAAGAAAAATACCAGATAATGTAAGCCTAATCTAGACATATAACAGACACCATGTGCTCTATCTCATGGAGAAGTTATTCAGTGAGTATTACTTCCAATAGGAACAGAATCTCATAACTGCTCACGATCCTCGTCTGCAACTAATAAATGTTACCATGCAGGCAGCGATGCAAGCAAATCTGAGTAGAAATCTACAATCATGTCCAAGACAATTAGTCTATGTCACCTCTTTAAAAGTGTGATATCATCAGCTTAAAGATATTTCTTGCATGAGCTGTTCTATATAACTGAAGGACTCTAAATACAAGGTATCCAAAAGGATCTGTTTTAGATTTTGATAGCTGATGTACCCTGCAGACAGGATCCAAGATTTTATATTCAACTGATGATAGAAAGGTTTCCATGTGACAATTCTGTGTGAGAAATCATCATAATAATATTAAAGGCAAGCACCAAAAGGCAATATACCATTTCGGCTAGAATATACAACGGCTACACTAGAAACCAAACCTATTTCAGTGGTCTATACAATTATGAAATAGTGAGGCGTTTCTGGGATGTCAGTCAAAATACTAGAATCGCCATGATAGCAATGCGCTCGCCACTACATCCCATTAACATAATGTCAAATCACAAATACAAACAGAACACACCCATCCCAGCTCCCTAACACACGCAGCATTAGACATGGTATTAGCTTCAACCATCATCCAATGTGAACTTACACAGCGGAAATTCCAAATGGCAGATCCGCCAGTGTAATGGCTGATGCGACTCTGCCAATGGCCGAGACAAGGAAATTGGCCACAGGCAATGAGGGACAGAGGCTACGGGCTAAAAGAGGAGTTTGGGGTGCCATTGTCGCAAAATGAGACACACGAAATGAATATTGGCTGGAACTATACATGTTAGGACGTAGTGCTTGGAGGAAATTCGCGATGTCAGATAGCAATGTTGGTTATCTAAGGAGGGCTTGTGTGATCTCAGGAGGCAGTATGTCTGTAGGTGATGTCAGGAATCAGGAGGCAGCGATATATAATATGATATAATTATATCTGTCAGAAGAGGCCAGGACGTGCTCTCGTTGTTTATACAGGAGGTAGTGGTTGATGTCAGAAATCTATGGTTGATGTCAAGGGCAGTGGGCAACATCATGAAGCAATGGTTGATTCAGAAGGCAGTAGTTGATGCCAGGGGTAATGGCTGATGCCAGGAGGGAGACAGTCCTTGATGATGTGAAGAGACAGAGATGATGTCAGCAGGCAATGGGTACTTCCAAGAGTCCATGATAGATGTCAGGAGGCCGTGGGTAAGCCAAGAGATGTCTGATATGTTATTACAGCAGTCATACAAGAAAAAATAGATTATATGGGTGATATCAGGAGGAATATCATATCATATCAGTAGGCAGTTGAAAATGTCAAAGGTATGTGGATGATATAAGAGAAGGATTCTGTTATAAAATGGTCCATGATGAAAAGGGGAATGTGTAGAAAGAGGAAGAGATGAAAGGGGATGTAATTGGGGTGAGTGGGTAAAGAGGAGTGAGTGAGTGAGTAATAGCTGTTTAACGCCATTTCGACAGCTAAGGTCATATTCATGGCGAGAACAACATTACACAATTTCACAGAGGAATGTGTCAGTGCCCGCGCATATGTGCACCAAACACATCCGAGGGGATAGAAAAGAGAAGAAATAGACCCTTTTAAGTGGGCTAGGGAAGCCCGTGGGTAAAGAGGAGCGAGAGAGAGAGGAAATGAGGAAGGGTAAATGATGTAGGGGAAGGGAATCTTTGGGGGAAAGGCAAGAAGTAAAGGGAGGTGGGAAGTAGAGTGTTTTATAATGGGTGAAGGGAATTGGGAGGACGGGTGTTTTTGGAAAGGGGGAGAGAGTAGGGAAACGGTATGGGGCAAAGACGGAAGGCGCCATCTATAAATGACGTCATGCCAAATTTAACCATTTTGACCCAACCCCCCATTCGCCCTCCCCCTCGTCATGTTTGTTGTTGTTGTTGTTGTTTGTATGTTGTGTGTTGTTGGTTTTTTTTTGGGAGGCTGCCAATTTTACAATGATGAAGGTATATGGACAATTGAATCTGTCATGCTGGGCATGCCCCTCCCCCCCCTTCAGCATGACTTAATTTGTGGATGCCCCCCAACAAGGTAAAGGAAATGGAAAGGAGGGAGAATGGGATAGGGCAACTAGCAAAAAGGAAGGGGAGGTGAATTATATTTATCTTAATCTCCATTCCATACAGTGTGTAGTTTGAGTTATCATTTTGCAAGGGACATTAGCACTGTAGTATGAAGAATATATTGCAAAAAAAAGTTTTCCAACACTTTTTTTTATTTTAAGCAGCAAGATAAGTATCAAGCAGGAAAACTTGACACGCTACTAAGGTAATCAATTCCTTAAAAAAAACAGCTTATTAGATGTGTTGGTTGTGCAACTCCCCTGAAGAGGCAGTAAATGATGGCAAAAGACTAACTTTGTTAGCCACTGGCCACCCGGGCCAACAGCCTAAGAAATCCATTGGCCCACAGCTAAAGCTGTTGGCCAGGATTTTTAGGTGAAAATCATGTATGATGTAAAAAGAAAACTTAGCAAATGTCCATTTCTAACTCAATCCCAGTTTAATCCCCATAATTATAGGCACCTGTTCTATATTCAGATATACAACTTATCCTTTCTTCCTACTGACACAAGTGATATCAGAAAAGTAATGGTCCCCTGAGCCATTTGTGATAGATATCACAAATATCAATTTTGATGAAAAAAACGTTATGTTTTTTTCTATACAAGATGCAGTAAACTTTATTAGTGTGAAACCCCACTGGCCACCCGGGCCAGTAGGAAGGTTGTTTTTGGAAAAATCACTGGCCAAATCTCAAAACTACTGGCCATTGGCCACCGGGCCAGTGTTAATGTCTACCCCTGCTTAGTGTATGATGTAAATCTACAAAATTCGTGATTAAGAGAATAGTTGGACCAATATAGGCGATTGCTGCATTGGCCTAATAATGTAAGATAAAAATCTATGAAATGTGATACAGTATAGCCAAAGACATTGAACTATCAATTTTGATCCTTATTCTAAAATTTCATGTCAATAATATTGACAATGTCATATTTTATTCGGAAACGGCTGCTCTTTGAGTTATGATATATTTGTTTTTTTATTATGTTACCATGCAGGTTGGGACGGAGCTGGTAGTTCCACATCCAAAACAATGGAGCATGGCAGTCTCTGTTAGCAGAGTGGGAGGGTGGCTTGATGAGTGAGTGAGTGAGTGAGGTGTGGGAGGGAGGGTATGGGTCTGTGACTGTGGCTGTGGGCTGCAATGTGAGGCATGGATGTGCACTCCATAGCGGCTCCTGTGCCTCCCCTATTCATTACTCAAAGAGTAAAGTCACCAGCAGCTCCTGTCAGACATCTCAGTGTCAGGGGTTGAGTCTCGAGGCCAGTGTGCAATCAGAACCAAGGTGTTGGATCAGTGGGTTTGTGATGTAAGATACACGGGCTAGATAAGGAAGATACCTGAAGCCATATGAAGGTAAGGTTTTAATGCTCAATTAATGTTTGTTTAGAGTATACATTTTTCCAAATTAAAATTCAGTATTAACCCCCCCCCCCCCTCTCCCGGAAAGATTAGTAGCGAAATTTAGCCAAGTGAGCCAAGACTCTACACTTAGTAGTGAATTACTATGTTGATAAAGACTTTAAAATAATGACTGGGCATTGAAAGGTTCATTCTATACTATTAACTATATCATACAACCCCACATGTCAGCTGCACTCTGGAGACGCCATAGGCCAGAGAAATCCTTTGAAATGGTCTGTAGGCCAAGGCTTATTCATGGGGGTTATCAACTTTTTTTATTGCACATCAATCTTGCTGGGGTTTGGTCTATGCTTGTATAAACAAGGTGTGTTCAAACCCTTTATTATACCTTGACGTTGGCCTCGAGTTAGCCTGTTCAGCAGTGATTGGGGATGGTGTACTATGGATAAGTTAAATGTGTACACAGTCCCAGTGACCAGGACCAAAGGGCCAGATCTAATATGTACATGTGTTTCCTATTCTACAGAGCTGTTGTTCGAATAGCATTGGGGCTTTATGAATTCAAAATACCACTGGCCAATAGACCTTATGAGAGAGTGACTTTTGAGACCAAGGGCCTGAAGCCGAGATCTCTGCCTTGCCATGTCAATTGTCTTAACCTTGATATGGCTGACCATTAATTAACCGCTTTTTTACTATATCATTATTAGTTTATCATTTGGAATTTCTTTGTCTCGACTACACCATTACAAGCAATGAGGGCTGGCTGAAATTCTATGGCTGTGAAAACTAATAAATGAAAATCACTTTAGGGTGCTCAATTCGACGATCCAGTTTGATGGAGTCTGGGGGGACTACCATGTCATCCTTTGGGTAATCATAAGTGATGAAAAAAGTCATCAAATCAATTACTTTTTGGAATATAGCTTACATGCTCAGAATAAGAATGTAAGAATTTTTTCATACTTATCCGTAGAGATATCCATTATAGATCTGGATTAAAGTAGATATCGATTAATAGGTTACCTTAAGGTACCTATTACATTGATACACTGAAAACATGGAAGATCCGAAACTAGTCAGCGGTGACCACTTTAGGTCCTCAAGTTGACGATACCTAAAACTACAGCTTTAGGTAGTCAAAATGACGACTTTAGGTCGTCATCCTGACGACCTGAGTCATCAGGATGACAATACTGACAGTACAGAGTCGTCATATTGATGACTCAGGTCGTCAGAATGACGACTTAAAGTTGTCATTTTGACTACCTAAAGCTGTAGTTTTAGGTATCGTCAATTTGAGGACCTAAAGTGGTCACTGCTGACTAGTTTCAGAACTTCTAGGTTCTCAGTGTATAAAGTAGACACCCTGGTGGCAGAATTGTCATCAAAATGATGACTTATAGTTCATCACTTTGGAAAAATTAGGTCATCTTGAAATCACTGATTTCCTTTACATATATATATATATATATATATATATATATATATATATATATATATATATATTATGTCTAGGTTTTCAGTGTGGTTAGGCGATATCCTATGTACTTCACCCATTGAAACTCCTCCTTCCAACCATCCATCCACCATCCATCACTCCCGTTCTTTGTGCATTGATTAAGTACAAAGTATATATTAGTATAATAATTATATTCATATTGCCAGTCATCTGACATCATTACACAGTTGTGTCATAGAGGCCTTTTAGAACACAGGGGCTGGTCTGGTCCGTATGATTATTCACCAAATAGACACTTTAAAATCTGTTGAATAGCAGAGCATCTTAAATCTACTGTGGAAATCACCCATGTGGGTTCCGCACAGCAGGTCCCCTTCTATGTGACCTATCGCATCTATAACCAAATTAGAGCCTGTTCCATTGACGCAATATACTGTTAAGAAGTTCCTAATTTAGAAGCTGATTAGATAGTAATGACCAAATTACCCTTCCCTCTAATGACCTTCTTTTTTTCCTGAAATCGAGTTCAAGCACAAAGGTATAGTACCACCTACTTTCCTCTTCCCTCCTCTATGAATGCCAGCGGAACAGTTCAAATGTTCAACATGTAAGATTATAGGGATCAAGACAACCTTCTTTTCATTGCATTCTATTGATAGTACTGGGTACAGTACTATGGTGAACTTGGACTTCATATTGAACCACCCCACTACTCTGTAATCTGATTCACTTGACTGTAATTACACCAAAGGCGTCTGTATAGGTAAGCCAAGCAGAACTGGCCGAGCAGATATGATTTAAGCCACCCTTCTCTGAGATGGACACAATAGATCCACCTTGTATGAACTCCATATCTCATAAGAAAGAACCAGGAGAGGGAATTTAAAATAGACCACTCAAGGATGACCTCCTTAAGAGAAAATGGCAAAAGTTCATTCTTATGAGCATGGATTTTAGGATTATGCAAGGTCGCACTAATGCAGTATATGAGGACAATTATTATCCTCCTCTTGTATTTTAATCTAAAATATTTATTCTGGATTGGCTAATCTTGGGTGCAAACCATGCAGGTGATTGATTTTTGGGCAGCCCAGCTTACCCTACGGAGATTTGGACACCATGCACGAACACGATTTCACGCCCTGTGTGTGCCCTCGAGGGTCCTTGATTAGGGGTGCGTTTTAGGCAATTTTGAAGTGAAAGGAAGATGCATTTGGACCTTAAAATGTCCTACGTTATACAAAAGAGAAATGCTGACAGTATGCATTTTGTGTTTCTAAATACCATTTCCTAAGGAATGCTTTGCGGGCCTCCCTTGATTAGGGTAGGTTATGTTGATCTTTTACCCTTAAGAAAGGGCCCAAATTTCCAGTCTATATCCCCTTCACAAGGATACAAATCCGAAGGATTGATCGCAGAAGAGATTGGGAGTGTCCCCCCCCGGGGCTTCCTACCCATATCAATTCTCCCTTGCACGATCCAGGTTATGTGACATGGACCTTGATGTGTATACCTTTAGGAGTAAAAATGAACCCTCATGTACATATAAATATAAACACAATCATTCATTCAAACACCTTGTATTAATGTGTCTTGTGGTTTGACTATCTTATCTGACATGGGCACCAGAATACCGCCCCCGACCGCCAGCGATTGTATGAATCTGTGAGACGTATGACCTCCTCATAAAATCCAGAGGAGACATGGGAGTTGTAGTGAAATAAGACATAGGAAGAGCGCCTTTGTCAAAGCCGACAGGTAGTTAACATAAACGTCATGCAAGGACAGGAAAAGTTATACTTCTATCATATTTATCATTATCATCATTTACAGAACTTCGCAGTTCCTGAATCTCCTACCAGAGACTCCCCCCCCCTCCCCACATCACGTGATCGTGACGTGACGTTTTTCTTCCCAGCAAATTGTCGTTATCTGTCGCCGTCATCAATGGTGACTCCTTTCTGAGTGATAACTCACTGCGTCATCTTTCGCCACTGTGTGTCTCACATGGCATGGCGATTTATCACAACAGTCGCCAACATGATCTCACTCACTGCGTGAGTATGTGCCACCCCTTGTCATCCCTCACAAAGCATGGTGACTTATCACCACCATCGCCAACATGGATCTAACTCACTGCGTGAGTATGTGCCACCCCTTGTCATCCCTCACAAAGCATGGTGACTTATCACCACCATCGCCAACATGGATCTAACTCACTGCGTGAGTATGTGCCACTGCCTGTCAACTCTCAGTCAGATGAAGGCTTATCCCAACCATCGCAAACATGGATCTGACTCATTGTGTGATTATGTGCCACTCCCAGTCAGTTCTCACTCAGAATGGCAGCTTATCACCACCATTGCCAACATGGATCTCACTCACTCCATCAATATGTGCCACTGTTTGTCAACTCTCATTCAGAATGGCAACTTTTCACCTGCATTGCCACATGGCTCTCACTCACTGCGTGAGTTTGTATCACTCCTAGTTAATCTTCTCTCAAAATGGCGACTTATCACCACCATTGCCAACATTGGTCTCACTCAATACGTGAATTTGTGTCACTCCACGTCAATGCTCTCTGAGGATTGCATCATCTGTCACTCACTCTCACTCACAGTGGCAACTTATCACCACCATTGCCAAAGTTGTTGAGACAGCACCACTGTTCAACATGTAGCCTATCTAGGAAGTGTGGGCATGAAGTATAAGTCCCATACATATCAAATGTGCTTTGTTTCACACTGATTTCTATGTAATACTTCAGAGTTGAATCAAACAAGATTATATAGAGAGAATATCAATTGAATTTAGATAGAGGTATCTCTAAAATGAAAGCAACTATCCATAAACACCTTTTCTCTGGTTACAGGAAAAATATATAGGGAAATATCAACATGAACACCTTGTCTGTGGTTAGAGGGAAGACACATATGGCAATACCTTCTCTGGCAAAACATACTTTGATCTGGCAGATGTGAGGCTGCATGATTACCAATGTCGATGATCATGAGCTTTTCATCTAACAAGGTGAGTGATCACCAGCATTGCCATCACTGGTGAGTCTGAGTGATCACCACTCTCGCCATCCATGGTGAACCTGCGCTATGACGTGGTGCGCGTTTCATCTAGCGAGGTGAGTGATCAACCGCCTTGCCATCCCTGGTGAGTGTGAGTCATCACGATCCTCGCCAACCATGGTGAACATGTGCCATGGCATGGTGAGCCACTTCACACAGGTTGACGAGGAGTCACGACAATTTGCTGGGTTAGTTTCAACTGCGTCTCACCAGTGGCACACCTCATGAGATCTCACGGGATCGGGGTCAGTCACATGTGGCCATGCTGTCTCCATGTATCTTTACAGTGCTTCGGCGGCTGAGTGATATTTGAGACTTGTTGTAAGTACAGGTACACATAAAAATGAACCACACATTACTTACGGAAAACTAGTAGTTACCCACATGAGTTCTGTAATAGAAGACTACCAGAATGGGCATAGGCCCTTATACATGTATGTTAAATTTGAGCTTAGTGACAAGGACATGGGTCTATGTCCTGTAACCATCCCTCTTTTTGCGTCCTGTAACCACCCCAGTGTGTGTCCAGGAACCACCCCTACTTTCGTGTCCTGTAACCACCTCCTCCTTGTGTGTTGTGTAACTACCCCTGTGTGTGTCCAGTAACCACCCCTACTTTTGTGTCCTGTAACCACCCCTTCCTTGTGTGTCCTGTAACTACCCCTATGTGTGTCCAGTAACCACCCCTACATTTGTGTCCTGTAACCAACCCCTCCTTGTGTGTCCTGTAACTACCCCCATGTGTGTCCAGTAACCATCCCTACTTTTGTGTCCTGTAACCCCCCCCCCTGTTGTCCTGTGACCTCCTTTTCCTCGTGCATACAGTGACACTCCACGCACGAGGGGCTCGTTCGTATATCGCTGGCCGGCAGACTGATGGGAAATGATAATTTAGTGGCATATGACATACCCTATCCTTAAATTGGCAGGTGATATGGAGAGCCCCTCCAGACTGCAAAGATACAGGGAGAACTTGAACATTTGCAAAATTGACCAAAAAAAAGTTGGATGGCTGAACTTCAAAATCTTCCCTGGGGACATACCCCTAAACCCTAAAACTGCCTACGGAGCTCAGATTTGTAATCGGCTCCTGCGTTGCCCCCTCCCCACTTAAGTCAAGTTTCTGTAGATACCCCAAATAAAGGGCTTATATGGATAGGCAGGCCTGTGCCCAGCCTTCCTCATGGGGGGGGGAGACCATTGCTTGAAAAGTGGACCTTTTTGCAATCGCAAGTGAAGCACAGCTACAAACCCAGCAGGGGTGGATCCAGGAGTTTGAAAAGGGAGGCTCCAGCCCCAGGGTTGACCACAGCATATCACCTACGATATACTTAGACTGTTTATGAATGGTGTTGTGTTTTATTTTAAGGGGGTTTGGGAACTTGCCCCCAAGAAGAAAAAATAGAATAATGATGTTACAATGTATAGTTTAAAGCATTTTGGTGTACCATCAGCAGTAAATCTAAGATTATGAGAACAGGGAATAAAAATCTTAATTGATCACACAATAGTGTTTGAGGGAGGCTTGTGGGCATGCTCCCTATGAAAAGAAATTGAAATATAAACATCAAACTCCATAGTTTAAAGCATTTTTAGTGTAACACTGGGTGTTGAGTATTTTTATGTATTGTTGTGCAAGGGGGTGTGGGGGTCTGCCCTTAACCCCCAGGAAACAATTTGAAATATAGATGTCAAACCTTGAAGTTTTAAACATTTTGGTGTCCCCTCAGATGGATGTTTATTCAATGGTGATTGGGGGGGCATGCCCAAAGAAAGTCTTAAGACATAAACGTCAAACTTTTATTCAAAGCATTTTGGTATAGGCAAGAATTTTTAGATAGAAGATGCCAATTGATGTCCTGATACATTATTCTTTGATAAGGTTTGGAGGGCTTGTCCCCCAAGACAATTTTTGAAATAATTATGCATATCAAAGCATTTTGATGTAACCTTAGGGATGTTTTTAGAAAAGGAATGCAAATCTTATGTGATGATGTGTTGCTATTTAAATGTTATTTAAGCCTGTCCCCTAAGAAAACTTTGAAATTTTAAAATGAGGAGGTCAACTCATTCTTTTGAGTATTCTGATGATCCCTAAGAGATGAATAAATGGGATGGAAATCTGATAGAAAATTACCTGGGGAACCCCAAATAGTTTAATATGCATAAGGCATGGCCAATGACTAGAATCTTATGTGGTCACTTCTGCATATTGGGTAGTGATGTTTAGTAGCTTATTACTAATCTAATATAATTATACCCTACATCCCTGACCTCAGGCCATTCCTATAGTACAACTCAAACTATAAGGCTTACCTGGGATAGGTTTTAGATATAATCTATGCACAACATATAAGCTGAGCATTATCTGAATTAATGATGCAATAGCACTCTGGTGATTTTCTTTTCTAGACTGGCTCACGGTAGAAAATTTTGAGAATTTTCATATACTGTAGATGCTGTAGAATCATTGATTGCCCATTTTATAAACAATATAAAAACTAAGAGGAATAGGGTACTTGAGTGGGTGTATATAAAGTGGCCATCTTGGGTGGGTCCAAAGGGGGTGGGTCCACCCTCGGGGACCCTTCTTTTGAGCATTTGTGTTTATAAGATATATAATGAACATAACCAAGGATAGTACAGTCTTCTTGACATAACCAAAACTCAGGAAGTTCAATGAGGCTTTCAATAACCTTTTGATAATATGATAATTTCTTATTTTCTCCATTAAACTAATTGAGGTCCACCATATCTAAAATTGAACAATATCACGGGGGCCTAAAATGTGGACCTTTTATGTCTTTTGGGCCATGGGGGGAGCTGAGTCTCCCCCAGCTCCCCCCCCTGGGCACGGGCTTGATAGGTGGGATTTCACATTCTAACCATAATGTTTCCTTTTGTCATGGGGCCCTTCACCAGTCCTGGGGACAGTATCCTTAGCCCTCCCCAGCTTTCTAGTTCTATCAGAGCTTGGAGTATGATTATTTTCTTCACAATTCATCCCAAATCTTTTTTTCCATTATCACTGCACACTTGCGGCCGACAGGCGGCCAACAGATGGCCGCCATTGCTGCCTGTGACTTTATGACCTCATGACCTAATTGGACCTGAAAATGAGGGTTGCTGTCGTCAGCTGCCTGCAGCTGTGCCCTGATTTCCATCAGCTGCCTGTGGCCCAAACTAAATTTCCCATAGCGTTATGGTCCATTCCCTCAGTGCTGCAGGCTTAAGGCACGTGATTTCTGTCCACCAGATTATTAAAATGATCTTTTAGTTTTATTTATTGATATTAACGCACCCTCCCATCATCATCCTTTTTAAATTTGATGGTCCCCATGCGAATTTGAAGCAAATTATGTGGGAGCTCAGCCAAGTAATGATTAATTACATAGATAGAGCATTGACCACTCTATGGCTTAACTGCCACTCAAGTAGCTCAGCCAAACCAAACCCTGAACCTGAGAAATGGTATAACCTTAGGAGCACAGGTAGCACAGATACCAGATGCCAACATAGGCCCAACGCTGGCTTTTGGTCGGCACACATCAGCATCAGCAAATGGTCGGCCACTTTTGCCGATGTCCTGCCAACATTGGCCCACAGTTGGCATTTGGTACGCCATTGATCGGCCATCGGGCCTACATCACCTCAATGGGCAGCCAACGTTGGCCCTACGTTGGCCCGATGCGGCCAATTTTTGTGTGCTACCTGGAAAGCTTAAGCTATACATGGTCCCTTTAATCTGGTAAGTGGTCAGGGAGTGCAACCAGCTCTGCCTTAAGACTCTCATCGGGCTCGTCTCTCCATTGAAGAGTGAGAATAGTATCGACTATTTAGTCCAGATCAATTATGTATAATCAATAACATAATACCGCAGACTGATTGAGCTAGAGCCTTCCAATTTAGACCTACATATCAGAGTATAATGGGTCTAACCCTGAGTGACCAATGTTCTAATACAACACATGATATAGTTGTATGTATACTCTCCTATAGGTGCGAAATATGGGCGGAGGCATCAGGCATTTTGTAATGGACCCAGAAGGAGAAGCTGCCTTTGTCTGGTCGGTAAGTTACAAATATGTAACCAAGTATATTATATTTACATGAGTAAATATAAATAATGCAAACCCGAATTTAAGCCAGATAACGAGAGATATTTATAAATTTATATGTCCGGCTCTAGATTAAAGCATGAGGGAACATCCGCAAGTGACTAAATGGTCAAAATGGGAACGAACAAACATTGGGGGGATGCCTGACAGACAAAATGGTTTATCCTTATTCATTTATCACCGGTTATTCATTTATTATTATCAAAGGGTTCTACCTAGGAATCTCTTTGTTTAAGTGTCATCTAAGTACTACAAACTAGTGCACCACGTTTTGACCAATAGTATAAGTATAGAAAATAGAAGAGGCAAGAGGAAACAGATAAATCATTATCCCACATTTCTCTCCACATTATAGGCGGTCCTGTCCTCGCTGGTGATGTACAATTTCTGGTCGGTCGTATTACGAATATCCTTTTCGGAAATGAGACATAGTGTGAGTATGAGATTCGAGTGTGTGTTTTGCTCGATAAAATAGGTAATGATTAAAGGAGGAAGGTTATCAAAATAGCAATGTTAAAATGCTCATCAAATAATCTGATCAGCTCGCTCGGAACCTCAAAATGTTCACACAACTATATCACAACCCTTGACCATACCTAATAATTGAACGTAGAAAACTTACATAATTTTATAATAGCTCTGTCGAGGAGAAAATGAACACAATATTTTCAGTTCAGAAAAGTATAGTTTGTTTTGATGTCTGCATGATATTTACATGAATATGTATTAATATTTCCATAGTTCTGTAGAGGGTGTGGTTTACAACCATTGCTATGTTTAAGCTGAAACGTTTTCCTCCCAAGGGGTGAGGGGTGCAACGCCCAGGGTTGCCTATGAGCACTCATTTTAAGCCATAACCAAATCCACGGTGACTTGAAAAAGCAAAGCTTGTTCCTTTGGGTTTTCTGAGGGTTAAGTAACATTGTTGCAGGAGTTGCCTGTGACTGTGTTCCTGGTCCTGGATGGTGTAGCAGATGCTGTCTACATCCTGGATCTATTACTACAGTTCAGAATGTGTTACCTGGAGGATGGAATCCAGGTACGTCTACAGTCTACATGTACTCTGCTTTAGTTTCAGTTCTTTAAGAACCACACTGTGTTTTAAGCATTATGGGCCAATGGCATCATGATGCTGAATGCTTTTAAAACACTTTCGATATATTATTATGTGTAAGGCGATGCCATAACAGCTAGAAGAACGGTGATTTACATCTGGGTGGATTTAATCTGGCCAATGATTGTCATGTCATTGATAACGAATGAGAGGATGGCTGTCTGTACGGCAAAGGAAGATCAGAATGGACGAAAAGAGAAGACAGTGGTCTCTGTGTAGAGTATATTTCCCCAAACAGTACTTTGACAAATATAATTATCTAATCTCTCTGTCAGAGTGCTGCTGATCCAAATTACAGCCATTCGTGCAGCTTTTCCATTCAGATTCTATGTGTTTCCATCTTACAGAGCACATGTGATACTGTCTTCTTGTAGCCCATCGCTATTAATTATTTGTTTTCTCCTTTTCTTTAGGTGACAGACACTCGCAAATTAGCGGTACACTATAGGAAAGGACGCCGCATGGAGTTTCTGATGGATGTATTTGCAGCTGCACCACTAACTAACTTTTACACGTTAGTTGTAGGTAAAGTGACATATTGTTATACTGTGTGAGATAAGTAACATGTATCACCAGGAGGCCGTTTCACCGCGTTCATCAATCAAACATGGACGTCCGTCTCAGCAACACGGACGTCTGTCTTTGCAGAGACGGATATCCGTGTTTCGGTTTTAGGGTCCGTAGTTGGAACACGGATAGGGTAGGGGGCAGTAGGTGTACGAATATGGACATAAAATGTGGTACACGGACGTCCGTCTTTGCAAAGACGAACGTCCGTGTTGCGGAGACGGACGTCCATGTTTGATTGATGAACGCGGTGAAATGGCCTCCTGGGGCTTATTACAGCGTATGGGGTAAAGGCAACCTTTACCACCAGCAGCGCTTCAGTGTAGTGCAACGTGCACCTCTTCAACAGGAAAAACGCTATCCCAAACCTACGACTTACTATAGTCCGGCTATACTGTCCTCCAAATATTCTGAAAAAAAAATTGTATCTAATTTGATCTCATCCACTGCCAACGTTTAATTACCTCAGATATTGACCTTTGTCGTCCTGCCAAAAAAGCTGCTGCTTGAGTTTCCTGCCCATAAAAGGACCGCTGTTGGCAGAATGTGCAGTGTACCACATGGCTGGATTTCTCTGGTGCACATTATTGCTCATTGCTGCATTCCATTCCAATATATCACGTATACTGTAATTCACACTCCGGAATGAGACCTATCCAGGGGTGCGCTCATTGCAAGGCCATTATAAAATATTGTTATGGTGCATCGGCAAGTGGAACTATATAAGAAAATCTAGGGTCGGGTTAATTCATTCCTAGTTTTCTTTTTGGGTGGGGGATGTGCATGGGGTAGCATCTGAATATAATGAAAACTTAGCCCGGTATATTGGGACTCCTATCCCCCCCCCCGTTTTTTTCTACCTTTTTACCCCAATTTCATTTATATGTTTCCCAAAGTAAGGTGTAATTTTAAGAGGGTTGACATGACATTGCTAACATGAATTGTTTCCAAGTATGCCTAATATAGGTCTAGTTCTGAGACTTACACTAATAATAACCTCAGCTCAGCAGAGAAAGCAGAGAAAAGACATCTCCCACAACTCCAGACAGGCTAATAACCGGTATCTGAGAACTCTCGTTTTTTATACATTGTAATAACCTACCTAGCTTTAGGTTCAGATTGCACTGTACTTCTCTGGAAGGTATAAATCGGATCACTCTATTATCTATGTATAGGTGGTATGAAAGGGTAAACAATAACACTGGCCCGGTGGCCAATTTGCCAGTAAAAGATTCGAAAATACACTGCCAGTAAAAGATTTGAAAATACAATGCTGACTACTGAGCTGGGTAACCACTAGCCCAATGTGTTATTGTCTATCTCTGGTTTTGAAGAAAGGAATGCTATGCTTGTCTTGATGTACACGTCTACAAATTCCACACATGGCATTTGTATATGTTTTGCAGGTTTTGTTTCCAAAGTATGGCCCAGGGCCCACATCTATAAAGGTATGTCTACTCTACTGTGTTCTGAGTAATCTAAAGGCTAAAGTAACCGCTGCATGTAAACGCCAAGGACATTCGGGCTAAAATCACTTATAAACTCAGTTGGTACTATAGACACACACACAGCCCTCCCCACCCCCCAGATTTTATTGTCCAGACCGGTCATTTGGTCAGTTTAGTATAGGTACTACTACATCCAGTGTAGCCCATATTGGCCACTACCATATTGGCGGTATAGGGGAGGGGAATCAGTAAACAAGGGTCATAGTTCTGAGCCATTTCCGCAGTTGGTGCTACCGTGGCAATGGTGAAACCATTCTAGGACCATCCTCAAATCCACCATGGCATCTGTCTATAGATATTAGTCGCATTCCATGCAATCGCACAGTATCTATTTGCATATGTTTAGTAAATCCCAGATTGCCATAACACTGTGCTTCTTCCTTACACCCATAGTCCACTAGGCCTCTGTCACAGGAATTCATATAGGAAATGTATGGCTCAATCGTGCGATAGAGGCCAAGTGGACTATCGACATAATGCCGATAGTCGATGAATGACAAAGTACCATGGTATGACTACAGCTATAATCTGGGTCTCAAATAATCAGATATCACAATTAATAGTCATGATATCAACATGCTCTTCGTTGTCATTGATGATTATGTATTAGTCTAAAAATGCAGGATTCATGGGTTAGCAGGGTCGTAATTATAGATGAGGTGTAGATACAGTATATCGCCTCCAAAGTCTTTTAATCTAAGCTTCAAGATGCTAGACTCAAGCAAAAATATTCCCCTTCATCTGTTACATCTGATTTAGATATTTCTCAATTGCAGATACAGTCTTTCCATTACTGCGTCTTCCAAAATTGGCCAAGTTGCATAGCCTGGCATTTTTCCTAACCACTTGGGACATGTGAGTATGAGCTTATATGTCTTTTTTCTTAAAGTGATGTCTTGATAAAATAGAATACACCGTAGGCCCCTACTCTTTAATTTTGTGTAGTATGGAAGATAATTAGGAAGGACTAAGGGCTGGTCTCCCCCTAACCCCCAAAACAGCGAAGAAAAAATTAATGCATGATAATATGAAAGATTATCCTAAATATGCAGAATTGATCACTATTGTCATAAAATACACTCTAAAAAATGTGTTTTAACTAAAACACATTTTACCAAAACACATTTTGGTAAAACACATTTTCATCATCTAAACACTTTTCCTAAAACACTTTACACTTTTCCTGCAAAAGTGTTTAGGTTTATAAAAGTGTTTTAATACTTGGTTCCAATCCAACTCACCAGGTGGCAGGGGCCACCTATGATGGTACTATTGTAACATTCATATGGACACAAATTTCTGGATTTAAGTATATATGATAATGATACACAGCATCCTGATAGAACCTAACATTGAAACTTTATCTTAGAATGGATTTGTAAAAGAATATCTAAAAATTACCTTCTCAATACCTTGATTCCAATGTAACCCATGATAAACACCCATTTTGTAACATTCAGGATTAAGACATACATCCCAGTCCTAAACTCACTGACAAACTCTGTGCATCAGTGTGTTTGAACTCATCTTGACTGTAGGCCAAACCTGGTTAGCACAGAATCAATGTTGATAACTGGATGATCAACCGTCATCAACTTGCTATCAACATAAATTAAATATTCTGTACCTGCAGAGACACAGCAATATGTGGTCACTAATCCTAAAACTGGGCCCATGGGTTTATAAGGAAAATAAAATAATAGCAAGGGCATAAATTTGCCTGAAGCTCATTTTAAACACTTTCTGAACCTAAATACCTTATTCTCAGAATCATTTAAACACTTTTTCATCTAAAACACATTTTAATCAAAACACTTTTGAATTTTTAAACACTTTTTGAAAAAGTGTTTTGTGTTTTGCCCAAAAAAGTGTTTAACAAAGTGTTACAAGAAAGTGTTTTAAATACAGATAAAAGTGTTTAAAAACAAAACACATTTTTTAGAGTGTAGTAACCATTGTGTTACAGGAAGACCAACACACCTAATCTGCTCAGGGCCTGTAGACTTCTGCTGTTCCTGGCCACCAATATTCACTGGATTGGCTGCTTTTATCACATTATCTCAGAGGTAACTCCATTGCTTGGGTCGACTTCGGTAGACTACAAGATTTCATATCGACAGGCTTTTGGGAATCTTCCTTGGGGACAAACCCAACACCAAAACAAAGGGTCAATGTGCGAATCATGTATATTTGTATCAATTTCCAAGGTATTGGCAAGAATTGTCTAGAGTAACCGCTATAACATATCTACCCTCTTTCGTATTGGCAGCGACCCATGAGTTTCAACATCTTTTATGGAATTGCTCTAAACTATGAACAGTCCTAGATAGTGTTATGCAGTTCTATCCTTTTGATAACTTTAAAATCTCCTCCTACTTGAAATTTCTTCCATTTAATTGCACAAGAATACCTGATTAGTAAACCATCCTTACAAAATGGTTCGGAAGTCGCACATAGAAAATATCTAGATATTGGCATATTCAAATACAGTTTATCAAGAGCTTTGATTTGGTATATAACACTTGCATATTTGAACTAGGTTGCCTTCTGGAGGTGTTCCGGCAAAAAAGGGAGTAAGAGAAATTAGAAATCTTTTTAACTGAGATAATTAATTTATTAAACATATGATAATTTATCAATCCCATATAATTCCTATGTAATTCTATACAACCACTGATTCTATAGCTATGTTTTTTTGGGTATTTGAGGCTTAACTTTAGCATAGTAACAACCTATTCTAAAGGACATCTACCCATATGTTAGAGAAATGCTAAAATACCAATTTTGAAAAATGTTATATTTTTGAAACTATACTACTTCAAAGGGCATATCTAGGATTCTAGATGTGCGACTTCAGTACCACTTTGTTTAGATGGGTCACAAATTTATTTTAACGTCGAGATGTATTTCCTATTAAGTTTGATTTCTATTATAACAGGTGGAAGGCCTGGGTTGTAATAACTGGGTGTTAAGTAACCTGCCATCTGACGGTGGATCCCAGTTTTGGGGGTCAGTATCAGTATTTTCTACACCTCTACATCAAAATGTCCCTAATGCATCCGTCCAGGTGATGACTGCTTATACACTGCAAAAAAGGTGTTTAGATCCTAAACACAATTCCAAACATAATCTTGCAACGTTTTTGTAAGCACAATATCCTCCTAAATAGTGGGGCAGATAGCAGGTCATTTTCATAAGAATCATGCAAACAAAGAAGCTTAATAATAGCTAGGCAACTAGGAACAACAGCAGTAGAAACCTTAATGTCCATTTAGTGAGGTTAGGTATCATTGAAATTGAGCTAGGACCACAGCAAATGTGTGTTGCTAGGCAAATAAGCCATTAAGACAGCTGTTGCTGGGCAAGTTTTCATTATAGCAACAATCTAATTGAACCATTATTTTTCTGAGGGTGACTTTGTTGGGGTACACATGCTGACATTTTTCTAAATGTCGATTTTTGGTGCTTATTATTAAGCTTCTTTGTTGTTTTATAGGTTTGCTAGGGAAAATGGTTACCATAGAAACAAAACATTGAAATTTCTTTTGGCAATATGGGCCAATTTTTAGAGATAGTCCCAAAGATTCACGCTTGCATCCACATTTGCACGGTTGTCTTGGTTATCTGCCCCACTAAAACACATGTTAAATGTTTAGAAATACGATGTGTTTAGCCAATGTGCTTACATTTATGTCTATATTTTTTCTGATTTGAAGAATACTGCTTAGGTTGAGCTTTCCAGTGAGTTATATTGTGTTTAGGAATTGACTTGTGAACGCATTTGGGTTGAGGATTGAGGATATTCATGACCACACTCTGGGGGGATTAATTCCGTGGGCTACAGAATATAACTACATTCTGCAGCTATTTAATCTCTGCAGTACTGAATCAGTGCAGAAGTACCAATGGCATAATAGGGTAAAACTGGTTAATCCCTATTTTTTTACACTGTCTTTAAGTATGTAACTGTGTTATGCATTAGGGCAATACTTCAACATATATAGGACCCATCAATAACAGGGACCTGCCTACTAAAACTCTTTATCAGAGTACTGCTGCCACCTGGTGTTAATTATATGTATAAACACCTAGAAATTCAGGTGTTTTAAAGCTAAACACCTTGTTTTCTTTGTATCTACAGGCTAAACATAGTAGTGTAAGTGTTTAGGTGTTTAGAATGTTAATGTTTAAATCATAAACACATGGTTCACTAAGCACATGTTTAGACCTCAGCACGTTTAAAACCTAAACACCATTTTTGCAGTACTCAATGAAGAGACCAGTCACACCAGTGTTTAAATAGGGGCTATGGCTATGGTGGCATCCTTACAAATTTTATTCGTTCACTAATAACGCATTTCTTTCTGTTGACAGTAAATACCTTCGATCTGTATACTGGTCTGGTATGACTCTCACAACAATCGGAAATGACGGCCATCCTCATACAAATATTGTAAGTTTAATATTGCAAATATATAAACTGTCTATGGTAGTACATTTACAACCTATCTAATGGAGATGTTGCAAACCCATCCATTGTTAACCTATTAATTTGCGACATGTATTCATTTCGGAACCTGCATCCTCTCCCTGCATATGCACCAGCTCCTATACTATGATCAGAAGAAATCATAAAGTTGTATTCTAAACAAATAGAACTGCAATTCTCTGTTGACTTTGCAGGAATACATGTTCACTGGGTGTACTTTTCTGATCGGCGTCTTCCTTTTCGCAACGGTGGTGGGAAATGTTGGTGACGTCATTAGTAACATGAACGCTGCCAGATTAGCCTTCCAACAAAAGTACTTAGCTTTGTAGTGTCCATGGTTAAGACACTAAAAAGTATCATACCCGTTCCATAATTGTACTTCATTAGTCTTTAGTTCATTTTTCTTTTGTATTAAGAGCAATGAATTATTCACATTGTATCATACACTAGAGCACACCCATCCTAATGAGAATCATTTCAAAGTTGATGTAACATTGAAAGCAGATCGATGTTGATAAAAAAAAATGTTTAGAGTTGATTCAAGGCCCATCTGTGTAGACTAAGCACACCCTTGGTTATCTAACTGAATCTGAAAAATTCCTGAATAACTTAGAGAAATCACCATAAGGCCGTTAAATGATCTTACTCTTTCCACCATTTCCAAGGATGGATGGTATCAGAATGTACATGAGGTACCACAATGTGCCTCCATCTGTCCAGACCAAGGTCAAGAAGTGGGCCGAGTACTCATGGAACAGGTGGGGAGGCATTATTGTATGTTGACATCAAATTGAATATATATTCTGACACACCAAAGAGCTAATTTGCTAGTATTCACAATGTATATCATTGTAAATATCACATACAAGTATTTCGAATGTAGTACTGTTAATATCCATCCATTCATAAGTAATTATCTGGCACAGCTGACTTCCATGGAATGCCTTTACCGATAACTCATTATTACATTTTGCTGAAGACCCATATAATTAGATGTGATATCATATATATATATATATATATATATATATATATATATATAGATAGATAGATAGATAGATAGATAGATAGATAGATAGATAGATAGATAGATAGATAGATAGATAGATAACTACAACCAGATGGTGATGTGCCTACGTTAAAAGTGGAGACCTCAGTGTGTGGTCGATATCATGTTTGGTCTGAGGCAAGGTTTTCACATAAAACCTAAACTTCGTTTCCATACATGTATACGCAAGCCTCGCCTAATAATAGGTATCATGGTATTACTGATTGTCAGGGTGTATGCATTGTCTATTTACATAATGTGTGGATTGGGCCACGATGATGCATTATGAGATATTTCCGCCATTTATCAACATAAACACGCTTGTTGCTGCTGAGTAAACACAGCCTAAACCATGGCGTGGATGTGCTACCACTAACCACAGGCATATCCTATAAATTATATGGTAAACATTCATATCCTACCTGATTTTACAGAACCCGAGCAATGGATGATATCTCCACCCTGGAGATTCTGCCTTTTAGACTGAGAACGGAGATAGCGAAACACGTACATCTGGAAACTCTACAAAAGGTCATTATGATTAGAATCATAATAAGCAGTTCCTTAAAAGTAACAATAGGGATATTTCCTCTCTTTTTGGGGGGATAGTAACCTACCAATCTACCCCATGATTATCATTTCAATCTGTATATCTTGTGTAGGAAACTGGAGCAATGGATTGAGCAGAAATGCCAGTTACACGGTTTGATCTACTAACAGTAACGTGTGAGAATACAGAAATAAAATGGGATTCTATTTTGGAGAAGTCTTCGATTTGTGGAATGGAGCCCTTAAATATTATTAACGGCTATTGCGAAGCTGCTTGATAATGGCTGGAACTGTATATCCACCCTAATTGCCCCTTCTCTCTCTCTCTCTCTCTCTCTCTCTTTCTCTATCGCTCTTTCTCTCTCTCTCTCTCTCTCTCTCTCTCTCTCTCTCTCTCTCTCTCTCTCTCTTTGTCTTTCTATCTAACTATCTCTCTCTCCCCTCTGGGATTTTCCTATTCTTTTTTTTTTAATATTTACATAACTGCCTCCACAGGTTAAGATCTTTGAGGGATGTGAACAGGGTCTGCTCTGTGAGTTGGTGGTCAAGTTAAGGAGTCAGATCTACTCCCCATGTGACTACATCTGTAGGAAGGGCGAGATAGGCAGGGAGATGTACATCATCAACCACGGTAAGGTTGAGGTAAGCCATCTTATATTTCACAAAGATATCTTATACTTCAAAAAATATTACCGGCTCAACACCCGGGCCACCCGTGGCTGAGTCTGTCTCGGGCCGAGTGGCCACCACTCTACACCATAAAGTACAGGGGGGTGGCCCACTGTGGCCGGGGAAGAGCCACCGCCCACTGAGGAAGGAGGGGGCAGCATGGAGGGGGGAGCCACCATGGAGGTGGACTCCGATGGCAAGGTAGGCCACACCTCGGGGACGGCCACCGACCACGCTGAGACGACGTGGACTAGGCCAGCGAGAAGGCAGCCACCGGAGAGAGGGCCACCGAGAGTGGCGATGACAGCCCCATGGCCAGCCCCACCAGTTCTCAGGGCTCCCCACAGTCTCGTTTCCGCAGTGGCACCCGAAGGGCGGCTCACCTCAGCAAAGAGAGGACCCCCACGCCCGTGAGTCCGCGCCGTTCGCCCTGGCGGCTGCGCAGGGTGGTCCACCCAGTCCCCCAGAAAAGGGAGCGCAGCCACTCGCCACAGAGGGACCGGAAAAGGAAGCCACAGGGGAAGAAAACTACCACTGAGGCTTGGGATGCCCACCCACCCCAGATAGAGTTGGGAGAAGGAGAAGAAGGGGGGGCCCCACCCAATAAGAAGGGAAAGGTCAGCCGGGGACTCTCCAGCCCAGGCCACGGAAGAGCAGAGCCAGTCCCGTCACCACTCGCCGGAGGATCAGGAGGCCGCCAGGGTCCTGGTGGAGGAGATGGGGTGTCTCACACAAGCCCAGCCACCCTTAGACTCAGAGGCTGAGGCCCTCCTGGACCGGGTCCTGGAGGCCCCCTCCGCCGGTGGAGACGGCGACCCACTGCTGCTGCAGTCGTTGGGGGGGGGGGGGCAACCTGGCCCCAGCCAGTGTGGGTGAGGGCCTCCTGAGGCATACGGGCCAGCTGGCTCAAGAAATGGCCGAAGTGATGCGGAAGTGCTACCCGCGGCAGCTTCTGGCGGAAGCCTTGCAGCACTGGCAGTGGAGAACCCCAGACGGCAAGGTAGTCTCGATTGACCACCCCTCGCCAGCCAAGGTGGACCCCCACGGAGGTGGGAGGCCAGCCGGCTGCTGCGGGCTCCCCCTGCCAGGGGCTGCCGCCGGAGCAGGTGAGTTGCATCCTGCAGGCCACGCCGCCTCCTGTTATGCCCCACATCTCCGACAATAATACTCCGGCCCCCGAGGGACAACTAGAGACCTTCATCGCCTCTCGAGTGGTGGAGGACGGCCAGGAGTTGGAGGAGGAGGTGCTGGATTGGGTAGAGGAGGAAGAAGGGCCGGTATTGGAGACTGTGGCCTACCGCAGTGTACCCCTGACCACAGACTCAGAATAGGAGGCAGCATCTCCGGGAGAGGTGGCCAACAAGAGGTTGATCACCCTTACAGCGCTGGACCAAGAGGACAGCCCGGCACCCGAGACCGAGACACCCACAGTGACGATGGGGGGCGCCCTGCTACCCGGGGCCCCTGTTCAGGTCGAGGAGGGAGGGGAGGGGGAGGCCCCTACACCAGCGAAGGAGAGAGATCAGAAAGACAAGGAGAAAGGGAGAAAGGAGGAGGAGAACGAGTCGCGGGAAGAGAGGAAAGAGAGAAGGGAGAGAGAAAAGAAAGAGAAGGATGAAGAGAAGGCGGCCAAAGAGAAGAAAGAGAGAGATGGGGATAAGGCTACCAAAGACAGGAAAGAAAGGGAAAAGAAAGAGAGGGATGAAGAGAAGGCGACAAAGGAAAGGAAGGAGAGGGAGAGG
This sequence comes from Acholoe squamosa, assembly GCA_949317995.1. Lineage (NCBI taxonomy): Eukaryota > Metazoa > Annelida > Polychaeta > Phyllodocida > Polynoidae > Acholoe > Acholoe squamosa. The sequence goes on along the minus strand of OX439035.1, from coordinate 41,619,580 downwards.
AAAGAGAGAGACAAGGAAAAAGTGGCTAAAGACAAGACAGAGAAGGAGAGGAAAGAGAGAGACAAGGCAAAAGAGAAAAGGAGAAGAAAGAGAGAGATGAGGAGAAAGCGGTGCGGGAAAGGAGGGATAAAGATAAGAAAGAGAGGGAGGAGAAAGAGAAAAGGGAGAGAGATGAGAAGGCTGCGAGGGAAAAGAAGTAGAAGGATAAGGGGAGAGAGGGACAAGAAGACAGCTAGGGAAAAGAAGGAAAGGGAGGAGAGATGGGCTAAAGAAAAGAAGGAGAAATACGGAAGAGAGAGGAAAGAAAGAGAAAATCGAAAAGAGAGAGAGGAGAGAAAGGAGGGAAAGGGAGGAAAGACAGGCTGAAGAGAGAGAGAGGAGGAGGCGAGAGGAGAGAAGAGGGGACGAGAAGATGAGGCAAGAGGGCCGGGGGAGGCAGAGGTATGAGACTGGCCCCCACAGGAGTGAGAGCTATGGGGAGTATAGGAGGCGCCGTGATTTTGAGAAGAGGTATGAGGAAGAAAGGAGCCGCCGGGGTCCAGGGCCCAGGAGGGACGAGTGGAGAGAGGTGTGGGGGAGAGGATCCCCGGGGCTGAGGTACCGGAGCCACCACGATGGAGGAAATGGACCCGCTGGCTGGGAGACCGCTGTGGATCGGTAACACCTATCAGCGGATTCCCTGGCGGTGGGTAGACAACCCCGACAAATTACAGAAGTGGGCGGTGGGGCTGGCCCCATCCCTGGATTTAGGTGAGGAATACACCCCCGTAGGCGGGCGGGCACACAGGTGGGCGAAGCTGGTGGGCCCATCCCTGTGGCATACGCACTACTATGCTACCACGGTCCAGAGGTACGACCCAGGGATGGGTCAGGGAGGAGTGCCTCGACCACCACCTCTACCTCCCCCGCCAGGAGTGGGGCGACCCCCACCGTCAGCCGCAGTGGGTACACCCCCCATCCAGACGTCAGTAGCAACAGGGTTCACTGGGTCCCACAGCTCGGGCTTGGGACTTCCACCGCCCACATCCAATGGACAAGGGAGATACGGCCACCAGACCCTCACACCCTTCCTCCCACCACCCCCAGTGCCATCCAGAGTCACCCCACAGCCGCAACCACTGCAACCAGCCGAGGCACCCCTGAGCCGCGACCTGGAAGAGAGGATCAGCCGGCTGGTGAGGGTTGAGCAGCAAAGGGGGAACCAGTAGGCAGGAGAGTGAAGGGAGAGACAGGGGAGAGCAGTCACCTGGAGGGAGAGCGGCCGGTGGGGAGAGGAAGAGGGGACAGGCAGTGGCCAGTGAGAAGGGATGACAGGGATGCCGGAGGGAGCAGCCGGGAAGCTGATACAAGGGAGGACAGCCGGGAAGGGGGTGCGAAGGGGGTTAGTAGGGACAAGGGGGAGTACTGGTGGGGGATTGAGTACCTGCCAGAAAACCCCAGGCCCTGAACACCCCTGGAAGCCCCCGGGGCACAAGACAGGCAGCATAAGGGCTGGCAGCCCAGAGAGTCGGGAGGATCCCCTTGGCCAGGACAAGGGAGGGGCGTTTTCTGCACACCGTATTACCGCGCCCTTCTAGACTGTGGATTTCCAGTGATCAAGTGTATATACCTCATTCAGTAAATAGTAATTTAAGAACAGCCCACTGTTGGCGCTGGTAGTCTGGATTAAGTCATTTTTATAAGTAATTCACGTTTCTAGTCTGGATTAAGTAATAGTAATTTAAGAAAAGCCCAATGTAGGCGCTGATAGTCTGGATTAAGTCATGAAATATTACACAGTCATGGAGGTAAAATGGGCGGTCCACTGTTGGAGCCCATAGGTATTGTAACTAATCATGATAATAAGGGGGGATACTCACCTGGTACATACTACAGTAATTATAGAATTTAATAAAATCTAGGTTTAAATAAAGTAAGTACTAGTCACTAGGCCGTACGGCACGGGTGCCATTGTTGGACACTCGAGTAATGTTTATTATAAAAGTTATACCCATGGAATAAAGTAAGGTGGGAGGGATGTAATAAACATCTGTCGGCGGCTCGGTGGTAGCCACCAAATTCGAGCGGTGGGGTCGCACTGTGGCCACTAGGGGGCGCGTCAGCGTTGATGTCACAGCTTTGTGATGTCACCATCGGCGGCCAGGACGCCGTGTTCAGTGGTTTTCTAGTCAGACGTGATCAGACACTCAGGTGGCCTATGTGTAAGCCTTCCTATCGACGTTCGGTGGCTAGTCTCTAATCCGTGAAGAGAGTGGCGTCTCTAAGCAATTATAAGTACCGGTATCAGTAGAAGCAAGTAACTGATGACAAGTGCCTATTAGTCCCTAAGGTCAATAAGAAATAAAACAACATCAACGGCTGTAACTTTATATTCAATTCTTTATACAAGTTGTTGACTCTGGTTATTACAATATCAACAGCATTTATCAGGTTAACCGTATATTTATATGAAATTTGCTTTTTGTGTTGTGGCGATAAACGATGATTCAAGATTTCAGGTTTCAGGTTGTGTTTTGCGCATTACATCATTGTTCCTGATTAAAAGCTGCATACAGTAGCCTCCTACATGGCATATGCCATATTATGGTATGGACACCAATCAGACTATCACAAAACGCCAACAATATTTCCCACCTATTAATGTATAACTTTCCTACACTTTCGAGACCATGTCTCCTGAGATGCTATTTTTTTTTGGGGGGGGGAGTCAACTGAATGTTAAAGGTATCATTTCCGCTATCACAGTAGGACATACGGAGTGTTGGGGTATCCCAGAATGCACCGCGCGTGGCAGAATTCCGGTTTGCGCGCCGACAACACAATGGCCCAGCCAGTGCTGGAGTGCTGGGGTTCAGACTCATGGTTCAGACTTTGTGGGAAGAAAAAAAAAATTTCTGTCCAAATATGTTCTCTATGTGTCCTCCTGTCTATATTTGTACCAGTGGTGGTTTGATTTGGTCCAAATTAGCAACACAGCCTTCCGAAATGCAAACTAAATCCAGAACACAAAACCACTGACAGTGACACTGTCACAGATTTTCAGCTCCAATCCACCTCACTGTAAGGGAGTGGTCATTATTTATCAACAGGGGGAGTGGTGGGTTTTCGCAAGGACGCGCAAAATTTTTTTACGCCCCCCCCCCCTTGATGGCAGTCAAAAATTTTTGCGCCCCCCGCGCCGGAGGTGCGGAGAGTTTTTCGCGCCCCTCTTTGATCTACAGTAGCACGCAGGCTTTTTTGCTAAAAAGGGTGAATTTTTTTAGCCCCCCCCCTCAAGAGGGGTCTGAATTTTTTTAAGCCCCCCCCTCAGGAGGGGTCTGAAAATTTTACGCCCCCGTCAACCCCCCCCCCTGTTGATAAATAATGAACACTCCCTAACAATCAATTCTTTCTAAATAAGGGAGTGGTCATTATTTATCAACAGGGGGGGTGGTGGGTTTGCGAGGGGGCGTAAAATTTTCAGACCACTCCCTTAGGCTTAGGGACTGGTCATTATTTATCAACAGGGGGGTGGGGTGGTGGGTTTTCGCGCGGATGCGCGAAAATCTTTTATGCCCCCCCTCAACGGCAGTCAAAAATTTTTGTGCCCCCCCTCCCACCTAAATTATCAGTAGGCCTATATCCACTGAACACTCCACGCCTAACCCGAACATCCACCAAACACTCTCCGCCTAACTCAAACATCCGCCCAACACTCCCCGCCTAACCCGAACATCCACCCAACACTCCCCGCCTAACCCGAACATCCACCCAACACTCCCCGCCTAACCCAAACATCCAGGCGGGGAGTGTTGGGTGGATGTTCGGGTTAGGCGGGCAGTGTTGGGTGGATGTTCGGGTTAGGCGGGGAGTGTTGGGTGGATGTTCCTGTTAGGCGGGGAGTGTTGGGTGGATGTTCGGGTTAGGCGGGCAGTGTTGGGTGGATGTTCGGGTTAGGCGGGCAGTGTTGGGTGGATGTTCGGGTTAGGCGGAGAGTGTTGGGTGGATGTTCGGGTTAGGCGGAGAGTGTTGGGTGGATGTTCGGGTTAGGCGGAGAGTGTTGGGTGGATGTTCCTGTTAGGCGGGGAGTGTTGGGTGGATGTTCGGGTTAGGCGGAGAGTGTTGGGTGGATGTTCCTGTTAGGCGGGGAGTGTTGGGTGGATGTTCGGGTTAATAATTCTGGGCACAAAAGGGACTGAGGTTACCTTTATTGGCAATTTTCTGCATATTACTTGTAGATTTTCTGATTAAAAAGAGGGGATGTACACTTAGGTGCTTACGACAAAGGACTGGTATATCAATCTAGTATGTCTCTATGACATATGGATTAATAAGACATTATCTGTTGATCAAATCTTTATTTGAATCATCAATAATAAGATACTAAAAAGAGCACATACATGTACAAAATCATTCATAAATTCATTTATATTCACAGACTGGCGGGCCACGCATAACAAAACCATTCTAAATTCCAAAAAGTCTAGCATCATGGACATGCACTGAAAATATCAGCAAAAATATTGGGGGAAATTTAATCAAAACCAATTCATATGATTTGATTTCATTATTAATTACAGACCGTCACACAACAGATTTTCAAAATTTCAGTGTCAACAAAATATATGTTTATATAGTAACACAAATGGATGGTGTTTACACAAATTGCTACACTATATGAGACAGGCATATGTACAAAGCTGAGCACATATATAGAGACACAAGGTATTACAGTAATGATATCAATTATATTCCTATATGTTCTGTGTCTATAGACTCAAAAATTTGGCAGAAATTCTAAGTCAGACCCCCCCCCCCCCACATATGGTAAATTCTTTTCTCAGTGGATTTCCATATATCTCAAGAATGGACTTTCTGAGCATCAAAAAAAGCGGCTTTCACACACATGGAGATTAAGTACTGTAATACCCGTGTATAAGGCGCACCCTGCGTATAGAGAAAATATAGAAAAAATCATAACTTCTGTTGCAATCAATGGATTTTCAAAATTCAAAGACCTATAACCTTCTCAGAGACTCCCCGTCCCTTCATATCTCATTGGCATCACTTTAAGAAAACATAGAACAGCAGTTTGGTTAACAGACTGCAAGATGAGTGCGACTCGGATGGTGGGGGTGTCCATCCTCTGCCGACTTATACACCCCAGAATGAACTCACATGGACTGACACTTCTTTGAACACATGTAACAGAACCAGTCATCATGTTGATTTTCCTGGGTGATATTACCACATGGCCAACAGTACCATGCCCCACAACCACAGTGACAGTCACACTGAACGCTGGCATTGCTAAAGTCACTCTCGGCTAATCCATCCTCTGGCAATACTTTGCGACAACGCCTTGCCTTGCAGTGTGTTACTGCAGTGTTCTCTTTATTCTCCTTACCAGGTAGAGTTCTCGTTTTCTTCTTAGGTGTTGAGTTATGGCACTGGGGATCTGAAGGTATCAATACCTTTCTTGGTGCATCTGTTCTCGGCCGTGACGGCGTTCGCGCAGCTTCTATTCTCCTGCTTCGGGCACGAATGGATAGCACAGGGGTGCTTACCGGTGGGGGCATTAGTTCAGATATTTTACTAGGCATCTCAGCGGCCTTCAGCGGTTCAGGAGTGTCGACAACAGAGATTGTCACCGGTGTCTCATCATCCTTCAGGATGGTCTCGTCTGCTTGTTCAGGAGTGGCGATGACAAAGATAGTTGCAGGGGTCTCACCATCAGTCAGGACGGTCTCGTCTGCTGGTTCAGGAGTGGCAATGACTGAGGTTGTCAGAGGAGTCTCGCTCTGTGCTGCTTCAAATTCACGGAGGGCATCTAGGCACTCTTCATCGCTGTTGCTATAGTCATTCATAGCAAGCAGGCTTACCCTCCCAGGGCCTTCTACTAGAGTAGGCAGGATAGAGTCCCGAAAGAAGCGTTGCAGATTCTTCAGTAGAGTAGCCCAGTAGGCTGGGTCAAATGGCACGGAGATAACTTCCATGCTGTCTGGTGACCATACCACAAAGTCACAGCTCTGCAAACCCATCACACCCATGGCCATCTGCACCTGGGAGTAATACCCTTCCTTTGTCTTTGAAAGTTTGCAAATGCCATCTTCATATGTGAGGTACTTTATTTTCTTGGCTGTCACTGCTTCAGGGATGGAAGAGTCACGTGCAACATATGGGCACTTTATCTCAAGAAGCTTGGGTGGATGGCAGGGGCAATGCACGGTCCCATCTGGTGATACCCGAATGTAGGAAGCTTCGGGAAGCACAACCAAACCATGCGTTTCTTCTTTAAAGTTTTCATGTAGAGCCAGGCTGGCTTCTCGTAGGCGTTATGCATCACGTGCATCTTTCTCATGTGTGTTACCCCACTTGAGTGACGGCACACTGCACCTTGGTGGACGAGTGAGGTTGGCGTGCCGGGCCCTAATGCATCGCTTTACTAGTGAGTCGACATTTGCTTCACTTTCCCCGGTGACAACATTGTTGATCTTGGCTGCAATAGATGACGTTATGCAGCCACGGCGTTGATCGTACCATGTCACATTGTTAACCTGCCCTCTAGTCTTTTCTTTGATAAGATGACATTGCTCTGGGCTCATGGTCAGATGTTCGACCATGCTATGCCGTATGATGACATTGCCAACATTGCCAGGGGGGTCCTTGAAGGTTGGGAGATCAGCGATGGGTTGAGGAATTGATGTTTCAACTTCCAGCTCACAGCTGTAGACAAGGTCGATGTGAGTATCAAGCGCTTTGTCCGGTAGCTGTGATGGCGTTCGGTGAGTCATTGGAGGTAGATTGAAGCGGGAGGGATGTATAGCATGTGCTGCTGGTATGTCCTTCCCTAGTCCATGGCTTGCAGACATCAAGTCTACACGCAAGCGAGAAATGACGTCTAAGGGGGGCGGTGGCATACTGGACATATACCGTGCTCCATAGTCATTTGTTGTACGGCGGATGGACTTTGGGGTTCCCTTCCTCACTATGATGTCTTCTAGGGTTTTTGGTTCAACGCCGGCAGCTGAAAAGTAGAAGTGATGAGATTTAATTTTAAGTCTAGTTTTAATACTGTAGATGCACATTTATTTTTGCTCAGTGAACATTTTCAGTTGAAATATCATACACTATACCATAGTGGCCTGTATAAGTGCTTTACATTAAACGCTAAGTAACTTGGTTAATAATTGGTCTTTTTTCATCCAGATTTTACTGGTGGGTAGCTTGACATCTTGACTTTAAGAATAACTACCAAAATCCATGAGAAACAGAATAATAATGTAAAATATTGGTGCTTAATGCGAGGGCGCGAATGACCGCCGAATTCACAGCGGAGATTAATTACCTTTAGGATCCGCCCAGTAACATCGCACGTCCGTGCAGGTTGCATCATCCGGAAGTGCTGCATGCCCCTTCGATATGATATCTGCTACACGGAACAGCATGGCACCGATATGACCACATGCCTGACAGTTCCTGAAACATATATATGGAAATATTGATCATTATCTTACATATAAAACTGAAAATATTACTTGTGTTTACAATTTAGGAGATGAACATTATCATTATCATTTACAAAACGAAAATCCGTAGACCAACTTATTTTTTTGGTGTGGCCTAATCAATAAGAATACAATAGTACTGTAATCTCCCGCGTATAAGGCGTGTCTTATACGTGAATCAGAGCCCCCCTGTGCCTTCTAGGATCAGCCAAAAGTCTGGGTGCGCCTTATAGGCGGGGTAATTTTACTATAGAACGGTATTAAACATTCAAAAATCAGCCCCCAAATGAGTCTTATAGGTTTTCCTTCAACTTTATGAGTAAATATAGGGCAGCATTGTGCATTGCTTGTAACTCGAAAACAAATAAAATCAAAATTTTTTGGCAGATGTTATGTACCATAAATTCTTTGATTTGAGGTTCATGTCATATTTGAATCAATTCAAAATTGTAGTTTACTGCAAGGTCAGTAATGCAGGTAATGTTGCTTGTATCAGAGAATTTAAGGTAATTGCATTTAGTTAGACTCTGCTGTACCAAAGCTCTGGCCCCTTTATACTTGATAGTCTTTTCCATTACATTGTTTCTCCAGAATTAAAATCAATAGCCTTGAGCAAGTCTAGCTTGTGGTCTGACACCGCATAACTCCCGCCAAAACTGTGCTATTCGCACCACATTGCCAAAAAAGGCGGGAAAGTTGATACATGGATCAACATCATATACCTTCACCATTGGAGGCAAAAAGTGTCTTATGGCTGCCAACCAACTGACTCTGTAGAATATAGACAATTACTCAAAATTTACAATAGTTGGTACTGAAATACCTTTTCCTGCAAGACCCCTACATCTCCTCCTTTAATGACACTACAAATTCAATAAGTAATTCTGCCTCTTATATATAAAATTTCCATCTTTTTGGGAACTTATTCACACCACCAAAATGACTGAAAATGAGAGGACCCTAGTTGTCTCCTATAACTCTTTTCGAGTTAATAATGAATATTATTGAAATGGCATTTACAGTTCTGTTTGGGCAGTTGAATGCTATCATTATCTAGACCAATCTATCACAATTAATTAAAAGATACAAATCCAAAGCATAGAAACATAATGAAAGCATTAATTGGGGATAAGTAATCACTGGATGTGGGCACAACAGCATAGGGTCTAGGCTTCTTGTGCAGGCATTAGCAATAACTAAAAGGACACAGATTAGTGAACTAAGTGGGTGTTGAGGAATGGGATTTTAGGAACTTTTACTATTATAAACGGAAATAAATGGCATGCAAATGAAACAACAGGGGGGGGGCGGTGGGTTTGAGGGGGGGTCAGAATTTTTTCAACCCCTTGCCCGGGGGGGGGTCAGAATTTTTTCAATACCTCTGATAGGGGGGGGTCAAAATAATTTCACCTGTTTTCAGTGGAAAACCCCGCGCGTTACTATAGGCTAAAAGGGGACGTTCGCGCGCGATTTTTGTCCCTTATGGGGGGGGTCGAAAAAATTTTATCCCCTCGAGAGGCATTAGCAATAACTAAAAGGACACAGATTAGTGAACTAAGTGGGTGTTGAGGAATGGGATTTGAGGAACTTTTACTATTATAAACGGAAATAAATGGCATGCGAATGAAACAACAGAGGGGGGCCGGTGGGTTTGAGGGGGGGGTCAGAATTTTTTCAACCCCTTGCCCCGGGGGGGGGGTCAGAATTTTTTCAATACCTCTGATGGGGGGGGGTCAAAATAATTTCACCTGTTTTCAGTGGAAAACCTCGCGCGTTACTATAGGCTAAAAGGGGACGTTCGCGCGCGATTTTTGTCCCTTATGGGGGGGGGTCGAAAAAATTGTATCCCCTCGAGAGGCATTAGCAATAACTAAAAGGACACAGATTAGTGAACTAAGTGGGTGTTGAGGAATGGGATTTGAGGAACTTTTACTATTATAAACGGAAATAAATGGCATGCGAATGAAATGAAAAAGCTAATTATGAAAGGAAAAAGAGCACATTTACCACCACTATATCACATACTTACTACTCTGTACTCGTAATCTTTAACTGTAATATTTCATGATATAAGAAAGAGGTCAGACACCATCATTGATAAAGGAAATTGTTCTTAGGACCCCATAGGGTTATAAGAAACACACACAAGCTCCTGTGAGTTATTCATCGGAGCCATCATAAACTTTGACAGTGGCATACAAATTATGATATGATATGAATATTATATGAGACTTCTACAATCAACTTTATATATTATGTATAAACAGCTGAAAGTCAACTGGTTTAATATCTTAGAATTATTTGTATACAGTACCATATCATGAGGATTCTACAATCGACTTTATAGTTTAGCTCAAAATCGAATAAGTTAAGACCTTTAGAGTTCCTTTAAAGTTACAATATTTGATACTGAAATGAAATGATAAATTTACCCTGCTGTGCAAGTGCAATAGCCACCAAGTGGCTCACCGGTAGTGGAGTCCAGTACAGCGTAGAGCGACTTCACGTCAGCTTCGTTTGTTGACTGTGATGGATTGCAGCGGGCCCTCAGAAGGTAGAAGTTCTTTGATGTCGGTAGCCGGTGGAAATTGATGGAATGTATCATGTCCACTAGCTGGTATGGTCGGCTGAGTTTGTACTTCCTGGCCATCTCTGCAGTGATGACATCCTCATCCAGGAGGTACCTTTAATTTGATACATAAACTTGAGTAAGGGCCAGGGCTATAAAGGTATTGATATCTTGAAATACACTTTAATGTTTGAATAAGTGTCTGCCTAGGATAAGGTTTAGGTGTATAGATTCAAAATCAGTGAGGCCCCAGTGGTATACTTTCTCTCTTGATCTGGGTTCAAAAACTCTTTAGACCCCCCCCCCCCCCGAGCAAAGAACTACCGTAATCTCCCACGTATAAGGCGCGTCTTATAGGCCAAACAAAATGCTGCTGGGTCTTATACATGGGAGGTAAATTGCCTTGAGTTTGGGGTGCACCTTATAGGAGGGGTATCTTTTACTAAAGAACAGTACTAATTAACAAAAATCTGCCCTCAGAGGTGCGCCTTATACGCTATAACAGACCTCCCTGAGTTGGGGGTGCGCCTTATAGGCGAGGTGCACCTTATACACGAGAGATTATGGTATGTGAACAAGCTTACAGAAACACACAACACACATACTGTAATACCTCGCGTATAAGGCGCGCCTTATACACGAGGATGGACCTCTGGTGCGCCTTATAGAAGTAGAATATTTTAGGGAAAGTTTTCACAAAAATGTTACCAATATTCCTAAGAACATACACAGTGTCAGGAAAGGATAGGGAAAGCCATGAGATGGCTATAGATCTTTGAATTTCGAAAATCCATTGATTAGAACAGAAGTTATGATATCTTATTTTTTCTCTCTAACATCTACAAAGTCTGGGTGCGCCTTATACGCGAGGTGCGCCTTATACGTGAGGTATGACGGTACAAACAAATAAGGAAAGTCTGTCCTGCCACCCCCCTCTCCCATCCTTTGTCATTACTCGGTTATAAACATGACGTTTTGTGTAATACATTGGACCATCAGTTACAACATGACTCACTTCTTGACCATTGTGTCATCAATCTCAGGACATTTGTTGAGCTGCTTCTCCCAACCCTTCATCGCTGCCACATTCCCAGGTCCCAATTTGATGAATTCGGCAAACTGTGTTCTTGTGAGCCCCGCATCAAACAACCTGGGAGTGAAGGTCGCTGGGGTTGATCCGCCAGATGTCGAGATCCCCAGCCGATGGCAGAGGAGATTGATTTTCGCTTGCCTACCATGTTGAGTGCCAATACCATGGGCAACGCAGGCCTTGTTCAGAAGAGTCAGTTTCACTTTGCTGATCTCTTTATAAGAGGATGCTGATGTAACCACCTGGTCTTCGTTGACCGACATCTGAAATTATATAAAATGAATGTTATTAAATACACATTATAAAACGATGCACCGTGCAATATCCCTGTTAGGCAGTGATCATTTTTTAACAACAGGGGGGGGCCGGTGGGTTTGAGGGGGGGGTCAGAATTTTTTCAACCCCTTGCCCGGGAGGGTCAGAATTTTTTCAATACCTCTGATAGGGGGGGTCAAAATAATTTTCCTGTTTTCAGTGGAAAACCCCGCGCGTTACTACAGGCTAAAAAGGGACGTTCCCGCGTGATTTTTGTCCCTTATTGGGGGGGGTTGAAAAAATTTTATCCCCTCGAGAGGGGGCGGGGTGTCGAAATTTTTTTCGCGCGCAAACCCACCAGCCCCCCCCATTGTTAAAAAATGATCACTCCTTTAGCACAGAAAAAGTTTCCAGGTCCTACTTAAATAAATTATTCATAGCCCCTGTAAAAGGAGTGATCATTTTTTACCAGGGGGGGTTGCATGTGGATGTGTGGAAAATCCGGTTGGGGGGAGTCGAAAAATCTGCCCCCCCCCATCAAACTCAATGCCCCCCCCCCATTGTTAAAAAATGACCACTCCCAAAAAATAGTAATACTGACAGTGACAGGCAGACAGTAGTACTACTACTTAGTCTACTAGTACTCTAGCAGTTGTCTGTGTCTCCTTGCCAAATGTAGATCATATAAATGAATTTAACCAGATGCAAGGAATTTCTGGTTTCTAATTCTGTATTTGTGATCCAGGTATTCAGAGGGGAGAGCCATACATACAATTAATAATATGGATAAGAAAAATGACACCACTGGGAAATACACAGGAGTCAGTGAGTGCTGGCAGAGTTGATTTGGGAGCACTAGGTCTTGGCAGATTTCTACTAAATTCTAGCCATAACTCTGGCACAAAGCACATGTACACAACCCTTAGTATACAATCTCAACAGCTGTGTACTTAAATTTACTTACTTTGCTCAGAGATCAGCACAAATTAGAAGTATTTCCAGTGTTTATTGCCACACCTCCCACACTGTTTACCATGGACTTGTACCTGATTACCCAGAATCCCCAGACCGGAATTCTGCCAGCGCGTGGGCGATAATACAGAATCGCGTAACCCCAATCAGCCGTATTTGGGGTTTCTCATCAACCACCATCATTTCCTATAGAGGGAGCCTCTGTGCTGTGGATGAACAGCCAGTCGTCCTAATTTTCAACTTGTACTAAACACTAGCAAAAGCGGATATGCCAACTTGAAACATTCATTTTCATTAATGGGTTGGCATACGTGAATACAGTTCTTAAAATGTACTTTGCTGTCTAGGTGCAAATCCCAAGCCCAGCTGACCCGGAGACTACAGTGGTGGTGGCCACCCTCCTGGAGGGGAATTTCTTTGGTGAGATCTCCCTCCTGAAACTTGAGGAAGGCTGCAACAGGCGGACAGCTGATGTACAGTCTGTTGGCTACTCTGAGCTACTCATACTCTCCAAGCGGGACCTTAATCAGGCGAGTAACTCATCTTTACACTCTACTCACTCTCCAAGCAGAACCATGGACTTGAATCACAAAAAAAAAAACTTTAAAAAGAAAACACTCAATCAGACTTACGTGTAACCTTTGAGTGGAAAGTTCTATTGTTAGACTACGCATGTTTGACTATATCACAACTTTGATCATTGAATTTTACCTATCATTACTCGATGCTTTTAGATAAATCAATATCACGGCCCTGTTTGTTTTTAACTTTGTCAGTATTCGCAATCATCGGTCACTGAAGATGATAATGATTTATTTTTGTGAATTACTATATCCCAGGCACTTGTGGAATATCCAGAAGCAAGGCGTGCCTTAGAAGCCCAGGCTAGATTAAGGTAAGAATCATATGCATGAATATACATGCATAATTATATGACATTTTGTTTGTAAACGCCTTCAAGTGAACGTTATGGCCAAACATATTGAGAGATAGATGAGGGGTATATGGGAATTTACACGGAGGCTCTGGTGCTGTTTTTTTTTCTGAAAGATTATTTTAATATTTTGGTTTGTGGAGGTACAATCAATCTTTTTTATTGTAAAATCGGTCGAGTTCAGTACAAGTGAAGTCAGTCAGCTGCAGAGTCAGTGGAGGGAGCTGGATTAAACCTTGTACCTGGCTTCCTTCAATAAAATTACACAGTCTATCAGTAAGTGTCGCTAGATGGAGGTAGTGTGCTCTTACAGCAGTGTCACATTGTGACACTAGGTGTAGACACTAGGTACGACGACAGCCTTCTGCCTCTTGCAGTTTGTCTGGGATGGAGGAAATCTTAGACAAACTCTTGGCTATAGTACGTCAGTTCGTCTCTCCCACACACTCGAATGCTGTACAATTTTGAGTCAACTTCAGGTGCATGATCTGAATATAAATGTCAGGTATATATTTTATTCTGTTTAGTCTATACTTTCAGTAAATGGCTTTATAGAGTATATATCCATATGTACATGTACATAGCAATATATATATATATAAGTTAATGATGTCCAGTTGGGAATATAATAATAATAATAATAATAATAATAATAATAATAATAATAATAATAATAATAATAATAATAATAATAATAATAATAATAATAATAATAATAATAATAAATATTATAATATTATAATAAATCACAAGTGGAATAAAAGGAAGGAGACAATGGGTTTGGTGAGAATTGACTTGGTCAATAACAATTCTGTACATGCCTTTATTAAGTAAGACAATAAATACAATACAGTACAATAAATAGCAATATATAGAATAACAATATAATACAATAATAGCAATATACATATAATACAATATCACAGTAAAAGTTAAAATTTCCGGCACCACCCAGCGTGGTGTGTGCCGCTCGAGGTATATCCGCCAACTGACGGTTAATTTGGATCCCGGAGCTTATATAGGCGCTATTTGTTTACGATGACGTCATACATACCAATGCGCGCACTGGAGGAAAAGTAGTCCCAGCCACTGCACATATTAATTATATATATATACACGGGTGTATATAGTCCCATAAGTTAATGATGTCCGGTTGGGAATATAATAATAATAATAAATATTATAATATTATAATAAATCACAAGTGGAATAAAAGGAAGGAGACAATGGGTTTGGTGAGAATTGACTTGGTCAATAACAATTCTGTACATGCCAAAAAACCGCCAAACACAATGGATACACCATTCCACACTATAACATCACATCTAGAGCTAGTAAATCCTGTTTTGAATCGTGTAAATAATTATATACAACATTAGATTTCCAATTTGCTCTCTTTTTAATATCATCGACCTTTAAACCTGAATCTTTTAACAGAGTCGCCCCACCATGACGGAGTGAATGGGTTGAAACCTTGTGGGAAATATTACATTTTATAGCAATAGCCTTCAACCTGGTATTAATATAATTATAAGTTAATGGTTTGTTACATATATTGAACAATAATCTATTTTTTGAACCCTTACAAATTTCCAGATACCTTGCTGGACACAGACCCGACAAATCATTACGCTTTAAATATACCACGTAAGGTTTCCTACCAAACTGGTCAGTTTTAGAAGAACTAACATCAATGCGAATACAGTCAATAGACAACGACACATTTTTAGATTTAAAGTTGTGAGGGGAATCCACTACATGACCCACCCTGAAAACACCTGGGTAACACAATAAGATAGCTGACCAGAAGACTACATCCTCATACACAGACAAGTCCAGATTAGACTTGATTTTTAACATATCACTGGGAGTTAAAGGATATGTTTTAGTAGAAGAACATTTATAACTACGTTCGATACCATCCAGTGTCTTTTTTACAATAAAATTACTACTATAGTCAGAATAACCTTTTAATTTCTGAAAATACCATACTGCAGACAAATAGTTCCTAACAGATATAGGTTTCATTTTATCTGATAAATATACACAATACAAAGAGGCCTGAGAAGGAGAACAAGGTAGGGGACTGAAATTAAACTTCTTACAAAATTTTTTGTACCTGCCAAACTGCTGTCTGCGAACCTTACGTGTGGACTTAGCCACGCCCCTGTACAAATACCTTCTCCTTCTCCGCTCTAGCTCCCTCAGATCTGGAAGCATAGCAACACATGTTATAACTAGTTAAAACATTTTCACATTTTAGAGGAACACCTTTGTAATTCAGTCTAGACAAATGGTCTGCTAGAACATTTTCCTCAGATTTAATATATGTTGAATATATTTCAATATTTTGTATAAAACCATGGACCTGAAACACTGGATATGAAAGAAAGGCCTTCTTTGGGAGAGCTGTGCCATGGGTGTGTTTTCACCATCTGCCACTAGATGGCAATTGAAATCCTTATGTGTCACTAGGTGGCAGCACAGAACCAGCATGTTGAACATCTTATATTCTATTTATTC
This sequence comes from Acholoe squamosa, assembly GCA_949317995.1. Lineage (NCBI taxonomy): Eukaryota > Metazoa > Annelida > Polychaeta > Phyllodocida > Polynoidae > Acholoe > Acholoe squamosa. Next base: position 41,603,750 of record OX439035.1, on the reverse strand, counting down.
ATAACTTATTCTTACAATAATATGTAAATTTTGTAGCTATAACTATAATTAACCATTATGGTAATGCACAGATAGGTTATCTATGCAATGAAAACAGTATATCTGTAAAAGAGAGAGAAGTGAGTGTGCTGCCCCCTGGTGGGTAACTATGGAAGCCTCCTACAAAATCTTGCAGTCACTGGCCCTTAGGAGATAATTTTCTTCTGTCCCTTAAAATTTTCATAGATCCATGATTCAAAAGGATTTGGATAGCTATTTTCTTCATCTAAGTGACCCAAGTGATTTCTGATGGAAATCACGAGAAGAAAATTTTCTGAGAGGGGGCAATTTTTGGCAATTTTTCTAAAAAAGAAATCTTCAAAAACGGAGCCTTTTCTCAAAAATAGCCACTTTTTATAACATGATGAAATAAGGTTAGTCAGAAACTACAAATCAAGGGCTTTCTGATGCTTTTTAAATAAAAGAGCTGTGACATAACTAAGTTGGGAAAAGAAATTATCTCGGATTGGTCATTCTGATAGAAATATAAAGCTAATTCAGGCCCAAACTCATAAAGTGGCAGTCAGGAGATAATTTTCTTTTGTCACTAAGAATTGTGATAGATCCATGATTCAAAAGGATTTGGATAGCTATGTTCTTCATCTAAGTGACCCAAGTGATTTCCGATGGAAATCAGAAGACGAAAAAATTTTAGGATGGGGGCAATTTTTGGCAATTTTTCAAAAAAATCTTCAAAATCAGAGCCTTTTCTCAAAAATAACCACTTCTGATATCATGATGAAATAAGGTCAGTCAGAAACTACAAATCAAAGGCTTTCTGATGCTTTTTAAATCAAAGAGCTGTGACATAGCTAAGTTGGGGAAAAATTATCTTGGATTGGTCATTATGATAGAAATATAAAGCTAATTCAGCCCGAACTCATAAAGTGGCAGTCAGGAGATAATTTTCTTTTGTCACTTAGAATTGTGATAGATCCATAATTCAAAAGGATTTGGACAGCTATGTTCTTCATCTAAGTGACCCAAGTGATTTCCGATAGAAATCATGAGAAGAAAATTTTCTAGGAGGGGGTCAATTTTTGGCAATTTTTCAAAAAAAATCTTCATAATCGGAGCCATTTCTCAAAAATATCCACGTTTGATATCATGATGAAATAGGGTCAGTCAGAAACGAGAGATCAAGGGCTCTCTGATGCTTTTTGAATCAAAGAGCTGTGACCAAGCTAAGTGGGGCAAAAAAATTATCTTTTGTAGGTCATGTTAAGGCCTACCAATAGTAGTTCCCATTTCTCCCACCAGGGATCCATGGCACAGTTGATAGACTGCAATGCTATACTGATTCAAATCCAGTCTTTCAGGTCCGTGATAAAACATAGCCAAAAAATTTCTCTCAACCAGGACATACACAACTTATTCTTGGATCTACCTGTGTTTAACATGGCCAAGACCTGCATGTTGTCCGTAATACAATGAACCCTAGTGTTGGAAAACTTCTTCACCCAGCGCTTAAGACTTACCATTACCGGGTAGAGTTCGTACACATTTATATTCCTGTGGTGAATTTTGAGATTATCAAGTTTAGGGGCCCGAACGAAATGACCCACGCAGTTCAACATAGGATTGGAATCATTCCAAGTACCATACAAATAGTCTTTGTCAAACCAGGCCCCAAAGCCCTGTATAGAGGAATCGGAATACATAGGAGTACATTCATTATCATTCAAAATGATATTTTTACAATTGAAAATTCTACAGAAATCCCTCCACCAGAGCAGGTCATTTTGGGTTTCCTCATTAAGTTTAATAACACCCCTATTCCTGGCCTTTGCACAAAGATCAAACAATCTCCTGCTAAAGGTTCTGCCACCACGTACTACTTGAGAGCAGAAGGACATCAGACCCCCAATACTCTGCAACGTCTTTTTAGATACAAATTTTTTACCCAAACACTCGTCTATTGCCAGGCTCATTTTGTCTAATTTTCCCTGGGGTAGAGATAACTCCATACACGTAGAATCAATGGTTATACCTAAAAAAGTACACACCCAGCTGGGCTCAGTCACCTTCTCCATTGACACAACAAACCCTAAATATTCCATACACTCAATTAGGGTGTTTCTCTTACGTAAACAATCCTCTTCAGTCTGAGCTATGATAATAAAATCATCCAGGTAGTTTACTATCCTATCTACACCATAAAATTTAGCAATAGCAGTCAAAAAATCAGATATTCTATTAAATATATATGGAGCACACTTTAGACCAAATGTCAAACGGTTACTCTCAAAAAACTCGTCTCCACCACCAAAATTCCACCTGAACCCTTGGTAGCCCACATGCAGGCCATAAACATTGACACTTCTATAGGCAGACTTTAAATCCACTACACACATAAAGTCGTCTCTATCTAACTGAGCTGTCACAGTGTTAATAGAATTGTATGAAAATGGACTAGAAGTAGTACTCATATAATTATTTATAGAGATTTTATCAGGCATACTGCAGTCGGTAATAGGACGGAGTTTACCATTAGATTTTTCCACCCCCCCCTAGGGAGTGAATACATTTGGGTTTAATCTCAGTTTTTGTAACTAGGCCTTGGTCCAACTCCTCCTCAATAATACTACACATCTCGTTATAAAATCTATCTTCTAAAATAGACTTATAATTTTTACAATCATATGTTGTATCACACCCTGGGTCAACTATTTTGAAACCCTCGGTAAAGCCACACCATAGAAAATCAGACTCAATCTGATTGATATTAATAAGGTCTGACTGTCTAAGAAAACTAGCAAGTCGACACGGGAGTATCTGAGCCCTCCTACCATAAATGAAGTGTTCACACATACATACCCCATTTACACAACTGTCATAGACCCTGATGCTGGGTCTATTTAAACATTCCACTGTAAAAAGTGGTTCAACCCCACCCTGTACCGGGCAACTATAAGAATTAAATAAATTCTTTGACAATTCACAAGAATTATACATATCTACACTATCATTATTAATTTTATCACCCGGAATGATAGAAACGGGAGGCTTAGGAGGGTCTACCGTACACACTACATCAAAATCAGGCATCAAATCTTCAGATTTCAAAGTAGGACCCTGCCTAAGGGCTACACACTAATCCTTTTTGTTCTTTTGGCATTTATCCTTGCCATGGCTAGGGGAACCACATATATCACAAACATGACGGTATTTACAGGGATCCTCCCTACAACCCTCAGCCCTATTTAAAGCGAAGCAAGTATGAGCTGACCTAGATTTGAAAGATTTGGGTTTTGCCACCTGCCCCTTCTGGGCCTGAACGGTCCCGTCGTAAGACAAATATCTAAGGATATCAGAGTTGTCTACCCTCTCGAATGCCTTCAACCCGTTCTTGTTCGCCCTATCCTTTACAGACTTGTCATATTTAGATAAAGCTGACACCGTATAGATTCTTGTACTCGATTTTTCAAGGTGGCCAAGCAAATGGAAAATATCCTCGCCCTCCTCATACTTGTCTTTCGCAAGACGTACATTTACCAGCATTAACCGTTCAATACAATCAATTTTGGAATTTTTCTCTAGATAATTCTTCTGATCGAACTCACCCCGATGTCTTTTACGTGTAGAATGGGTAGTATCAGTAGAGGAACTTCTTGAAAAAGATGAATCTTTATCCGAATCCGACGAAGGAGAACGGTCCCGTCGCCATCTTGGATTCCTGTTGTCATGGCTTCCCCAGTCACTAGGTGAGCGCTGCCTACGTCTCCCCCGTTGCTTGGCTACAGCGCCTTTCGAATCCTCCGTCAAAACACCACCACGTGAGTCCGCTCGACACGCCCCTTCTACCGGATTGCTCTGTTTAGCCGCTATGGTCTCAAGAAGATCTTTGATATCAGCAAGCTGGTCTTCCATTACCGTAGTCCTCTCCTCCAGATTAATGAACGTCTGGTCAGCAGCTAAACCCAAACCTACTCCTGAAGCTTTTGGAACAGGTGACACCGGGTCAACCATATTTGGATCAGAGCTGCTCGAAGTCCTAGAGTTGGCCTTATTCCTCGTATTCTTTGTAATTTTCTTAGTACCAGGCTTGGCAATAGCCCCACCTGTCGATTTCCTACCCATATTGCAGGGTATTGTACCGTAGAATTCGAAAAAACAAAGAATAAAGTTAAAATTTCCGGCACCACCCAGCGTGGTGTTTGCCGCTCGAGGTATATCCGCCAACTGACGGTTAATTTGGATCCCGGAGCTTATATAGGCGCTATTTGTTTACGATGTCGTCATACATACCAATGCGCGCACTGGAGGAAAAGTAGTCCCAGCCACTGCACATATTAATTATATATATATACACGGGTGCATATAGTCCCATAGGCTTGGTCAGTACCACTCAGACCGTATTCCACAGGGAAAACCTTTAGTCTCCGATTCGAAATATATGGAGATGATATGAAATAAGTGATGTGAGGTACACGTTTTCCTACTGTACCTAGGGATGTCAGCCGCAGGCCCAAACCTAAAACCGGACTGGCAAGAGAATAAGTTTTTGATGTTAAATGTTAAGTCTTTAGACTGTTACAGAATTCCCTAAATTCAGCATGGAATCTCTGTACAATTCTACAGTGATTCAAAGAATAATTGAAAGAATAATGATATCACCTATAATAAGTTTTTTGCCCTAAGGTGGACCACTGACATCTCTTTATGGTGCAACTTAATAAGATTCACAGTGAAACCCGTAAAGTGAAGTTTGTTTGGATGGTGACCACATGGAGAAGTATGATGTCAATTCTCTGATAATATGCCACTTTTATTGGAAATGATTAGCATAAAACTTTATTAGTGATACAAAGACCTTTTCATAGATATGTGGCCTGTTTAGGCCTAGACTTAGAAATATTACTATAAAGTGGAACCATACTAAGTGTTTCAAAACGTGAATTTGGAAGATGGTCCCCTAATGATGGATAAAGTCTAGTCCTGGACACTCCAATGGATGAGGAACTGAGGATGACGAGAGGTTGCCTAAACAAGCCTAACATCATACTACAGACAGTATGAATCACTGTAAAGATTGGGGTGAATTCCCATTGAAAACCTATAGAGAATCCCTGTCCACTGTATAAGGAATTTGCCCAGAAGGCCAGTCCCTATGTTTTCTATAGTTTCTATTAGTTAACAACTCACCCCCCGCAGATTTGGTACCCTAATCAAGGGGCCAAATACTGAAAATGTAAGACATTTTCAAGGGATAAAGCCAAATAATGTACCCTAATCGAGGGTCCTCCTTAAAAGCAAACCTAACCCTTGTAGCAAGGTGCATTCCCAAATAAGGCTAATTTTGAGTGCATAGTGCTGAAAAGCTATACGTAGGACAATAATATTATATGTCCAAAAATGCCCTGTACAAAATTTTGGAGCTGTACCTATGTTGTATCTGGAGATATTAGGGTTTGCCTACCGTCCTTCAATGCACAGCTGTCCTATGAAATATTGATATTCAGGTTGCCATGGAAAGGGCAATTCCTGTTGGAGAGTGCTGGAACCTGAGAAATAGGCGTATATATGACCATTTATGCTGTACTAAGAAATTTTAAGGCTTTACCTGTTAGGGATCCAGAGATAAAAACTAAAACTATAAGCTACAACTATTTACTTCTGTATCTATCAGTTTTGCTCCTGAATATAGACCCCTTCTTAAGCAGTCAGTTAGGTGCCCTACATGTAGGACGGTAGCTCTATCAGGCTTAATTAAACTGCCTGGAATTACCCACACAGTAAAAAATATTTTCCTAAAAATACAGTGAATCACTGGCAACTGCGGGTGCCAGAGAATCACCGTAAAAATAAGGTGAATTCTCATTGAAAAACTATTAGGGAACCTCGTACAGTAAACAGGGATTCTCAGTTTTTCAATGGGAATTCATCTTATTTTTATGGTGATTCCCCATTTCTTTAGTATGATGTTAGGCTTGTTTAGGTTACCTCTCATCCTTGTATCCCTTCACAGTATACTTCCAATCCGTGATTCAAGTGAGATTTTTTTAATAGTTTTCTACATTCAGATGTTGCTGTAGAGATGATTAAGCATAAGCACCTTAGTGCTCATACTCATTGCATCATACATTAGAGTGTCCAAGAGTAGACACTGTCCATCATCAAATGTCAGTAGGAGTGGTGCTCCAAATTCCCATTTTGAAATACTTGGTATGAGTCCACTAAATCATATTTCTAGGTCTATACAGGCTACATGTCTATGAAAAGGATTCATGTATCATTGGTGAACCTTTTCCTACTTGTTATCAATAATGAATGCACATTATCAGAGATATGACAAATGATACTTCTCCCTGTGGTCATAGTGTGCCATCTAGTGCCATCCAAACAAACTACACTTTGGAGAGCTGTACGGTTAACCTAGCTCATTTTACAAAGTGGCACCATAAAGAGATACCAATGGACCTCCTTAGGAGGAAACACTCTTATCATAGGGGATATTACTGTTCCTTCAATTACGGTGATTCACCGTAAAAATTTACAGGGTTTTCCTACTGATTTTAGGGTTTTTTTAGAGCAAAATGCCTATGGTCGTAGATGAAAATTTCATTTTGGGGGGCTAAAAATACACTCCTTTCCCTTCAAAATGCCTAAAAGCCATCCCTTATCAAGGGCCCTCAAGGGCCCGCGCCCGGTGCCCAAAGAGTGCCCCTTTCCCCAAGAATCGTGTTCACACATGATTATCAGGGAGTGCCTCCCCCCCCCCTTCCAGAAGAATCTAGGACAACAGTTAAAGCTAAAATACATAACAGGCAACTCCGGCACCCGCCATTGCCAGTGCATCACCATTCTTTTAGGGAACATCTTTTTACTGTGTACCCCAAATACACGTGAGTCTTCACACATGCGATGTCCACACAAACACTGACATGAGTTAATTTAATTTCACAACCACCCACATCTGTCTGGAATATTACAACACAAGTATTGTGTGGTATATCCACTGTCTCTCCATATCAGCGGTATATATCTATGAGGTTTTCTAACACCTCCCCAATCTGGGGATGGTAAACTTGACGTACATTGATTAATGAATTGTCTATGAATTCCTGGAAAAGTATTCCATGTAGTTCTTGTGGCCTCATTATTATCTCATGCTTAATTAAACTGTTGAACAATACGCCGCGGTTGGCAAAAGTAATCTGGAAGCAATCTTATCACCTGAGGATGTCCACCTCCACATCACTACTCATGACACCCAGTGCTTAATAACCGCCCATTTAGATTTTATTAGGAATTGTCATTATAGCATCATCTCTGTACTCCCCACCACAAAGAATGCTAGAGAATGAGGAGGCGCAGCGGTAAGTTTGGTGAACAATGGCAGTGTCTCAAATAGCATGTTATAATCAGTATGAAGTGGTTAGTGTAGCTTTGTGTGGGTGCGGGAGGGGGCTTGCCAAAGATGTAGCTTTGTAGCATTTTCTCTGCTCACATCTATGTTTGAGCGATTTTCATAAGGCACTACATTGCACTACAAATTCAAATAAATATGCTGTTGATCCCCAAGTCGTGATTAGATAACGCTGGCTAAAATCATAGAAGTTGGTGGTTGCATAAACTGGAGGGGAGAAGCTTGCTGTTCTGACCGTTATCTGGATCTTGTCTCAATACAGTTAATTTTCGATATATATTTGCCCTTTGCTACGCAATACTCTCTGCACTTACTGGCTGCATCGTTTTGTGTGTTTGTGAGCTGTGTGAGAGCTGCATGAAGAGAAAATTAAAAATCTCATTTAGTCGTTTGTTGTCGTGTATTTATCCCATTAACTACATTAGGCAAATGGAGCTGGCAACACCTTGTCATGTTACTGACCATTTTACGGCCTCAGTCCCATTGACTCCCCCCCCCCCTCCCTGCTCTCCCCCTCCTATTCCAATTGCCTTTACATTCTTCTTGCAGTGTCTCGGCGTAATGTGTATCTTTGCTCTAACCTACACAAACAAAATAACTTTGTGCTTGTCAGAAAATTATTTTTCATCATTGGTAGAATAATTACTGCTGGTTTACAGCCTTCTTATATTCTTTTTAGATTCAACCACGATTCATGTTTTTTGCAGATAATTAAAAGTACCTACAATATGAAATAAAGGCTATGTTCTATGTATCATGCTACTGTGTAGATACAGAGATACTTACGTTTTCTGTAATCTTATCTAAAGGTAAATCAGCTGTGTGGTGCATAGATGAAGTGAGAAAGCTATAGACGCAATGCCACATATGGAGAGTGCTTCTTTCTCTCACTTGATATGATTCGCCTTGTTTTTGGTCGCCATCATGCGGTGGCTAAGCTATTGGCGCATCGCTCACGAATGTTGCTAAAAAACGGCAGCTTGAGAGAGCACTCATTTAAATTGCCTTCTCTCCTTGGCTCCAAGTTCATAGTTCACGCTACATTGTTCCGCACCACAACAACCGTAAATACTCGTGTATTGCATGGGCCCAGCTTATAAGCTAAATTTACGGTATAGTTGCACCTTATGATATGAGATTGGGCACGGGGACTCTGAATTGAAGTAAACACCTGACACCCTATCTTGATTCGTATCGAGGCCTAGAATTAAATGCATTACGTGCCCTCTGGTGAGTAACTTTTTATGTAGTAGGTTTTTTTTTTCGTCCATAAAACATTAGGACATCTTTTGTTATTACTGCAATGTATGTTCATATGATCATTCAGCGTGAAGGCGTAGTTATTGTAATTTGTTCTGCAAAAAACATTAGAGTAGTCACTCTGAAATATCGGGACTTCAGTAATATGTGGGCAGATGAGGGGAAAGGGCCCTCCCTGCGGGATTTTTAGTACTGTGTTTGGCCACTGGGGGAGCTACAATAACCATAAATGTGAAAAATAGGCCAAAAATTACTATTATGTACTTTTTTACATAGAAAAAGATGGTTTTCTCAAAAAGGTTCTATTTTCTGGCACTTCCTGTCTATTTGGAATGTAAATGGAACCTTTTGAATCCAAAAAGAGGCTAAAATAGGGGTTCTCAGGTAAATGTGTTACCATGGCAACCAAAATAAATGTTCCAAATAGAAAAAAAATAATGTCAATTGATAGAATGATCCATCATGATTCATATGCTGAAAAAAGCATATAGATACCATTTCTAGATCCAAAACTGTGTCCAAAAGTATGAAAAAGTTTGGTCATTTTTGATTGATTATTTAAATCATTATGCTAATTAGATGTCAAATTCAATGCAAACAACGAATAATACAGCTTATTGCCTATATTGATACAGTTATGTCATTCCATTTTTGTGAAGCAATATCTCCAAGACCAAAAGGGCTATCTGCAAGGTTGATACCTCATTTTAAAGCTGATAACTTTAATTTTAAATGTCACATTTCACCTCGGAGGACCCTTTCCCCTCATCTGTCCACATATGTATGGCATCAAAAAGAGTGGGAACCCAATGAGGATAATATCTTTATAATACATTGTTAATGCTAAAGTTATTGCAAATCATACTATATTTTAGTGCATAATTATAGGTACCGGTACAAAACATATATTACAAAGATATATCCAATGGCATAGTTCAGAGTTCACCCCCTTTCTCTGTCTGTCTGTCTGTCTCTCTCTCTCTCTCTCTCTCTCTCTCTCTCTCTCTCTCTGTCTCTCTCTCTCTCTGTCTGTCTCTGTCTGTCTGTCTCTCTCTCTTCCTATTTCCGTCCTCTTGCGCTGTCTGTCTCTCTCTCTTTTCTCTCTTCTCTCTCTCTTCTCTCTCTCTCTCTTTTCTCTCTCTTCTCTCTCTCTCTCTCTCTCTCTCTCTCTCTCTCTCTCTATCTCTCTCTCATTTATAGTTGCATGTGTGAGGGAAGAGAGTAGGGGTTGGGGCTCAGGTGGCCGCCCAGGTGTTGGGCGGGGTTGGGACAGGAGGACGCATTAAACCATGAACACTCCAATAACAAAAAAAAACAATGTCTATCATATAGGCTGTCCAATAAAGTAGACCTTGCTTTATTGGATAACCTGTCACGAAATGACTTGAAGCAGCCGATAATACTAGAGTTACTTGTATAGTGTGTGTGGCATGTGCTATGGCTGAAGGGTTGATAGGTGAAACTAAAGTATAATGTTAGCTGTGGTGATTTTATTATGTGTGTATGCTTTACTTCTCTGTCTCATATTGGTGTTTAGAGCCCTGATTCCATTACACTCAAGTCAAGTCATGTTGCAGATCCATTCACGAAATGATGCTACCGTAACTGAATCCATACATACTAACGATCTTAAGTTTGGGTTTTCATTAGTTTTGATTTGTCAATCAATTCTTTTAATCTTTGCTGTCAGATTTCAGACTCCTTCTTTCACCTTAAATTCCAGCCGATTCACCTGATTTTGATTAAAATTCCAGTCAGTGGAAAAGGTGGAGTACAGTTTACTGAAAATTTCAGAATTCACTGAAAAGCTCAATGGCTAGGCTTCAACTGAGGGTTTCATTGAAGAGTTGCATTTACCTTTTGAAAAATTGAAAATTATAAGATTGTAATACAAGATACTCACAATTTGAATAGATTTAGACAAAAAACATAGAGCCACTACCCACCATTCAATGAAAAAGTGGACAGTTGTCAACTTCATCTGATGCAGTATCAATAGAATGACTATATTCATGGAAAGGTCACAAAAAGCCAGACCTAGCCAGACTTCACTTGGAGGGAAAAGATCAAATTTCACTGAACATTTCAGTAGATTCAAGAGGATATTTTTATTCAGAGATTGAGCCAGCCCTTAACCTGAACCTCAGTTCATCTCGAATGTAGAATTACATTTAAGCAATTCAGCATCAATGGTTACAGATATGTCGCTCTAGTACTTCTTTGGTCAGTTTCACATCTCAGTGATTCCCTAACTATGTATACACGTATAGAATTCAGAAGATAAGAGCAGAATCATGGCTAACAGTGCAGAGCAACTCAGAGCTAGTCTCAAAGACAGGAAGTGCCGACGGGTTGTCGAGAGTGGACGCAGAAGGGAAGGCGTTAAGAGGTCAGTTTTATTTTTGCCTAAAGAGGATCTATGAAATTCTGTTTAGTTCAGCAATATCTTAATGGTATTTCATACCGAAACTGAAACGTACACCATGGAATCTGCAAAACTAATTGCATGTGTAACAGTTCAACCGTCCGCATTCTGAAATCTAGTGGTCAACACTTACAATTTCTCAGAATACTTATTTTCATCACATGACTGACCTTATGGTAAAATATCCTAGACACCAGAAAGACAGAACTCACAGTTAGAGCCTTATGATAGTAAAAAATAGGATATTTCTATTTGATTTTCACAGAGCGCGAACTGTCTGAATTGGCCCATTTGATCAAGGACCTGAAATCCTTTGACAGCCAGGTAAGTGATTTATTTAGTTAAGTAAGGGAGCATGTCAGTTTAATACTTTAGATGAATAAGGGGCCCTGGATATTAAGCCCATTCTTCGCCTATCACTTTAAGTAATCGACTGTTCAAAGTGATTCCAGGAAATGATTCCAGACCTTTTCACTATCCCCTCTCAGCGAGACCATAGAATTCATCATCCACGCCCCCCCCCCCCCCCCCCCAGGCCCGCCCTCCTTCATTCTCCGGCCTCAATTCACTGTGTGCGACAATTTTGTAACCGGTGTCGTGTCCGCATCCTAAGACTGGTAGGCACAAACAGAAAAAGAAAAATACTTAAGGTCGCAGTATGCAGGGGGCGCATCCTCTATAAGTGACTACTGTCTACCAATATTGAGATGATACTAAGGTCGGCGCAAACATACAAACTGGATGCAGACCCGACGCAGACTGGACGCTGATCAGATTTTGGGGAGATTCGGGTGCTAATCCATGCACAGTCTGAGCAACCCTCTTTTTCAGTCTGGGTGAAATCTGTGTGGAACCAAGCCTTTTGTAACCCAATCATTTCCCAGACAGTCTGTGAAGAATCTTGAAATATCTAACAATGTTTGATAACAAGGATTTTGTCCAGACGCCAACTGGACGCTAAATCCGTGTCTAGTTGGTGTCTGAGACTGCCGCAAACAGCGCAGACGGGAGTGCTTTTCCGTCCAGTCTGCTTCCGGTCCGCGTCCAGTCCGACCTGTTTGCGCCAGCCTTAAGTCAATAGGGGGTGGGGTCTCACCAAGAAAATACATAAAAGATGGAAGGCACTTTGTGGCATACACCTGACTCTGGGCGTCTGACTTTACCAAGCATTTCTCTGTATGTATATTCATCCATATATCAAGCCAAACATTTCATTTTCATCACTTGAGTATACTGTTCCAGATTAATTACATGCCAACTTCAATATTAGACGTCTAACATACACGCTAAGTTTTTAATAAATTTGAGATTAATATCATAACAGGAGCGAGAAGATATCTCTGGCCTTGCAGCAAGAGTTCATCATTTAACAAGACCTTTTAATCTCCCCTGCCATATACCATGTCAGCAAAACTAGCTGAGAAGCTATTAACAATAGCCCTATGATATCTGAGCCTTATTTCTACTCATTAATCAAGTAGTCTTTCCCTGTCCTTATAAACCGATCTGTACAAAGGGTAAATGTCAATATAGGTTCTGTAGGCATTATGCGTGACTAAGGGAATATTTGCTCCAATAACATGGCTATATCCAAAGGCGAGGCCCATCGTCAATAGATATTCTGAAATTACATTAGATCGGATTTCTGCTTCTCTGCTAGATGTAATTGTATTTTCAGTAATCTCGCGATATTATTTCTTCTCATTCAGGCAATGAAGAAAGAATTGGAGGAGGTTAAGAAACAGGTAAGAATGTTGATTCCATAAGGCTAATTTGATTAATGCATGTCCATTGTATTTCTCAGCCTATATGGTTTGAGCTATAGACGAGTTTTGTATTGGAGGAAACTTTTATCTTTGAGCTCAGTTATAAAAACATGTATGTTTTTATAGTAGTCAGTTTGAAAGGGGGAATATCAAGTTTTGATTTTTTTTTATGATAATTTGTATGGTTGCATTTCAATGCAACTTTATATCGTTTACTTCAGGGATTATCATTTTAGGTGGTCGAATTCTATTGGCATTTGCACAAATAAACGAGTCTCTCATTGTGTAGCATTGATAAAATTAAGAGATTCAAGCATTTTGTATTCGAGACCATAAGATTATATGATTGCATCTTTACACGTTGAATACGTCTTAATAAATTTATGTTTATCCCCATTATTGCAAAAGAGAAAACACATATTAAGAAGACAAATATGTAGTACCCACACTGCGGTGTCCATAACCCCAACTGTAACTTTGCTCAACTTGAAAGGTGGCACGTACAAAAATAATATTTGGTTCTATTATTAAAAAGGTTCATAATTATAATGGTTAAGTCTTGTAGTAAATCTGAAGTGAATGTGTAATCTGTGAGCAGGCAATCTAAAAGGATAACTAATGCCCCATTTTATGCTTATCTGCTCATATTTGATCACATTATCCGGGAGGTATTCCTAAATAGCAATATGGTTTGAGGACCATGTTTGAAACACTATCCTCTTTGCTAACTTAAGTCACCGTGTGAAATATTTGACCTCATTGATTTGATATTATTATTACAGGCGGATTTTTATGGTGGTATTCCCTGCTATTTAAGATACCGGTATTTGCATGCAATAGCAAGATTTCTTTCCGTCGTCTTAAACTATTTAATAGACCACGTACTGAGCTGTTCAATCAGGCTTCAATCAGTTTTGAATTGTATTTGCAAATCTTTCTCCCTCTTTCTTTCATTTTAGTGCCAATCCCTCCGACGCAAGTTAGAACAAAAGAACCATGAGTTAGAGCAGTTTGAGATGGCTATAGATGGATGTCCCGATTGCCGGGCGGTTATAACAGACCTGCCCTGGACCTTAGGGGACCAGCAGCAAACTGGAGGGAACTATAACCCCGCTGGTACAGGACCGAGCACCTCCAGGGTCATCCCAAACAACTGCCACGAACATGAGACGGACTGGGAACCACCTGAATGGAACCCTGATTCTGAGAACAGAGATGTTGTCTCATCTCCTTACTCCAGGCTGGAACATGGTAGGACAAGAATGCCCGGGAGGAGAACCCACCATTACCAGTGGTCCAAAATGGAGACATCCGGTGTCCTTTCTCATTACTCAGCAGGAACTAGTGGTTATGATGGCAATGGTGTCAATTCCTATCGTAATGCTACCAATGTCAATGGTAGTAATGACAATGGTGCCGATGGTAACCAATGTTCCCATTGCTGTAATCGTATTCCCACGGTGATCAATGGATGCCTACGCCTCTATGACAACGACCTTGAGCCCTCCTCCAGTGCTGATGACGTCTCAAACAAGACAGTGGAGAAGACGATATCAGTAATCGTTCCTCAGATCTCCATCAATGGGGAGGTTTTCCAGGAGCTTAAGGCTATACAAATGAACACTCCAGAATGGCTACACCAAGGTCAGTGTCATTGTCAAGGGTTTCAGAACAGTGTTCCGCCATTAGTGTTCATAGAAGAGGAAGGAGAAGGTTACAAGGGAGCATTTACTGGAGGCGGGGGACCAGGACTAGAAGATAGAGCTGACGTTGGACATTGTGACGTAGGAACTGTGACGTCCCATGCAACCATGACGTCATCAACTTCATCTTTTGCCGGTATCCACAGGCTTTCTGTGGTAGACTCTGTTGGGGATGGTTTCAGTGACTTCAGTGACGTGGAAAGTGACAGTGATTAATAATCTCAACAATAGTTGCAATAACTCCCTGAGTATAAGAGATTAGTTTGATTACGCAATTCTCAAACCAAACTAATGCCATCTTGTTATTGCTGAATGCAACACTTTCTGTGTCTTTCGCTATAGGTTTCTTTTGTCTCATATTGAGATTTAGTGGATGGCCATTTGATCTGCCACTCTCATGTTCAGTCCCTGCCTAAAGTTGTGTTTCCAATAACGGAGGGTGTAAATGCAGCTAATGCTTCCAAAGTGATAGGTTATTTGTTAAGTTAAATGGGAAAGGCAATAATTACTATAATGGAAACGCTCGTCATCTCATATCGGGAAAATGACAATAGCCGATAACTTTTGTATTTATGTGTAGATTCACGGTTGTGAAAGTACCAGGTGTCATCTCTTAACTTTAATTGAATTAAAGGGTGAATTTTGAGTTGGTCATGGTAGAAAGCCTACCGTCCTGGGAGTAAAAAGGAAATTCCAAACAGTGATTGTTATTAAATGTTTCCATAACCTGTGGATAAATGAAGGGAGTGTTAATTATTTATAAACAGGGGGTGGTGGGTTTTGAGGGGGAGCGTAAAATTGTCAGACCCCTCCTGAGAGGGGGGTGTAAAAAATGTTGGTCCCTCTTAAGGGCCGGGGCGTAAATTATGGTTTACCCTCTTTTCAGCAAAAAAAAATGCCTACCCGCTACTATGGATCAAAGAGGGCCGCGAAAATTGTCTGCATCTCCGAAGCGCGGGAACGCAAACAAATTTTGAATGTCGTCGAGGGGGGCATAAAAAAATTTCGTGCATCTGCACGGAAATCGACCACCCCCTCCCTGTTGATAAATAATGACCACTCCCTAAGTTAGTCGAAAAGTGTATGAAAGTTGGAGCGTGGAGAGCGATTGTGATAGTGGCGCCGCGTAGTGAGTGAATTGTGAAATGATAAAGACATCGGGGTCTGGCCCAAAACTCCTTCTTTACTGTCGGTTTCTCCAGTCACCATTGAAGTCCTAACCGGACTGGGAAATGAGAAAAGTAAAAAAGCAGTGACACAAAAGGGTCCCATTCGTGTTTGTAATTGACTAAAGACGTTAAAGGAAAATGCCAGTGTTGTTGATATGTCTGATTGTGTTGGTTTGCACACGGGTGGATGGTCGTCTATTGGCGCGGTGCTTTTGGTTGGTGGCACACAAGTGATAGGTTAATACCATGATGGTCCGATTACATGGCTCACGGTGAGAAGCACACCTACAGGTAATGATAGGTGTGTGTTTGGTATGGGGGCCATAACCTCAATCACCCCCATACTCAGTAGCACTCACAGTCTCCCACCGGCCCTTTCGATTAAGGTCCAAATGCATGGCGTCCTATATCAAACGGGGTGTGGATAAAGGGGAAAGAAAACACAGGCGCGGGGAGAGGAGGAGGAGAATGGAGCGCGTCTAATGGTATGTCCACTGGCCGTGCGCTATTACACTGTGGCCGTATCCACCCGCCACTCTTAACCCTTTAATGATAGACTTTAATGTACATCATGTGTATGTCCCTTGTTTAAGACGATGCACCAATGTCACACCGAAGAATAACTCGCCGATGCCCAATAGATGAATCCATAAAAGGTGTTTCTGTCTGAAGGGGTGACATGATGCACCAATGCAGGGTCAGCGAGTTACTCGCCGGCTTTAATACACACGTATCCTTTGCTTTAATACACACACATATCCTTTGCTTTAATACACACACGTATCCTTTGCTTTAATACACACACGTATCCTTTGCTTTAATACACACACGTATCCTTTGCTTTAATACACACATGTATCCTTTGCTTTAATACACACACATATCCTTTGCTTTAATACACACACATATCCTTTGCTTTAATACACACACATATCCTTTGCTTTGATACACCCGTATCCTTTGCTTTAATAATATCCTTTGCCCACTATCTTACTTTAGAAGGAGTTGCGAGTATGGGTATTCTGAAGGGGCACAGGTAAAGGACCGCCCTCCATGGGCAAAACACGCGGGCAAACCACGCGGACCGCTACTTTGTGTGTAACACTACTTTCTGAGTAGTATAAATGGGGGATTTGTTTCAGGGTACATGGGCTTTCCACGTAGGGAACGCAGTTCATTTCTTTCTTGATATTTAGAGGAAGGATAATCCAAAAATAAGCGCACATATGTATGTTTTGTTAGTTCATTGTTTTTTGTTTCGTTTTTCTTATACATATTCTACCACAATGGAAAGGCGACTGAAAAAGCCACACTACCTGTGTTACAAGAAACATACTTCTGTATACATATATACTTGATTTGGCTGTTAAGTAAGCCACTAAGATGTCAGTGGGGGTGAGGGTGCGGTTACCTTTTCATCCGTTATACATGGGATTTCCACATAAGGAACACAGTTGTCCATGTCGTGACGTTAGACGTCCCGGCAGCTTCGGCCTACCTAGGAAAAGGTTGGTGTGACGGATGAACGTTGTCGTGATTTTGGTTAAACTGAGATTGACCAAAAGAGAACAAGGATAATGGGGTTATTTCTTGTAGATGTTGTAAAGTGGGATATATCATGCGAGTAATTGAGATTTCGTCTTTTTGAGGAGGATAGATAACTGGAGAAAGAGAAGCAAAGACCGAGTTAGAAGTACCTATATTGTGACGGCATGAACAGACGTTGTGGATTGTCTTAAAGCGGTAAGCATCGCAGGAAGAAATGTTATTCTGGATATCTCTAACTGGCTAACACATTTCAGCTGTTGGTTAATATCTAATTTTACCCGGATAACTGATATAGCTGGCTCTCATGAAAAAAATCAAATCTCTTTTATGCGGATTAAATCTAACTATACTAGAGAATTTGAAGAACGATGGAATGTAATACAAATCTTAGATGCAGCCCTAGCCTCTATAAAACAATTGAAGTTTGTCTTCTATCGTCAGCTCATACTGCCATATCTGCAGAAGCACCTGGTCTTGATGACAACAATAGATATAACCCATTAATCTGAATATCCTTATCAATCCAATCATCCACGGTATCACCTCACATTGTACCATCACCATGCTGTGCCAATTTGGCCATCAGGTCATATAGGGTTCTCCTTCTACCCACAATCACCATTAGGCACGTCTTATAATACACGGTCACTGACATGTCACTTCAAAAAAAATGGACTAAAAACCCCATCCTAGACACTGTGTAGGGGATGGAGGAGGGGTGACATCAGTTACCGGCAGCCCCAGGTGTGTCACCAGGGCCCCTCAGACCTGTTTCTATAGGGATATGACATTAACGGTGAGAAGGGGTCGGGGAGAGGAAATATTTCACGTGAGGACTTTTGTGCCCACTCCACTTCACATGATGTATGTGTGAGTTAGTCTTGTGAAGTCTTGCATATTGCAGGTGGACGCTGTAGCAGATCTATAGTCTCTCTCTCTCTCTCTCTCTCTCCCTCTCTCTTTCATTCTCATTCTCATTCTCTCGCTCTCGCTCTCTTTCTCCTCTCTCTCTCTCATTCTCATTCTCTCGCTCTCTCTCTCTTTCTCTTTCTCCACCTCTCTCTCTCTCGCTCTCTCTCTCTTTCTCTTTCTCCACCTCTCTCTCTCTCTCGCTCGCTCTCTCTCTCTCTCGCTCGCTCTCTCTCTCTCTCTCTCTCTCTCTCTCTCTCTCTCTCTCTCTCTCTCTCTCTCTCTCATTCCCTCTCTATAACTCTCAAACTATTGTCTATCCTAACCATGACCCCCCCCCCAATCTGCAGTGCAAATGGCATATCCTGTATGCAGCCATCTTTCTGTGTGTGGTAGTCTTTTTTAAGTAGAAACCTGAATCCTTTTGTTCGAGTGTCTACTACCTCAACATCTCCGCTAGAGGCCACATAGTCCAACAATAATAAGACGTCCGTGTTGGACTTTTAAGGCTAGGTATGAGACACTGAGAGATGGTGGGCGCCCACTGCCTAAAACTGTGCCAAGGCGGCGTTAGTGTGCGCCCTAATGACTGGGTCTGGGTGTTGGTCGCGCAGCTCATCCTGTTATGACGGTGATACCAGAGGCTGGAGGTGACAATAGCGCCACGCTCCAGGCCCCCTGGTGGGGTGGGCGCGGCGGGGAGGGGTTGGCAGGCGGCCGGGCGCCGGGAGGTGACGGAGGTGTGGTCGGCACCAGCGCCGTCCCGCCCCGCCGCCTGCACACCGCGCGTCCAACGCGCGTGTATGCGCGGCTGCCGCGTCCAAAATTGCCGCTGACCGCTTCATCGGGCCGGACACGTGTAATTTGGTGCTGTTGGAACCAACTGACCACTGGGATAATGGGATGGGCGATGATAGGGGATGGGCAGCATACACACGTGGCACTGGAGCCTTCAGGTGTTTACTGACGCCCACTAATTAGTTGTATTAACCTGGCACAATCCCCTTCACCATAATCAGGAGATGTTTGTTGTAATTAAGTGGCGCCGATCTTCATTAGTTAAACACAACAACACGTGCATCAGTGTTGTTCACAACTTTGTCATTTGTTGTGCAGAGATTTCTATACGAATTACCAGAATGTGGGTCTTTGGCATATCATATCAGTAGTCCTTCTTCCATCTTGTATGTGGTTCTCACAAGATTCAATAATCAAAAGAAAATCTTATTATGTTGTTTCATATTTCATCTTGGAATATGTCATCTAAAATGGGACAATCAGAAGAAATAATCATGACGTAATGCAGTACTCACTTCAAGGATGAAGATTAATGAGAGAGAAGTCAGAGAGATGGACTTCAGAGCAAAAGGGGATGTTTCTGAAGATGAAAGGTCGAAAGAAACCAATAACCAAGTGACTGTTGAGATTCAAACATGGCCTGAAGCAACAGAATGAAATGTTTTTAGTTTGCCAAAGTTCTAACTGAAAAGCATTAAAGTGGCTAAAGTGAGGTAGTAGTGAGGCTGTTGTTTGATGTTGTATGAGCTGTAAGTCCACCCTGGCCCCACACCATTAGTACACTTCTCCATGGCCGACACCTGACACTGGAACCCTGTGCCTCACTGCCAACTTACAGCAAATTCCTTCATTAACCCTTTAAGGTGTGCATGGTGCCTGTAGGTTCATGTTCCACTGCCTGATGCACCAATGCAACGTGGGTCAGTAACTCGCGTGTATTGTATCATGGTATCACGATACACTAACATAAGGTGCATAAGATTTAGGAGTGTATCAATTACGTAGAACATGACGTACAAGAGCAGCATCAGCTAATTGCTTTCTTGGATTGCATCCATTCTTCATGTATTCAAATTAACATAATGCACCAATGTACTATGTTGTCGTTAAAGGGCTAGGCAGGAGGAAAAAAGAAAACAGCCAGGCGTTTTGACATGCAGACCTTTTCACCGCCGCCGCCAAAGTACATAACACTCAGCGATGGCAATGATACGGCATGTGACGTAGAAAATAAGCTTTTAATCAAATGGAAGTGGGAATGGGGGTGTTCAAGAGGGCAGCTACCATGGCAACAAGAGACAACAAAGGCATTCCCTGCATCCCCCAACCTCCCCAAATTGCCACACCATACACTCCAGTCACCTAAAGATCTAAGCAGCAAGTTATGGGATCACAGTGGTGACAAAAAAAGTTAGTTTTATCCCATTTCATCAGAACATACCTTTCAAGTGATTTTAAAGAAATTACAAGATCTTTTGGAGTAAGTATAGCATGTAGTAAATTTTTCTTTGCCACCTGCTTCCCTGGAGAACCATGACACCCCCCCCCCTCCATAACCCGGCCATACTCTAGGGGCATGTAGTTGTTAAAAGTCATCAGGAGCATTCAGTAAGTTATGGGTCACAATGCCATGTTTGTCAATGCGCCCTCGGGCTCTTGCTTTGAGGAGAAGGGGTTGAGGAGTTCAGCGTTGCAATGGTATTTGCCGCTACGTGATCTCTCTGTAGGAACAATGCAATGCTAATAACAGAGCTGTTTTGTAACTAAAACACGCTGTTAAGTTTTCTAATAATGGATAGACACTCGAAATGACGCCAGTGCTTCAAGAAACTAACTTTAAAATGATAATGAGCGAGATGCATTTTCATAGAGGAATTGAGCATTTGAAAACAGGTTCGATGCTTCATTTAAATGCATTATCTCACAAAACAAATAGGAGTGATGGTCTAATAAATTTAGCATGGGTTATCATAGATGTCGTCTAGACATCGAACCAAGGCACTTCAATCTTATCAATATCATTTGATTGCCCACTCTGATCTGGTCTCTATGTGTGGGTATAAGAGTGATAAATCTGGCTCATTAATCAATGTCATTTTTCTCTTCCAGAATATGAACTTTATCCACATTTTTCAGACACTTTGAATGAAGCCATAGCTAATTATACCTACCGTCTCCTTCTCTGGATATATCTTGTATCTAGACTGCCTCTCAAACTCGTAATAGATATATACAGGCCTATATATACTGCAATATACTAAATTATGGTATAGTTATATCATAGCAACATAATCACATAATAAGTATATGGTGCTATAACGATACCACTATGTTACGATATATTCCGCCCTATACAGATTACATCAAATGAGTTGAGTATTTGATGTTACGTGCCAAATTAAGGCCTCACTGAGACCCCCTGAGAGCCTCTTACCCTACTTCCATACAGGCTCTGTTTACGTCGTTTATGAAAGGGGACAATCGGATTATGGGAGCAAGATTTCGGCTAATAGCCCTTAACAGAAAGATAGGCAAACCAACCCCAGTCCAATTCAATTTCAAACTATGGGTAAATGCATGCCTTAATAGCCGCGTCAGAAATTCTATCCGTTTTGGTTTTCACTATTTACAGACAATACATACAAACACCGTGTGGTGATGGAGGGATATTGCATTCAGGTGGCATTCACCTGCAGTGGGCTGGTGAGGGGAAGAGGAGGGGCATTACTGGACTATTGGGTCTGGGTATAAGAGTGATTAATCTGGATGTAAGCAATACCTTGGTGCTAGAAATGGCTGACATTGTGGGCACGTCATGGTAGGGAGGGGTGTAGGGGGTGTCAATGTCTCCCCCTAAGGGCCTACACTGACGTTACTCCCCTCTGGCGGTGAGGATCTGAAGCCTGGAGGGATTACCTGTCCCCAGGTTGGCTACCCTCTCACATCAACCCCACCCAAGTCACTGACATGGCTGGAGGACCATTCTAACCTGCTACTGCTGCTGGGGCGTTAGGGATTGGAGAGCACACTTTTGCCATTTCACAAGCACCCCCCCCCCCTCCATAAAAAAAAAGAGGGGGGAAGGGTGTAAATGTGTGTCATCCCATACTGCCCCTGTCGACATATTTTGCAGTGCACCCATGACAGTAGGCCTAGATCGCAGCAACTACCGATAGTTTGACAAACGCAGGTCACCTTAGGCCAGCATTTTGGAAATACTTGTTGAATAAGAATAAGACACCAAATCTGACGGTACCAATTTTCAATTCAAAATGGGGTTTTGATTTCAGGTACGCAACAGGTTCCAATCTCCTATATGAGCATTTCTCAGGACAGCTCATGAAAATTGTACAAATTGCGAAGTCACCAATGTAGGCTATTGGAGCCATGTACATGCGTGTTGAGGTCCTGCATTGATATTTCAGAATGACATTGTTTTCGGAATTTATCTCATTTTTGCCCTTAGACGATTTTGCAAACAAAGTTTTCTCATTAACTGCAGCAGAGATGGTAGACCAGCGATGTACGATAGACTTCTCTCTTTGTTGAGAATGACCAAGCAGGGGAGTTACCTCTTACTCGGCAATCACCTGGTTCAAAACCAACATGGCTTCATTAGGGCCTGACGGACGCTGCCTCAGGGCGGCTACGGTTACCGCAGGCCGCCGGGGCTGACTTCCGGGGGTTAGTTACTGAACACCTCACCAGAGGGCAGTGCGTATTGTGTTGGTGTGACGCCTTGGTGTCAGACCAGGCGGGGGCAGTCAGATTAGACCCAGATTAGGCCGCTTATTAGGCATGGTTAATGTCTGATTGGGTGGATCAGGGATGCCACTGTGGGAATGTTAGCGATGGCCGCAGGCTGTGAGAGAACGCTGCATCGTGTTGCATCATTGATAGGAGAGTTGTTTAGCCACTATTATTTAAGTTATTATTTAGACATATTAGCTGTAGTTCGTACCAGTACATGTATTGTGTATAATAAGGAGACTGAAGAATGCAGCTGCATAATGCAGAGTACACCAACAGTGATATCCTCAATAAGATGTATTATAACATTTGTAAATATATGGTATATAGTTAAACACACGTTGTGCAAACCTTCACAAAGAAAGCAACAATGCCATCTTGAAAATGAGGAATTTGTATACTGACATCGCAAACAACACAAGGCAAGACACCAATCTATGGATGAATGTGAGTCTTGTCTCGCGTGTAAAAGCGTCTTTTTTTTTAAGTGGACCAAGGAAGCCCATCCACTCAGGGAATCGAGTTATCTGGATATTAAACCTCTTTGCAACAACCGTTCATTAAGTGACAGTTTATTCTTTCTTTATGTTATTCTTTCTTCTCATTGATATCACCCTCTCCTTCAAAATATTCAATAATATCGGTAAGTTCAGTCAAGTAAATTCTTACAAAGATGGAAACATTTACTATGAAGGCAATATTAGCTGATGCAAACCACTGTGATGACTTCTGAAAAGTTTCTAGCAGTGAATGATTCATGTAGGCATCTGAGATCAGCAGAAAACTTTTCATCTGGACACCAACAATTTATTCATCTCCTCATCCTTAGTTTATTGAAAAGAGAAAACGTATCTTTTTTAGGGTCATCTTCACATTAATATCCCCTTGTGTGTTACTCATTGCAGCCCTGACAGACAGTAGGTAAGTTTTCATGTCCAATCATTAGTTGTCTTTATTACCTACTTACAGAGAATACCAATAACACGCCCAGGCTATTGAAGAAACTATACTTTAATGAAGCAGAGAGCTACTTTTGAATAACACACAAAACCAAGAAGCTCGCCTTGCATAGTTCTTTTCTAAATTGGCTCTTGTTTATTCAAAGTCTCCGCGGAAGTCTCCTTATAAGAATCTTGAAATGAGGTACTTCCTTATAAAGTTTGTCCAACATTGGAATTTGAGATGTTTATATTTTTTGAAATTGTGAATGGTTATGTGGGCCATATTTGCAATTGCTGAGAAATTAAGCCACACCGATTTCTGACCATTGGAAAAACAACCTTATTTTGATACTTACATACCGTTTTTGATATAGTAGGACAAATGAGTGTCGCGAAATGACAATACGCAAGGTGCCGTATACTCAGTAGGCCTAACAAAAAAACAACAATCAACCACTGAGCCGCCTTCATGGCATGCAGAAATATTACAAAATGTATTAAGTGAAAACCAGACAAGAATGACTGAGGGAATAAGTAGAACAATTTAATCTGTACTATGCATAGACTGGGGTCTCCCCAGTTCTGTAACCTTTGACATCAACCCCTATGAAAGACATACAGCACGACGTAAATGTCGCCATTGTTGGCGTCTGTGCTAGTGGTTGTGACGTCACAGATGTCCACAGAAAGTGGAGTGTGTCCTTTGTAGTTTTCGGCCCCACCGCCCGCAGACAGCGCCATCTGACGAACCTTTTATGGCGGCCATTTTGTTACAGTGGCCACTACTTTCCCTAATTGTTGGCTTATCCATCCCCGACAGTGATAATCGTGACTAGGAGGATAGACCTAGTGTAGGCTATGGAGGGAATGGATGTCACCCCCTCGATCTGTTATGTTTCACACCCTGGGAGGTTAATACCCCTGAATATGAGGACCCCCATCCAGAATTATCGCTTACCCCCCCCCCCTCCTCTAGCCATCATGCACACTCCCTAACCCTATCCCAATATAGGGTGCAAGTTCCCCCAACCTCCTCTTGGTGGTAGAACTCACGTGTCGCGAGTCCCTTTAGCGAAATTAGCGGCCAAATTAAAAAGCCTTGTTTTGTGAGAGGTGGTTTCCCCTTACTCCACCAACAGAGGGCAGAGGCCAGCGATAACAGAGAGGGGGCAGGGGAACAGAGCAGTAGATCGTCGTCCTACAGAAGGTGGTACGCATGCGCGACACGTGCTGCGCGTGCGCGACAGCTTTGTGACGTCATCAGTTGTTGTGCACAGCGGGTGACCTGAGACGGACTGGTGCCAACTTGGACACAATAGATGGTCAGAGGAGTGACCAGTGTCCTGCTTCCAGACTAAGGAGAGACTGAGCGAGGCTGGGGAGGCTGGGGCTCAGGTTTTAGACATAATATCCCTTCTACCTTGTATTGGTTTACAGTTTGATGGGTAAAACTGCCTGCAGGCTGCCCAGACGTCGATCTGTCAACGTTAAGGTGTAAGGGGGCACGATGTGCTCAGGTGTACCCAGTACCACGAATCTACACCCTCCCCCAATCACCCCTACCTCCCCCCCCCCCCCTCCACCACGCAGACGGCACAAACAGAGGAGGCTCAGGAGTTTTGTGCACTGTAAAAAAAACAATGACGGATCTCTGGCAATTTTGGGACAAGGATTTCAGTTATTTTCATAGAGATTCCTTGTACATGTACTGTAGTCCCATCTGGGTCATCGTAGAAACGACACTCCTCTCTGCATTGCAATAACGGTGGTTCACGTTAAGTTTTACGAGGATGTCTTTTAGATTCAACGGTTACTTTTTAGGGTGAACAATATGTAGTAAGAGAGTAATGAATAGGCACCGCATTCAGTGTATCGTAGGATATAGTAACGAGTGGCCGCATCGGCACACACACCTCGGTGCCTGGCAGCCGTTGGTTTGGTACTGTGCGCGACTGGCCTGGTTTTGGGTCAAGGTGCTGGACGCGTTCACACTTCCACTGCTGCTGCCTGGCTTTATATCAGTGCCACTCGGCTTGGCTTGCTTTGGTTTGAATGCATCTCGCGGTTATGGCAACGGACAGCCCGCAGTCGTCGCCGTTATGCAAGCAGTAACGACAAAACTGGGGGGGGGGGGGTCACAACCCAGCCTGCTGGGGATTTTCACACTTTCAATGTATATTAGTTATATGTGAGTGACCTCCCCGGGCTTTGTATCATATCAAGACCTGATTCTAGCCAACCACTTCTCGTCAGTCCCTGTGGCGCAATGCATAGGGAGTTTGATTTGGGATCTGAGACTGCAGGTTCGACCCCTACCCTGGCCATGACAATTTCCTGGGTTTTAACATGTAACATATGACATGTTAGGACATGTGACATATGGCATGGACAACGTTAAGACCTGCAATATCGACAGGTATCAGAATGGGAATATCCAGAAAAAGCACCCAAAATCTTAGAGGTCATGCAATAATTAGCGTTTTATCAATGTTATGAGAGAGCACTTGTGGGTCTATGGTTCAATATTCCACGACTGCGAAGCGGGAGTGGAATATTGAACCATAGACCCACAAGTTCTCTCTCATAACTTGATTAAGGCATTTATCTCACATTTTTCTTCATTTTGTATTAATTTCTTACCTTATAACCCCAGAATTAATCCAGGAGAAGACATTTTGTAAGTGCATGCGATCCACACCGCTTGCCAACCCACCGTAGCCATTGTTTTTACTCCACCCATCATACCCTCATCTTTCCAAACACTTTTCGGGTAGAATCCAAGCATGCCAGCTCATATACTTCTAATGCCAGCAAATATACGATCTCTAGTTGGTGTTCGCCTACATTTTGGCTCCATTTCCTACTAAATAAATAAGAATCCATTGATTTTCCATAGCGATCCAATGCACACGGCCATTTCGTCTTGTTGACGAAGCGGGTAGGTGCCCGGATGTACCTGACATACTTTCGGCTGCCGGGCACCGAGGTGTGTGTGCCGATGCGGCCACTCATTACTATATCCTACGATACACTGAATGCGGTGCCCGTTAGCCCATTCATTACTCTCTTACTACATATTGTTCACCCTAAAAAGTAACCGTTGAATCTAAAAGACATCCTCTTAAAAATTAACGTGAACCACCGTTATTGCAATGCAGAGAGGAGTGTCGTTTCTACGATGACCCAGATGGGACTACAGTACATGTACAAGGAATCATATGGCATGGACAACATTAAGACCTGCAATATCGACAGGTATCAGAATGGGAATATCCAGAAAAAGCACCCAAAATCTTAGAGGTCATGCAATAATTAGCGTTTTATCAATGTTATGAGAGAGCACTTGTAGGTCTATGGTTCAATATTCCACGACTGCGAAGCGGGAGTGGAATATTGAACCATAGACCCACAAGTTCTCTCTCATAACTTGATTAAGGCATTTATCTCACATTTTTCTTCATTTTGTATTAATTTCTTACCTTATAACCCCAGAATTAATCCAGGAGAAGACATATAGAAGCTCCTATACTTCTAATGCCAGCAAATATACGATCTCTAGTTGGTGTTCGCCTACATTTTGGCTCCATTTCCTTCTAAATAAATAAGAATCCATTGATTTTCCATAGCGATCCAATGCACACGGCCATATCGTCTTGTTGACGAAGCGGGTAGGTGCCCGGATGTACCTGACATACTTTCGGCTGAAGAACTAGGTCAAATACGGGTCGAACAAGGAATGGCCCGGATGGGGCAGGTGCCAACATGTATCGCTATGGAAAATCGATGGATTCTTATTCATTTCGAACAAAATGGAGAAATTAGGCATGGCATGTTAATATAGGATATATAAGGATGTTTCCCTGTTACCGTAATCTCCTGCGTAGAAGACGCGGTGCGCGTAGAAGACGCTCCCCAAACTCACGGTAGGCTGGTTCGCGTAGAGGACGCATCCAACCTCCCTGGATCGATATTTAGAAAAAAACCCGTACAAGACGCCCCCCAACTCACCAAGGGGGGGTTCACGTATAAGACGCATCCCCCACCCCCCACCCCCAGGCTCTATGAGTTCAAGCTGTCATCGGCACACGGTCGGCGTTTTGCCCGTCGAGCAAATCTACAGCAACTGGTCTGCCGCACTGCTGGCTATATGAGTTCAAGCTGTCATCGGCACACAGTCGGCGTCTTCCCCGCTGAGCAAATCTACAGCGACCGGTCTGCCGCGCTGCTGGCTATATGAGTTCAAGCTGTCATCGGCACACGGTCGACGTATTCCCCGCCGAGCAAATCTACAGCGACCGGGCTGCCGCGCTTGGCGCTATGAGTTCAAGCTGTCATCGGCACACGGTCGGCGTCAAACCTGCCGAGCACCCGTCGACACCTCCCGGTCTGCCGCGCTGCTGGCTATATGAGTTGAAGCTGTCATCGGCACACGGTCGGCATCAAACCCGCCGAGCAAATCTACACTGACCGGGCTGCCGAATTGCTGGCTATATGAGTTCAAGCTGTCATCGGCGCATGGTGGGCCTTATCCCCGGCGAGCGCGTCGACACCTCCCGGTCTGCCGCGGTGCTGGCGCTATGAGTTCAAGCTGTCATTGGCGCATTTTCCCAAATGAGATGTTGGAAAACCCCACGTATAAGACGCACCCCCAACTCAAGGCAATAACCCTCCCGCGTATAAGACCCAGCAGCATTTTGTTTGGCGTAGAAGACGCGTCTTATACGCGGGAGATTACGGTAATAACTCCACCTGGCACCACTGAATTCTATGCTAACGAGGTCTGTAAACATTAGGTATGTCAGAAAACTTTCAAATCCTCCATGTGCAGTGGTTTCTACCAACGGTTGGCTTGGTACAGTGGACAGCGAGCTCTTTCCCTTGCCACAGTGGCCGGGGATCAATTCCCCGTTGAACCCTGAACGGTTTTAACTGGAAAACTATGGTGTAGTTGACTTTGTATGCTTCGCCAATTTATTAAAATGTCCAGATTGAAACCAGCACCTTCTTGAAGACGAACAAAAGGTCTGAGAGTGTGCATTATGGCTGGATAAGGAACTGGGGTTATGACCACAAAAGCACTGTCCAGGCCCAAATCGTGAGATAATATATAATAGTATGATTAGTCCTACTACTATGGACGCCCACATGATACTTTAAAAAGAGAAAAATAGAATAACTTCATGAAGATCACACAGGAGTCTTGTCGTATTTTGGCTTTATAAACGTTGAACGTCTCACGATTTGAAAAAGAAAGTGAAAAGAAAAAAGACAGTCTCCCTGGGCGCTTTGTCTTATTGGTTGGATAATACCATACTTACACCAGCGAACGATAATACCATACTTACACCAGCGAACGATGAAAAAGGAGTGCTGATATCCTGGATATCGGCACTCCTAGGAGTGCCGATATCCAGGATATCAGCATTCCTAAGACATGCAATATCGACAGGTATCAGAATGGGAATATCCAGAAAAAGCACCCAAAATTACAGAGGTTGTGTGATAAAATATAATAGTATGATTAGTCCTACTACTATGGATGCCCACGTGATACTTTAAAAGAGAAAAATAGAATAACTTCATGAAGATCACACAGGAGTCTTGTCTTATTTTGGCTTTATAAACGTTGAACGTCTCACGATTTGAAAAAGAAAATTAAAAGAAAAAAGTCTCCTTGGCCGCTTTGTCTCATTGGTTGGATAATACTATATATACTTACACCAGCGAACGATGACGAAGCATTCAATACAATTCGACGAGTTGCTGATAATATGGGATAATCTATACCTATATGCAAGTAGTATATGAAATACCCCTTTTGATCAAACTGCACCAATGAAAATAGATATGGCTCCAAAGGTTTGACGGGCCTCCCTAGCCCACTTAAAAGGGTCTATTTCTCCTCTTTCCTATCCCCTCAGATGTGTGTGGTGCACATATGCGCGGGCACCCACACATTCCTCTGTGAAATTGTGTAATGTAGTTCTCGCCATGAATATGACCTTAGCTGTCGAAATGGCGTTAAACATCTATTACTCACTCACTGACTCCAAAGGTTTGATTTTTACAAGCAGTAGTCACTTACAATCTCTCGGGCTTCCCTAGCCCAATTAAATGGGTCTATTTCTCCTCTTTCCTATCCCCTCGGGATGTGTGTGGTGCACATATGTGCGGGCACTGACACATTCCCCTGTGAAATTGTGTAATGTAGTTCTCGCCATGAATATGACCTTAGCTGTCGAAATGGCGTTAAACATCTATTACTCACTCACTCACTTACAATCTCCCAGCTGACCTTATAATGATTATTCCAAAAGCCAGGTCAAAAAGTGTCCTAGAATTAGAGACATATCAGCCTTTAGTGACCCACCAACACATCTATACACTATAGGAGCAGTCATTTGTACCAACACAACTTTCCTCCTCATGGGTAGTATATGATCCAAAGTTCTAATTTGATGGCGGGGGGCAACTAGATAACCAGTCAACATTTTCTCACAGCTAGCGCCTAAGAAAAGAAAAGAAACTCTCCTGCCCTGCATGTTAAAAATGATCGCTTCCTCTAACATATCACATTTGGCTACCTTTGGCTCCCACGCTGACTGCCTGCTTTATCCCCCATTCTTAATGAAGTCAGCCTTGGAGGGGACTGAGGAGACAAGGATCAAGTAGCTGACGGGCGAACAGGAGCCTCGGCTATCTAGTCTGAACTACGCCTCTCCAGTCTGTCCACTTTGAAGATCTCCCTGGAGACTGGAGGCTATTGTATAAGGCTTGCAGTGCTAGAGATGTCGGTAGATGGGTGATTGGGGTAGATACAAAGGAGTTGAAAAGGTCTTTGGTAGGGTCTGAGGGTCTATATTACTTGTAAACCTCCACCAATTGGGCATTTTAGTGAACACGATATTTTTTGGGAAGAAACTTTCTTGGTCTTGTTTGTTTTTTTTCTGCTCGCAAAATGATATCACATCGTCTTGAATATGCCTTATGTATTCCTTTGTTTATAAAATATACTGATTGGTGAATGTATTTAACAGAAGAGTGTCTCAGTCAATAGGGATATTATGTACACTCATCTGCATATTGAGAGACTATTAAGTAAATATTTCACTTACTACAGGAAGGGAGGGCGAAGGAGAAACCACAGCCCTTAGTTCATTGTTCAATGAACCCCACACAACACCTTTAGTATGTTACCTGAGTGCTGGTCCGATATGGCACCTCAACTGGATCTATACTAGTGTGGGACCCAACAATTAGCTCTAGATCTCAATCAACTCACGACCAATCACTGCTCATTTGAGATGGTTATCTGTAAGCTGATTGCTTCTGGCAATCGGAGGAGGCACAGAGGGCTACTGAGGAGAGATTGTTAGGATGTGAGGGCCGCTGTAGTAGAAATAGGAAAGGGTCCCGGCGCTCTTTTGGACCTGGTACCAATCACACACAGTGGCATTCTGGGCACAAAATAAGGACTAAATCCTGATGGGAAAATGCCACTGATATGGTATAACTATAGCATCGGAGACGTAGCACTGAAACTAAAGGAAAATTAAAAGATTATTATACAATTAATTGATATTCCGGAGAAAGCTTCAGTAAAATGGCACTGCCCATGAATAGACCTTACCCTGCAAACATACCTACTGGCAGATGTGGGACAGGCCACTAGGACGGTCTGGGTTAGAGGGGGCATGGGGGTTAGTATCACCATTCCCAGTCCCTCAGTTGAGTGTCAGGTGTAACTTTGATTTCACCCCTGGCCGAGTGGGATATGTTGATTGGCAGTAATGACTACCTGTGAGTGATGGTGTCTATGGTGTAGGGGAGCAGCTCTAGGACAGGTGGCACAATGAGTTAATTAAGATAGACTCCCTGTGGGTTAGAGTCTGTCTAGTGTATCAGGTATGGTGGTATAATAGGTATTAAGTAGTCTCAGGTTGTTGGTAAATTGAAAAACCGTAATGCACCTTTTGTACCTTGGTACAACACTTACTTAGGGAGTGATACATTTTTAACAACAGGGGGAGCTGGTCGATTTGCACGCAAATGGGGGAAAAAGTTCTGGGCCCCCTCTCTCAAAAATCTTTTGACCCCCCCCCCCAAAGGGCCGAAAATCATGTGTGAATGCTCCTTTTTAACCTATAGTAACGCGCAGGCTTTTTCGCTGAAAACGGGTGAAATTATTGGTCAAGGGGTCGAAAAAATTCTGCCCCCCCCCCGAAACCCACCAACCCCTCCCCCTGTTGTTAAAAAATGGTCACTCCCTTACCTGTACCTTTATACAACAATACATGTATTCAGAGCAGAGTGTGTATTCATTATTTCGCAGCTTCATAAATTGATATTGATTTGTGCCGATGCCCTACTTGATTGTTTCAAATGCATTACTTGCAAGTAAATGCTTTAGAGGTCGAAGTACAATTGCTTTCTATCATCATGATGGCTTTCTATCATCATTATTTGCAGAAAGCTGTTATTCTATCCATTATATCGTTCCGACCTATGGTTCTGTATTTGCAAATGAAATTTACCAACAGAAGGTATTCAGTAATAACACTCTCTCTAACCAAATTAAAAAGTCCAATTTAGCACAGATTGGCGATGAATTTTTACCTGCGAAGTATGGCAATCTGTTATCAATTGCTACTCCTCCTAAAAGTATGTACAAAAAGTGCCTCATTGTTAACTTTCAGTTTGATCTATACAACGAGCAGGCATGCTAAAGAGAGAAACTGTTTTGGTGATTATCAGTTCTCATAAAAGAAGTAGTCTTTTAAAACTACTCAAAATAAAAACAGGGTACTTCCATGTGAACATTTCCCATTATCTCTAGCCTACTGGTTTCCTGTGCTGCTTTTTACGATCTTTGTTTTATATATGAGGTTTTATGTACAATACATACACTAATAAACGAGAGAAAACATTTTTATAAACTTCATCTCATACCAGGCACGTGGCTTCATACGAAGTCTGCATCTATCATCGCCCACGGCGGAATTTTGACGATCATTGCCATTTCTGCAATACACATGAATCAAAACAAAAACAGGCAGGTCATTAACTTTTATTTCACAGTTTCAGACCGCATGCTAATCACTGGAACCATTTCGTGATATGTGTACTTTCATTACCTGTACACTTTTTCATCACACTGCCAATGACCACCCTTCCTCTCTCCACTCTAGTTGGCATGATAAGGCAGATGCTATCAGGAGATATCGTAATGTCAATGCGTTCAGGGCCGTGTCCGCTTGTTATAATAGTCGATACAAAGTGTTCTGGCAGCCCATAAAAAGTCCATCCATGAAAAAGAAAAACAGAAACAACAGCGGAAAGGTGGGGAGGGGTTGTCCGCCGGCGGCCATTTTGCCACAAGAAAGCGGGCGCTGGGCGGCGCTGGGCGGCGCTGGGCGGCGCTGGGCGGCGCTGGGCGGCGCTGGCGACATGCTATAACATAATGAGTACCTACTGCAACCCACTTCGCCCTCCTCCAGCCCTGTTACAGAGCGCCTACCTCCCAGGGGGGGGCACTTGAATTTCTTCTGACGGGGGTGTGCGGCTGGGCCTCTGACAACCCTTACCCTTGGTGAGAGGGATTTTGGCCAAAAGGTGACCCATGGTGAGAGGGATTTTGGTAAAAAATGTGCACGGTTAAGTTTTTTATCTTGAAACTTACCCTTGATGTGAGGAATTTTTATCAAAACTGACCCTATCTAGCAGAAATTTTTATGAAAATTCTGAAAACTGGCACTTATTTCAACGTGCGAGGTCAAGATATGGGAAAAGT
This sequence comes from Acholoe squamosa, assembly GCA_949317995.1. Taxonomy (NCBI): domain Eukaryota; kingdom Metazoa; phylum Annelida; class Polychaeta; order Phyllodocida; family Polynoidae; genus Acholoe; species Acholoe squamosa. Next base: position 41,570,283 of record OX439035.1, on the reverse strand, counting down.
GTCCCTTGGTGAGAGCCATTTCGTGATATGTGTACTTTCATTACCTGTACACTTTTTCATCACACTGCCAATGACCACCCTTCCTCTCTCCACTCTAGTTGGCATGATAAGGCAGATGCTATCAGGAGATATCATAATGTCAATGCGTTCAGGGCCGTGTCCGCTTGTTATAATAGTCGATACAAAGTGTTCTGGCAGCCCATAAAAAGTCCATCCATGAAAAAGAAAAACAGAAACAACAGCGGAAAGGTGGGGAGGGGTTGTCCGCCGGCGGCCATTTTGCCACAAGAAAGCAGGCGCTGGGCGGCGCTGGCGACATGCTATAACATAATGAGTACCTACTGCAACCCACTTCGCCCTCCTCCAGCCCTGTTACAGAGCGCCTACCTCCCGGGGGGGGCACTTGAATTTCTTCTGACGGGGGTGTGCGGCTGGGCCTCTGACAACCCTTACCCTTGGTGAGAGGGATTTTGGCCAAAAGGTGACCCTTGGTGAGAGGGATTTTAGTAAAAAATGTGCACGGTTAAGTTTTTTATCTTGAAACTTACCCTTGATGTGAGGAATTTTTATCAAAACTGACCCTATCTAGCAGAAATTTTTATGAAAATTCTGAAAACTGGCACTTATTTCAACGTGCGAGGTCAAGATATGGGAAAAGTGACCCTTGGTGAGAGGGGTTTTGGCTAAAAGTGACCCTTGGTGAGAGGGATTTTGACCAAAACTAGACCCTTAATTGGTGAGAGGAACTTTTGCCAAAAAGTGGCCTTGCCAGCCGCACACCCGTGTCAGTGACATATAGTGAGTGCCCCCCCGGGGGCCTACCTCTACAATAAGCAGCACGGCCACACACAATGCAGGCACTGTGTTGTACTAAGGCAATAAAAGTTGATGGTCTCGTCATGATTACCATTCAGAACCAAATCACGCCGCTATAACCCCTGCTGGTTTCACAGTGGGCCCAGATGTTAGAGGCGTCTTGGAGATGGCGAGGATACGTCGGGATGAGTTGGTTTCCTCTCAGACCAGAAGATGGCAGGCCTGACTAGCAGTTATCATGCATCAGAATGATATCACAATCTTCATATCAACCATGTGTGTTAGGGCCAGCTCAAGTAGGGAATTTTGCTGTTTTCATTCTGGGCGCCAGCAACACCCTGCTAGTCTGCCATAGTATTATATGCCGCCATAGGGCCGAGTGGACCCTGGAGTTAATGGCACCTGGTTTCTACCAGCACCCCTTTCTCACACAGTTTATGCCATCATTTCAAAACACATGACCGCATCCTAATGTTATTTGTAAATTCCTCAAAAAGTGTTCCGCTGTAATTAACGTGTTGTTGTTTTTTTTTGTTTTTTTTTATTATTGAATTGTTATTAAACCGTATGATCTTCCCTGTCTATTCACAACGAGATAAGGGGGATGGATCACCGATCAGTGGCATTTAAATTCACTACTTTCACTATACTACTCACACCATCTTGAAATTCTAAACATAGGTTAACAGCTTTGGTGAAATGTTTTCTACCCACAGGACATGCCATACATTTCACAAATACTTTACAAAGTAGCCATAGCTTCATCTGTGTTGCCTCTTCTGCATATTGCATATATGAGACATTGACTGCTAGTGGCCTCCGGTACCTAGCCTACACCCCCATTACTCGGCATTCCCCCTCCTATCTGGTCGGCATTTAACATGTGGTAAATGAGGAAAGGAGCAGCTCTATGCCCCTAAATTGGTACTCACTGAAAAACCCAGTCCTAAAGGCAGCAAATGCCATGATGAAAAAGCAATGAATGCCATGGCCAAGTTCCTTATGGGCTATATGAACAGAGTTCCATTGGGTTTCCAAAGTGGTCTATAACTACCCAAATACCTCAGGTAAACACGAAAAGGCCCATATATTGCCTATACTGTGCAATGATTTCATGGTGCCCTCCAAAGGGAAAGATATCAGCACTGCCTATAAGTAGGCTGTAATCCATGTCTGTACATTATTGTACCCAGTTTATTAGGATGAATTGACCATACATGACCCATCTACGTATTTCATGTTACAGAGCAGGACCAGTAAAGATGACATTATGGACCTATGCCAGTCTTCCCATTCAGGATGGAAATTTATGCTCATTTTAAGCATTGCTGTACACTGAAAACTCGCAGTCATGTGAAACTCCCGTATGTAGACGACTTAAGGGTTGTCCATTTTTGCGCATCTAAAGTAGTCATATTGAAACCCTATGAGTTATCAATGCAACAATGAGATCATAGGTGTCTTCTTCAGTAGTATTTGCTCAGTAAATGGCATTAAAATGCAATACTAGTACACAAAATGTCAAGTCTGACTAGTACGAATGATTAAAGTGACGATGTACTGTGTTGTGATTAGGCACTTCATTTTAGCCACTAAGGGCTAGCGGTAATTGGAACAATATATACATAGCACAAGAGATGAGCATTTAGAAGCTATTTAGGATTGTCCATTATGATCTGTTTCCAAAAATGTTCAAATCTGTCTTTTTAGCGGATATACCAACTTTAACGTTACAAAACCATTTAGGACATTAGGCCAAAAAATAAAAGATGTGTTTCTAGTTAGCCGATCGACCCTAGCAGAACAGGGCCAAAAACAAATTTGGACTTTGAAGAATTTTGTCATTTTTTTAGGATTCTTTTTAATTTTTAAAAAGTCTTCATACTTTTTGGATGATTTTTATATTTTTGGCCATTTTCCTTTTCGTATTGTTGCCCTCTTTCACAGTTTTTGTAATGAAATCAAAGAATTTGATACATCCATTGATATGTGTCCTAACATTTCCTATATAGATCAACATATGTAATTGAAAAAAAAAAATCTAAAAAAATCATACCTTTTTTGGCCTTAGGAAGGTATTTGTATCTAAAGGTTAAGGGTGGTAATGTTAGGTAAGATTTGATCAATGGTAGATTTAAGATCTCTTTCCGTAAATTTTGTTTGATTTGATGATTGCCTGATATACGGTAAAGATCCACATCTACCTGTTATAAGTGTATCACTAGTATGTGGCCTGAATAATCTCGGTTTAATTAAGACCAGGAGGGAGTCATTTTATAATATTGTTGTGCTCAGAGAAAAAGAAAATATGAAATTAGCTATAGGTCTAAACACTGTTAGACTTAGGGTTGCCTGATACACACTAAGACTAGCTCCGAATGTTTAATAATTATAGTGACAACCTAGAGTGGTTGTGGGGTTGTTTTTTTTTTTTTACGAATTTAGGTGGTAGATTTGCCGTAGATTTTGGTATTGTCAATGTGAGAACCCTAAGGGCATCGGCACTGACAAGCCAGGATCTCCAGGGTATTTGGTATATCGGCCCTTTAGGTTCTGTATGTATAGTTGATAAAGCACACAATGTACAGTTAAGCTGTCTACTTCATTCTACTGAGTGGACACACTGACCCAGGTAGCAAGGATACATTGGGCCAATGTCGGCTTATATTGGGCCAATGCTGCTTATATTGGGCCAAGCATGGACAAGCATGGCCCAATGCTCCATTTCTGACTGGGGAGGAGGATATAACCCTACCTCAAACAGTGAGCTGTATTTAGGCAAGCGATATGATCATTCTCTTTTATGCATTTTTCTTTGTACATAACAGGGCTTGATGATGTCCTAAAATGGATCTTTATGTTGAATGCGTCAACCACCATTTAGAAATATACTCTAAAAACGTCTCTTTTCTCTGGCCTGATTGGCTGACCAATAAAGAGGGATCTTTAGTACTAGTAGGGATGACGTTCGAAGGGAATAGGTGGTTTCATCCACTTTGAATGTGTCGCTCAAAAAACTAGAAGGGCCTTTTGTATAGAATGTGAACTCATAGCGAGATCAATCCAATGATTGAGTGGCTGTTTTGTTAGAAGACAAGATGATGTGAGAAAACCACCAAATTTTTGTAACAATTGTTCATGTATTTGTTTACCATGGCCTTTAAGACGTCCTCCTTTCAATAATCTGATTAGACCCTTTCTCATAGTTTTTTCTTGCAGTTTGGACACTATTCACCAGTTGGTGTAAATGGATATCGTAGTATCAGAGGGGTGTTTCTTAAGGAAAGTTATATCTATCACAAGCTACACATTTTAGGACAATTGTTCAGATTTACTCTAAAGAGAGTGTGTTTCACATAGCCTTTCCTCATTCATGATATGACAATGAACCATATTTATGACAACAGCAATTACCATAACCCTTGCTATAAATCATCTACCATAACGCCTTATGGATTGCACTGACTTTAGGATACCTTAAACTTTGCTTTTGAAACACCCCTTTGATGGTGTGTGGATGGTCTTTTTGATATAAGAAAACACACTTTAAGAAAACACACTTTAGGCATTACACTGCTATAGGCAGTGTAATGCCTAAAGGTTTCATGCTCATTTTTAAAATGAACAAAGGATATTTGATTTAGATATTTTACTCTTATTCTTTTGAAGGATGTTAGCTGCAGCCAAGGTGACAGTGAAATGTACCTACGTAGTAGTAAATAATCCCTTACTTTTTTGTTTCTTAGTAGAATCTACTGACCTGTGTGATATTTGAATAATATGTCCACATGTAAAACTACAATAGAATATCATGAGAATTCAAAAGATCTTCGTAAGGTCTTCATACGATGGTTGAATAAAACATTAAGATAAGCTTGAACATAACCACAATGAAGTTACATTTTGTGGATGACATTACTCTGCACCCAACACCACGTACCTTGACATAATAGCTACATTGGTGTTCATAGTTATAATAGCTTACTACAGACAATTGCATGAATTTGAATTTTGCCAGATGATAAGAAAGTGATAGGTTCGTATGAGAAATATCAGCTCTCACTGCATGGATTGATTACCTTATAGCAATGCATGGTTGAATCGTGTGTGTAGCATCTGCACTACATGCAGGACCGTGAACATATCAATACGATAATAGCTCAATAATTCCTGTCCATATAAATATGCCCCACCTCCGGCCCCCATCCCTACAATAGACAGCTAATTATCTGATGAAACCTCTGACTGCCTCTAGCACCTGGCCCGCTCACCTGAGCCCACCTCCACTGCCCCTGCCGCCGGGGTATCAGGGAGGAGAGTGCCCGAGGCCCCGCACGCTACACTCGCCTGTCAGAGGCGGCGGGCTGCGTGGACACCTTTGTCATGGGAACTACAAACGGGGTTGAGTCAGATCTAATCATTGTCCGCTTTTATACTGGCCATTTGTCGACCTTCCTCCTGGCGTGAATGCCCCCTACTCTGTGTTACTACCCACTGCCTCCTATGGCCTCTGAGGGGGGATCAATGATGAGTTGAAGATTTTATGTACCATTAATGGTTCACTTAAACCAAAATAGAAAGGGAAAGTTTCATTTTCAGATAATAGGACGCACAGGGTTTCTCTCCTTTTTTTGACCCTTGTGAGACTGGGCATACCGAGGGCATTACTCTTACTAGCAGTTCCCCCTCAAATATGTTAACATTTTCTGGGATTGGCAATGATTGCTACTTTCGAACACGAAGCACGTATAGCTGTCAAGATTTTTGCAGACACAGATTAGTAGTGGATATGCCTACAACTACAAGGGACCACACATGACAGTAGCCTTAATAGGTCAATCCATTATAAATAGACAGATTTTTGGAACTTTCCCTGTATGACCCTCTTAGAAGTGAATGATTTTTCTTTAGCATACAGGCCAATATACTAGATGAACATATGTGAAATTATAGAATCCAGCTCCCATTAGTTGCTGAGATTTGCACCCCTATGCTCGAGATGGGATGACCATTTTTTTAAAAAATCTCAATTTAGGGTCAACTTCCAAATCCAATATTGTCCAAGCAGAATGAGCTAGAGGTTTCACATTGCTTGTGTTATCACACACATTCATCCACTATCAGGAAATGCCAAAAAAAAGTGAAGTTGTCATAAAGGCCTATTTTTCTTACATAAGGCCAAAGGTAGTCAGTTTTTCAATTTTTTTCTGATCTCGCAGCAATTTTTGAAAAATCATGGCATCAAAACCGTTACTTCAAACATCCTGCAAAGTGAGACCTCTAGCTCATTCTGCTTGGACAATATTGGATTTGGAATTTAACCCTAAATTGAGATTTTTCGAAATAATGGTCAATCCCTCTCAAGTATAGGGGTGTAGATCTCAGGAACCAATGGGCGTTGGAATCTACAGTTTTGTCTGTGGTCACAACTTATAGGCATCTTCATATAGGAGGAAAATTGTCTGAATCTGAGAGGGTCATGCCGGGACCACTTGTTGAAATACCATGGAATGACCATAATGTAAGAATGGTTGACAGGGGATAATGGCATGTGCCAAGTTCCCTGCAGAATTTGATCCAAGCTGTCTGACCTTAGCATATAATTATATACTAGTATAAGGCCTAGAAATTCTTTAATTGAAGGATTTGACAATAATAGCTAGTGAGGGATCATGCAATTAGATCACTGCATGCTCCAAGTAAATGCTATATGTCGCACGATTTCCCAAGCTGCAAGATTGAGAGGATGGTAGTCCTTCTCCATACCCAACCCCCCACCATACCTATCCTCCCCTTTTCCACCCCCTCATGCAGCCCTGCCTGGGGTCGGCGGGGCGATGGGCAATGAAACCCCACACCTGGTGCCCACGTTTAGTGGTGTGTGGATCCCGGCCTTGATCCAGGTAAAAAGGGGGTGGGGAGGGCAGCGCCGATTGCGCCAAGACAACGACTGATTGCGTGGCCGATAAAGGGCCTGCAGGAAGGTTTACTTATCAAAGGCAGGTTTTATAGATGTATTACTATATAGCCCAGGCACGCACACCAGGGAGCGGCTGGGGTCTACCATTTATATCTTCTACACTGGCTCTTTGATTCAGCTATTGCTGCCATTTGTGGTGTAGAAAGGTGCAGGTAACCATGATTTAGTCTAACAGGTAGTAACGTGGGATATGCTGAAATCGCCAAGGTTGAGCAGTCAGTGGACAGACCCAAAAGAAACAGAATGGTTTGTTGAACTATTTGTTGTTCTCTGATGTTGTTGTTGTTGTTGTTGTTGTTGTTTTCTTTTCTTTTTGCCTTTTCTGTGAGTATCAGAGGCAGATCTACCAACTGTGGTATGATGAACTCACTCCGACTCTTTATCTATCCCATTGTCTGCTGTTGGCTAGAGGTAGAGCAGTGACTGCCCACATCAAGGGAGTTACCAGTGGTATAGTGAGGTATGACACCCTACATCAGAGTCCAGTATGTATCTGACAGACATATATAGGTGTAATAGTGAATAGGGGTAAATTATGAGAAGGATGTCCTTGGCCCACGGCCACTGTCTCAGATGTAGAAGTAGTATACTGGTGTATTTAACAATTGTTTTGCCATAAGGCGTTACGGTATCATGTAAAATCTCTGCATGGTAGTCTTTTATGTGACATAGAGACCTTCTCCCGGCAATATGATTTAATACACGACACCAACCCCGTGCTGATGGAAAAATTCCTCTTTGTTGTAGGCGAAAGGGGAAATGACAAAGTTGATTGTATAGTAATATAAAAGGCGTGGATAACATAAATACCTTATCTTATATCTTTTCCTATTACTAGTGCTAAGCTTTAGGAGATGAGGTAGCAGTGCATGCCAGATGAGCTTACCCTACCTCGGGTCACCGACTGAATTATGAGCCAACTGTACGAATCAGACAATGTAGCAATGGGAACATGGATTTATAGGCAATGTGAGCCGCCACTGGTAAAGGTTGTCACATATATGAACACGAACCTACTAATAACAGCATAACTGGCATGACGGCTGGCGTCTTTTTTCGCTTTATGGAGTGACAAGTAATGCTACCATTATTGCACACAGGTCATATATATCTGGAGACAGACACGCGGAAAAGATGTCCCGCTTGGTGGTATGCTCGCCACCATTTCTACGTGGGGCCACTCGTTGTCGAAACAGGTGTGTATGTGTCACGAAAAAAGAGCAACCAAGGAGAATAGGTGCTCCATGTTTTGCTGGTCTACTAACCTCCTTTGCATGACTGCTCCTAATATGACACCATATCTGGGAGCTCACGGACAGGGCACAATTTTAGATTGATAGAATTCATGTATTGTATTTTGAATTCTCTATATGAGACAAAATCCAGCTACCTGTCAATGTCGGGTGTATAGGCACGGACCGTACGTGGGATGGCCATGGATAGCAGGGTACAGGGCCGCTTTACATTAAGACAGATAAAGAAAGATGAAATAGAGCCTTACGACAAAGAAAGTCAAAGACAAATAATTCAGGGCATTTCTAATCAGGTCAGGTTTCTCTTTAATTTCTGTCGTGAGCCTAAAAATCGTTCTTTGTTTGTGCCCCAGACAAAGATGAGAAAAGGAATTAGGTACATGGTAAATTGTCTCTGATTGGCCAGTTGTTGGACTTATAAAAATCTAATACCAGGGTTCTATAAATAACACAACACAGACACCTCCAAGTCCAAGCCATCATTTGTTTTTGCAATCAATCATGCTAATAGAACTCCCTTCTAAAATTTTAGAAATTATTACAGGTTGGGGGGGGGGGGACTAAAATACTACAGGGATCTACAGGAGTAAGATCCAAGACCACAATTATCCTGAGGTCACGTTAACATCCATTAACCAAATTAAGGTTAATTTGATCAATGATTTCATGATATCATGTATAAAGTATGATGGAATTTACAGTTTAAAAGGTTAATTAATAGATTCCTCTTGATAACCATGAGGATAGTACATATTTAGCATCGACCTTTATATGCCTTTCAGTGTGGTAAAGTTAGGGCGTATCTTCTGATTTTAGTATCAGCATTGTGGAAGCAGATAGAAAAGAAAGTTTTGAGAACTACATCTACCCCCACATCTTCCGCGAAAGATTACTCAGATAGAAACTAGACAATTTTAGCAGTTTGATAATGAAATAGAGTACATAATTTCACCCAGTCAGACACCAATATCCCCAGGAGTCGGACACTAGATCCTCAGCATGTCCCTTTGCTTTAGTCAGAATTTATGATGTATCATACCACTAATGTATAGAAATAGTGAATGGAATATGAGGGTTCAATTTATAATGTATGAAAACGGTAGATAAGATAAGTCAGGTGGTAGGTGCTGTTAACATATGCCCATGAATTGTCCTCATTTATATAATCTGTGTTTGATATTGTGGCCAAAACAAGATTAGCTCCAATGAAAAACAGACTTCACAATGTTTGTATTGTGTCTACTAATCTTTAACATATCTACAACTAACCATTTATTTGATAATTGATGTTTAAACAGCACTGTGAAACATCTCTTATCAAAAGAGAGGATAATGATAACAAGAATGTATTGAATTATTGTCTTTGATGAGTAGATAGAAAGCATTCACGCACAATTTTGATATGGTAACACATAAAAACTCACTGCTCAAGGAGCATTCACTTCAGGAAATACCTGGATATGTCATGTTAAAGCCAAAACACAAGACTTGATTGTTAGGGAGGTAATGAGTGCCTGACCCATATTACAATGATATAAATTTAATCATTGTTATAAGTTTTTATTAGAGGTTGAACCATTTTTCTCTGAACAGCCACTAAGGGGGCTTTAAAGACAAAAATCAAAGATGAAAAACAAAGACAAAATTAATGTCACTTTGATTTTAATTGTAGTTGTTTGACAATAGTGGCTGTTTGCTTTTTTTAATTGTAAGGTGATTTGTCTGTGTATGGCATTTTTGTCGTTCCTTGTCCTTATGTAAAGGGGTCCAGGGGTCTGTTACGTAGAAGTACCCAAAATATTTAGGTACCTGTTTTGTGATCATAAGAGAATCTGATCTACATTTATGTGATCTTACAGGGATTATGAGCGCAAGAGTAGTACTCTTATGTGACCTTACAGTGTTTATGAGACCAAGAGTTGTATTCCTCAGTACTCTTACAATCTTACAGGGCTGATGAGAGCAAAGGTAGCCAGGCTTTTGGTCTCATTCATGATCCCATCCCTTTCTTCATCTTATTTGTAATGTCATCTTGTTTCACATTCTAGAGGTAGGATTATGTTGTATACCTGGTAGGACTAGGTCGATACAGAGTTCCTAGATTCATTGATCGTGCATAGTGAGGGTTTGATTAACAGACCCCTGAAAGCCAGTCCCTAAAAGCCTCATACATCTGGCTCTGGCTACTGCCCTACTATCATTATACCATATTTCCATTGATCTGTGCAGATACAGATAGCCAATGTCAGGGTCTAATCAGTAGAGGTCATCACACCAGCGTCCAAACATGCTTCCCATTTATAGTGTAGGCCTACAATACCAGAGGTGACACCTACACCCCTCCTGTTACCCTTACATTCATTAAGCTTAATACTGGCCCCATCCTGTCTACCCTGGTGCTTTTTACGATGCCCCCAGAACGCATATATATTGATTCTCATTTCCCATTATGAAACTTTACTACCAGTACCCTGATATGGCTTAAAGTGCAGTGGGCTATAACGTTGGGCCATGGTGGGTGGGCATGCAATGGCTGAAGCTCTGGCACTCAGCTAGTGGAATGATGGGCTGGCGTGTTTAATTTGTATTTAGGCACCATCTACCAGTGGCCTTTGATATTAATAGTGTATGGGTCTATAAGCCTCGGTTGTAATTAAATAAAGTATCCATAGTAGAACTTACACTAGTATTTGACGAGATTAGATAAGGTTGATAACTATCAACTACTTATGACCTGAATTGCTTGGAAAATCCCCATGCAGTTGTTTGGGTATGTCAAGGCCAAATTTTCTTAAGGGGCATGTCCCCCTAACCCCCCAAATCAATCAATATAGGAAGTCTATACTCAATTTTGTGATTTTAGCATATTTGGTGTGTGAAAATGCTTCAAAATGCACCAATAAATTCTGAAATTTCAAAATTTTCTTGACTGAGATATGCACGCCCCCTGCGTGCTCCACGCAAGCTCTATGCAGTAAATTCTGACTTCAATTGGATCTACGTCAACGTTGACATAGGATTCAGGGTGTTCAACATTCACTATTGGTATTTATATATATATATATATATATATATATATATATATATATATATATATATTTCGTCCTATTCTTTTATCAGATAACCAATCATTACATGATTGAAATTTATATAAATGAAATAAGATTTGACATGTCACTGTTTCAAAATATTAAACAAATTATTAAGCATGTGGCCCTCTTTGAAATGTCCAGAATTCACGCCACCTAGCCATATAATACATTTGCACCATATAACAGACTGCAACTTTTGTAGTTTATAAACCTTTCCTAGTCAAACATAGGGAAATATTTTAAGTACCGGTAATAATTATTTGTCCAATCACCAAACACCAACTTCCCCGCCTCCCTCCACATTGTTACAAATGTAAGCGATGTTATCATGTAGCACTTAGACTTGAACGCCCCCTGGCAAGTGGACAAAGAACTGCAAGTCCGTCTTGGCCGACCAGCAAGTGCATATTGCGACCTTTTGTGAAGAGGTGAATAACGCAATAAATTTGTTTAACACAGAAACTGTCCGCACCAATGTTAATGGCTGATACTACTAAAGCACACATGAAAACAAGGACACAACCTTGGTACAGTTATCTGGCAGCCTTTTACACCACTCTCTGGGTTCTCTTTGGTGCACCATGGTTCTAACTTTGATGTTATCGCCAAAACTGAGTGGAACTTGAAGATGAGTTCATTGGAGAAAAGTGCAGTTGGAAAAGTTCATGGACAGACATAGCTGCTATCCAGAAATTCATCAATTGAGAGGTTTCCATTGCCACATTGTGAGGTCTGGCTAGAATCATTCTCATCCTATTGAACCGCTGATACCAGAGAATTTCAGTGTAAACTACCTATTACATTTTACCATAGGATGGCGGAGCAATAAGGTGACCCTCTTGCAAAAAGGCGGCCATTTACGCTTATTATAGAACCTTGAATGTAAATCAGGACACGATCTGGTTTTATCTCCAGGACCCATTCCCTTGGTCTGCGTGCGATCTGGACTGGCATGAGAGATCTCAGATGTTGGGAAAGTTAACGGGAAATGTGATCAGACTACAACCAGCAGAGGAGATGGGATTAGAATGAAAATACCAGAATAAAAAACGCCACCTAAGTGCCGTGATACAATGGAAACCATGGAGTATTGCAATGTACCAGGGGGAATTGTTCCATTTAAGTCGATACATCCCCTACAGCGGGAGGCAGTAGGAACATTTAGCGAGGCGTTAATCGATGCTTGTTTTGTGTTTAATTGAACTGATGAGAGAAGAAGTGGCGTAGATGAAAGGCCCGTTACTCCACTCGTACACATAGCTAGTATGCCGCTGTCGTCGTCATCAGGCTGGTCTATCACTACAATTAGCAGCTCATAGGGTCTAAAAAGTCAACATTTAGAAAATACTATCAAAGAGAGCTGCTCTTTCTTCTACCAAGTACAGTGGTTGGTTACTGAGTATGCTGAGAATTGTATGCACCCTGGAGATGGAGATGATAATGGCAAGTGCGTGGAATAAGGCCATTTTAGTGAATATTGAATAAAGGCACCAATGTCTTCTAAGATGACGCCATTATGTTTGAATCTCCTAGCAGGGCTTGTGAAACGCGGTGTTTTTGCCAATGCGTTCAAAACACAATCGATTATAAAATCAAGTTGATTGAGAGGAGTACTCAATCACATTTTGCAAGTTAGGTCATGGACCTGCAAAGTGCACTTTATTGTGCAGGTCTATAGTTATGTGATGGAATTTGTATACAAAAGGGTGTTTTTTTTAATATCAGAAGGAGTTGATATGAACTGATCTTCCAGCAGGACAGTGACAATGACCATTTTCAATACACCCTGGGCGTCTGTTCCTGAACGAGGGGTGGTCCTCCTACTCTCGATCATTAGTGGATTCACGAGTACGTCCTCATTAACGACACAGGCCTATACTGAAAGTTATAATGCCATCCCAAAACCTGTTTACCAGTGAGCAGCTCACTACATAACCCGACACGCCTGGCATGTGTCCACGAGCAGCTCAAAACGCACTAAAGCCGGTCACACAAACTCACTCCCCCCGATGATCCTTTTAGTGGGCGCCTTTTGTCGAAACCATAAAACACGGAAAGACATAATCGGCCGAGGTGGAAATATGTTTTACAATAAAATGTTAGCGTGACTTTGCAAGGAGGGAGCTGAAGTTTTTTGTCCGTGTTCTATGTGAAATATTTTTGAAGGTGGAAGCGTTTCAAACGTTAATGGGAAATTGTAACAGTAGACGCGCGCGGCTTTCGTGCGATGTCCGCAGCGCCGCCCCGCTGAGACGGCCGTTTGTCTAACTACTGTAGGGGGTCGGCGGCAACAATGTCAAGCTAACACCGGGCGTATTAAACATCACGCCCCTGGAAGACGTGGCATGAACGTGGACTCTTCTTGTCGCCGCAAAAACAAAGCTATTATTACACGCCCTGCAGTCTCCCCAACACGCACATGACAACTGGACGACACGGGTCGCCAGTTAGGGTTGAGGGGGGAGTACTTCTGTTAAAGATTTCATCTCTCTCCATTAACCCCAAGTCCTGCTCGACATGCAAATCTCTACCTGTCTTAATAACATAAAGAACACATTCTTACAGGGTCAGGTAGATACCCCATTGTGATCCTAACAACTAATTGTTTGGTCCAGGATAATACAAATTAAAAGGTAGTGTATGTATACAATGCCTTTTGTAATGCAATTTGGAAGTAGTTAGGTCTCCTATCTTATCTGGGAATCATTGGGATATTTTAGTTGACACAAAAGAGCAAATTCTTATCCATTTTCTTTGCAGAGCAAGATGGATAGATAGTTAAAGTGGAACAGTATAGACTAAGCATTCTTCCCCTGTTATCTGAAACGAGCCATATGAAACACTTTATTCGTCCCTGTATTAGTGTATAGTGACTGTCTGGAGACATCGGCCGTATGAGTAGTACACCCAGATGGGGCCCCGACCCAGGCGGCCGAGTGCGGAGGTGGGGAGGGGGTCTGTGGTCTTGCTCCCAGAGAGGGGGCAGTGTGGTGGCGGGTAATTTGACATTAGGCAGCCTACATTAATTTGCCATTAGACCCAGGTTGGCGAGTGTGTGGTGTGCGTGCTGGCCGGTAGGGGACAGCACCACGGTGCGCTTCCTGCCGACAGGGGGTAATCAGGGGGCGTGGTAGGATCACCCGACGGTCACCCCCTCCCACCCAGTAACAATCTGAGATCGTTAAGGACAGAGGGAGTGGATTAATTGAAATATGATAGATGAGTGTGGCCCCCTAACCCACCAGTCCCAATAACCCATAACAGCATATGGTTTCTAATCAGCGAATAAGCCAAACAATCTGGTGCGAACAAATTGAGGATTAGAGGGATGGTGATGAAGGAAATGGGGATGAAGGAGTGGTGAAGGGAATAGGGGCGGGGGTGGGATGACAAGCTTAGCAGATGTGGTTTACTCGATGTGCTTTTAATCATAGTCCCCTCTGTCTTTTATAGCTTGGATCTGCCGAGGGTTTTTTTTTTTTTAATATGATTCACTGCCAAGGTCCTGTTAAATATAAGGTCAATCCAATGACTAGGGATTTGGCCTTTCGTAGAAAACGAATCATTCTATCATATATATGCATACTTATAGAACACTAAGGTGGCTTCTACATGTCTGCATTATCATTGCCCATATACGTTGGTCTTTTCATTTACCTTATGAAACAGAGCCATAGAACTGTCAGTATTAATTTACATGAAACCCAATTATATACTGTCTTGATAGCAAGGGTCTGAAACAGCGCAGACATCAGATGGATTGTAATTTGATTACCGTGGGTATTGCTTTAGTTTTCTATTGTTCAGTCTCAGATGTGGCCTACAGTGTACCTGCCAAGTGATCGGTTTGGGCATGACGAATGTCATTCTTTGAAGGTAGACCACCAAACAAAAGCCATAGGACAAAGACCAAATTTTATAACATCCAAAGCGAGTGGCACAAACCAATGCTTATTGTGCCTCCTTTGTTGCTCTTTTAGTGTTGACTAGACGAAGCCCACACAATTATATTTTCACAATGGATCCATTGTACGACGAATGAATTGTGCTTTAAATGTTTAAATGAAACGTCTCAAGGCTGCACGCACGGCTCTGAATATGAATGGTTTATTATATTGTAGAATAACAAAGGTCTTGGTAGAAAGGAACGACTGATTAATAAAAAAAACATTGTCTATTTTCTTGTTTCCATATAATAGTGTTCGTGTTTGAGAAATGTAGTTATACAATTATTTGAATATGTGGTCCCATGACATGTAGTATATAAAGCGAGCAACGGATCTATAGTATCGACTTAGACATGCAACCACTTACATATCTTGGTAGGCCACTTACTCAAGATCTTATAAGAACTGAGACAAAAGAATTCCAATTTCTATCCGCATGCTTAAGCAAGCTAGCGGGATATATCATCAAGCAATGAAAGTATCCAAGCTATATTCACTGCGGAATTCTTGAGGGCCAACTGCTCACTCAAAACCCGCCGCTATTGGAAGGTCGTCATAACTGACGAGTTTAGGGTCGTCATGCATCTGTGATCACCTTCTGAAGACCTAAAGTCGTCATCCTGACTACCGTAGTATGGTCCTTTAGTGCACAGGCTGAAACAACTCAGAATTCTAGGCTGCTAGTATATATTTTAGTAAATATATATATATATATATATATATATATATATATATATATATATATATATATATATATATATATATATATATATTCCCCTGTAGACAGTAGGGCCACCTACTGTGATACAAAGTGACCAAGACCAGAGTGTCTTGCCTTTACCATTACACCCAACATATTCAATAAGCAGCCTAGTAATCTATGTTGTTTCAGCCTGTGCTTTAGTGTACTGAGATCCCATTAGAGGGCCCCACTATCCAATTTCATTATGTTAAATGATTTAATATAGGATGTGTATTGATTAATTCTTCAATTAATCTTTTGCATTACCAATTAGAAGGTAATGGGTGCAGAAATAATTTGACACAAAGTTCCCTTTGGGATGACCATATTTGTGAGAATATAACACTGATATTTCCAGTTAAGATACCTCTTTCGTGTTTGCAGCTTTAGGACATATCCCTACTTCAAACTGACTGACTAATTGAGTATACATCTGATAATGGATACATGCATGTTCTAGGCCAACGGGATTGTAATGGCCAATCTGACCTATGATACAGGCTTGAAATGCCCTGATAAAGAGTTATAGATAAATGAGGGGGGAGGAATCCAAAGTTCAATAATATCACATATGAGAGATACACTTTCACTATATTGCATAAAGCTAAATGTGTTCCCAAAGTGACGACCAAGGTAGTTGTTTTAGGTATTGTCAACCTAGGACCTAAAGTCGTCACTACTGACGAGTTTCTGACCCTCCAAGGTTTTGAGTGTACCCATCTGGTGACACTTATCAATGATAAGTCGCTGCTAACAAGCTCCAGCAATGTCTGCGCCTACTGGACATTCCCCAATCTTGGTATTGTCTCATCTACAACCGTTGTATAGTATTACAATGAGAGACTCTGTTTGTTGATATATCTTGTTTCTTCTTTTTTTCCTTTCCTTTCTTTTTCTTTTCCTATTTAGACACATCTCATTCATTCGGATGATATTCGACGGGTTTCAATCAGGGCATCTTCCGGACAGAATCTAATTAGCTTATGCATTTGATCAGAAATTATGCCTGGTATTAGAAGCGTTTCACTTTCTTACCAGCTCTGCAGTGGATAGTCG
The DNA here is from genome assembly GCA_949317995.1 of Acholoe squamosa. Taxonomy (NCBI): domain Eukaryota; kingdom Metazoa; phylum Annelida; class Polychaeta; order Phyllodocida; family Polynoidae; genus Acholoe; species Acholoe squamosa. The sequence goes on along the minus strand of OX439035.1, from coordinate 41,553,397 downwards.
GAGAAAAAGTTATGAGTGCATCGGGCGACCTAAAATTTCAACAAAAAACAACATGACCAAGCATTTTTTAAGTTGGCGAGTTCATTGAGTTCACGATGTGTCATAAAGTGGGCCGTTACATATTGTGACTTATGAAACGTAGGTACTCATTGTTCCTGATGCAACTACTGCGACTATACTGCAATGCAAAGTTGTAAGCCTAATCATTTTATAATAAGTTTGTGGCGAGACATTTAATCAACTTAATTGAGTATTTCACTTTATTGCATGTTTTTGTGAAACTTTTCGTCCCTCAGCGGCTGGAGGGGTGGTTTTCCGCAAAAAAAATTGTACAATCTTAGATAGTAGCATATCTCCTAAACATACAAAAACACTGGACTCAACATGGGAGGTCTCCAAGGTAGACCCCCTAGTTTACTGGCTGCCCCTCCCACCACCATCGGATGTGCAACTACCGAAAAACCAGAAAATAAATTAGTGGTAAACCTCTCTTCTCACAAACTGACAGGAGCAGAGTTGGGTCTCAAATTCTGCCCCACCAGTTACAGAAGTGAACCAGGTGATTTAAAAAGGGAATTGGATGCTTTTCACAAGAAACTGCGAACTATCCAATTCTTCTCTAAAAATCAACAATCAGCAGAGGTGGTGGAGCAGGACACTCCTGAACCCACCACCGCCCCTTACTCCCATCGGAGGATTTCAAAAAAATCAAACCTCCCTCTAAGTGGAACCCCCCAGCGGGTTCCGCGAATCTGGAGACATTCATTAACATTCATGAAATAAATCTTGCAAAATGTGAAACGGTCGTCAATCGTGATCAAAACATCACGACTGAAGGATAAAAGGCTCTAAAAAGCCTTTCTCGCAGCAAGGACCTCACAATCAAACCTGCTGATAAAGGGGGTGCTCTGGTAATCCAAAATACTTCAGATTACATGACTGAGGCCTTCAGACAACTGAATGATGAGAGCACTTATCAGAAACTGAAAAGAGATCCCACGAAGGCATCACAAATACTGATCAATAGGAGGGTAGAGGAAATGCTGAGTCAAGGTGACATCAGCACAGGAGTAAAGGAGTTATTGATTGGTGAAAAAACAGGAACCCCATAGATTTACTTCTTACCCAAAATCCACAAAAAAAACCGTTAAACCTCCACCAGGACGTCCAATTGTTAGTGCAAATGGATGCCCGATGGAGAAAATTTCTGTTTTTGTGGACTGTTTCCTGAAACCATTAGTCAGGAAGACCAAGTCATATGTCAAAGACACCACAGACTTTCTCAAAAAATCAAGAATGCCGAAAAAATGCAGGAGAATTGCATCATGGGCACTCTCGATGTCAGCTCTCTCTACACCAATATCCCACTCCATGAGGGTATGGATAGTGTATGGAGACATCTAGTACGAAACAGAACCGATTTTGAGTAACCTCAAAATGAGACTCTCATAGATCTATTGGAACATGTCCTCAAAAAGAACAATTTCAAATTTAACGGCAAAAACTTCCTCTAAATTGGGGGAACAGCAATGGGAACCCGACTGGCTCCGTCTTATGCAAACCTCTTCATGGCAGACCTGGAAGAAACTCTCCTAGAAAGCCACAATCAGGACCAGAGCCAAGAGCCTGCGGCTAAAGATTGAATTCAATTGGATTCATCACCTTGGTACGACTGCCCCTCATGGCATGAATACCATGGACAGTGTGTATGGATAGAACCCACTTCTGCCTTGTCCAAAATCTTTTGTGGAAAACCACCCCTCCAGCCGCTGAGGGACGAGAAGTTTCACCAAAAAATGCAATAAAGTGTAATGCAACCCCGTGATATCCATATGACCACACACAGATACACAGGACCCGAATATATAACAATATAACGATACCTTAGGACCCGAATATATAACAATACATGAGGGAAAGAATTTCTGTGAATCTCACAGATAAACTGTACCACAAGACTGGACCCAACACAACTTGGTTCAAGTCTATCCAATGTTGAGCCTATGGGCCTGAACATGCCTTTATCTTTTATTTTTTATGAAGAATAAAAAATAATAAAATAGCATCCCACATGATTCTGATGAGTCGATTGATGAAACCAAACACATGTAGTTGCCTAACAAATTATGGGGACAATGTTTCTCAGGATTTAAAGGTGTTTTCACACTTATGTGGTGAAAATATTTCTCCACCTCAGGAGATTTATACAAGTCTAGGGCAAGGGACTGTTCTCACCTGAGCCTCACCTTGACCCAGGCACTGGACCAATGAGGTCCAAGATCTGGGACACACCTGGCAACAACACTCACCTGACTACATCCAATGATTGGTCCAGGGAGAATCACATGGTATATCCCTGAGGTGTACTTAAGCTGTACCTTTGGGCTGGTTCTGTGTCAGTTTGGTCAAGCAGGGAACAAAGCATCGTCTGCTGGACTAGCCACTTTTCTAATCGAGTATTTCATTCAGCAATCATCATAGGCGATCTCATGGCAGACAGATCTTGTGGCTCGCAGGTTAGGCAAGAAGTTATTCACACCTTTCTAAGAAGGAGGTTGACAAAGAAACTTAGTTAGCTTATAAAACCAATCATAGTACAACCTAGGTTCACTCAAAGTCGATTGTATAACACTACATGATATAGTACATAGTAATGAATTCTCAGTGTAGTCAAAATCTCATTTTGCGTTTGGCCTCTTGCCAGGCCATGCTTCATCAATGGCTGCGCCCATTAGGGATGCTGCACTTACTCACTTAAGTCTAGATCCAGACTCCAGGCCAAAATGAATATGATTTGAGACTCACCCTGATCCTTGCATGATAGTCAGGCAGATCCTGAGGCTGAACTTGGGATGATACTCTGGCTTTACCTGAGTATCATGCAAGGATCAGGGTGAGGCTCAAATCATACTCACACTGTCAGCCCGCTCAAGTAAATAAGCAGTAGAAGGCTTCTTTTTCTACTATACAGTAATACCTTGTATAGGCATGATTCTCAGAATAAATCAAGGAAGTGCCATACAGGAATCTATACATATAACCAGGGGACTCATTTGTGAGAGTAGAGTGATTTTTTTATCCTATTGAAATATATATATATATATATATATATGTGTGTGTGTGTGTGTGTGTGTGTGTGTGTGTGTGTGTGTGTGTGTATGCGTGCGTGTGTGTGTGACCCATCAATTCCTCATTTGGCCACCAGGGGCATTGGAGGGCAAAATTACTCTAAAACCATCGTAAAAATCCATTAAGCTAATTTTTTATGCAGAATTCAATGGTTTCATTTAAAATGCACCAACTCAGTAGAAATGGCCCATATTTGGATGGTAAAAATGAACATTTTTCATGAGAAGTCAACCTATATGCCTGTTCCTAGTTGCCATGACAACCATTCCAATTATCAAAGTTTTTAATGCCAATTTTTGGGGATACTCACCAAAAACCCTAAACTGAAAACAGAAATGGAAAATTCTAGATCAAAATCTATGATAAAAATCACCATATTATTATGTATTTTTTATGAAAATAGCTGATTATTGTGTTTTTGGCCATTTTTTATTGGTTTATAATGTATAGAGATTAATCATATATTTCAGAATACTGACCTATGTTCAAGGAGGGGTTCTGACATAACTACAAGGAATATTTAACCCAATGATGTCTCATTTTAATGATATTGAGATGAACTTTGATAATGAATTTCCCTGCAAAGGGGTGTTTTTGCTTGCCTGGTCACATATAATATTATATATATATATATATATATATATATATATATATATATATATATATATATATATATATATATTACTCACAACTACTCATAGCATACAGCTTCTATGTACAACCTAAAAATACTATATACTACTCATAACCTAAAGTTTCTATATACTACTCACATTCTATATTGTTTCTATATATTCTATATTATACTACTCACAGTCTATACATTCTACTTATTACTCACAACCTACACATTCTATATACTACTCACGACCTATACATTCTGTATAGAATCTGTAGTTTTTATATGCCATTCGCAATCTACACATTCTATATACTACTCACAACCTGCAGATTCTACATGGCGGCCTATTCTATATACTACTCACAATCAAAAGATTCTATATTAGGATTAAGCGGAAGTGGAGCTGGTTTCTGGCTACATGCACTGATAAGAGCTGCTACAATGGAACCAGCTTGTCCTTATAAATGGTTGTTATCCAGGGACAAGGTATCCATCATAACATGTCTTATCAGTGTGTATTGCCACTGCTACAGTTTTCTACCCATCGTTGCTTCTAATCATAGCAGAGTCCACTGATGGGCCATGCATTATATATTGTAATAAATAAGGATGAACACCGAGTTACGAGTTAACGACTTAAATACTTTTATTCATGGGCCACATCCCGGCCCGCCCTGTGGGCTTAGGTACACCGATCCCGTATGACGACGGCTCGTGCGGCGGCAGCTAACCCTCTCTAGCACTTCCGGCGGCGAACCCACTCTCAGTCGGATCCCGGCGTCTCGGCTACTACTGGCTCCCTGCTGCCTCACCGTGCGTCTTCCCAGCTTTCTCCCTAGTCAGTCCGACCCCCGACTCCTCCTGAGCTCGCCCTTATATACCCCCCCGATGTTCCGGTGACGTCACACTACCAAATATGGTCTAACTCGCTAGCCGCGGCGCCACCCGGCGTCGGCCGCTGCAACTAACGTCCGGCCTCTCCGCCGAACTCGCCCGCGTATTCCACCGGAGCCGACTCCATTACACTCCTCCCACCTTAATCACAACTACCGGTGGATCAATACGGAACGGGCGTATCCCGGGGTGCCGACCCTGATAACTTCTTACAGTAAACGTTATAACAGCCATATTATATAATACCGAATAATATCCTCCTGATGTTCCGTTAGGTCCGTATCAGCCTCGTAACTTCTATTAACATCAAACAATATCTCACCGGCCCGTCAGATCTATATCTACATCGCGACTCTATTAACATCAGGTATGCTCCATAACGCTTAACTTCTAAGCCGTCCCGCCCGGCGTCTGGCATTCCTCTTATGACGGCGTTTCCACAACATCGCCCTCATCGGATTAACGAACGGGTATGTTGTCACAGCACTTAACATCTCGATACTATCAGCATATATACCATCTTAATCCTTCAGATCACACGAACATGTATGTCTCAATAACAATTAACGTTTGGATATTATTAACCGATATACAATAACAATTAACGTTTGGATATTATTAACCGATATACAATCATCAACATATATACAATCTCAGTCTTCCTGCACTCTAGGTGCCACCCTGGGACAGGATCACTGCGGGCATCTGTAGGCAGCGGACGGATGTAGCCGTGTCCTCGCTAGCGGGGTTGCCTAACGCCGACCGTCCTGGCTCGCCTCCAGCCCTGGGGGTCCCCTGATGGCCTGCCCGTCGGCGGCCGTCTCCCCTCCAACCGTTCCCTCCGGCGGGCCGTCCCGGCTCCGGCTCTCCTGCAACACAAGATACACCGTCAGACTAGGACCCTAGGCCATCCTCCTTGTCTCCCCTCTTCTCCCGCTCCTGAGGCCTTCCCGACGTTCCCCGCTCTTCGACTGCTACCCCCTCCTCCAGCCCGCTACCCTCATGTCTCCCACGTTCCCTGTTACTCGGATACCGCCACCTGCTCTACTCTGCCAACATGCATTTGATCCGTTCGTCTACTGATAGCTGTTGTATCTGCTGACCACTATACCTCTCTACCCGTTCTTGGTCTATCACAAGCGTATTCTTTGTGGTACTCACCCTCCGGCGGTAGACCGTCTGGTACAACTGGTTCACCTGAACCAGATCTCCCCCGAGCACATCCTCCCACCGGTGGTGGCGCCCTGAAACCGGCACAGTGGGACCCCACTCCTCGTTGGGCCTATTTCCCGTCCTCCACCTCTCGGCCGCCGTTCCTCCCTCCTCTATCCACGGGATGGTCACCGGGCCCCTGGGGAACCCATCTCCCCACCCCGGGAATGGCCTAGGGAGCTGTCCTCCGATGTCCGGGCCCATTGGTAAGACCCCCGCCGCTGCAGCCGGCCCTCCCGGCGGTCTCGGCGTTGGCCCCCTGCCCCCGGCGTGGCGCGACCCGGCGTCGAGCTGGGACTCATCACTACTGGAGGGCCAGTATTCTTTCCCCTCCCTCTCTCTCTGTCTCTCCCTCTCCGCCCAACGCCTGTCTTCGTCCTCCTCTTTCCGCCTTTTTTCCTGGTCTTTCTCCCGGCGCTTCCTCTCCTCCTTCTCTCTTTCCAACCTCTTCTCTTCCCGGCGTTTCTTTTCCTCTCTTTCCTCCTTTCGTTTCTTCTCCTCTCTCTCCTCTGCTAACCTTTTCTCCTCTTTCCTCTTCTTACTCGCCTTTTCCTCTGCCAGTTTCTGTTCCTCCCTCTTCCTTTTCTCCTCTTTCTCCTCCGCTACCCTCCTGCTCTCTTGTTCCTGCCTTCTTTTGTTTTCCTCTGCTTCCCTCTTTCTCTTCTCTTCCTCCTCCTTCTTTCTCCTACTGGCCTCAGCCACCCGCCTTTCCTCCTCTGCTTTCCTCTGTTCCTTCTTTGCCTTCTCGGCTTCCGCCGCCTTCCTTTTCTTATCCGCTTCGGCCGCCCGCTTCTCTTCTTCCGCCTTCTCCTGTTCCTTCCTCTTCCTGTCGGCTTCCGCCGCTCTTCTCTCTTCCTCCCTCTTTTTCTTCTCGGTCTCTTCCTCCCTCTTTTTCTTCCCGGCTTCTGCCTTCTTCTCCTCCTCCCTCTTCTTCTTCTCGGCCTCCGCTACTCGTTTCTCGTCCATTTTCTGTCTCTCTCGTTCCTCCCGTGGCGCCTCAGGCCCCGCCACTTCCCCCGCCGACTGCTGGTCCGCCGACCGGTCGCCCCCTGTCCCGGCGGATGTCTGCCCATCCTCTGCCTCCCTGAAGGACTGTTCCAGGGCCACCAGGGGCCGGGCTTTCCTCCTCTCTACCGCTGACGTCGCCCCCTCGTCGTCGCCCCCCCCGGCCATCCTCCGCTGGTAGCTCTCTCTCTTGGCCTGGACTTCCTTAGCGAGGTCACCTCTCGCTCTGGGGGTCCTCGGGCGCGTGGGCTCCACCGGTGTCGTCTCCTCCGGCGTTGGGAGCACCGGGGCCTCTGCAGTGACCACCCTCCTGCGGTCCTCCCCGCCGATGAGGTTCGCGTCCAGCTCGCCTGCTGGGCCAACCGGACTGGTCTCCAGCTGCGGGGTGACCTGCTGGGAATCGGACCGGTGTACCGGCGAGGTAAACCGCCTCTGTAGCCGTGGCCGGGTCCCTGGCGGAGTCATCTCCTGGGGAGGCCGCGCGCCCGGAGCCCCCGCCGGGGAGGGAGGTGAGACCATGGCTAGGATCGGGTGGTCCACCGGCAGGTGGTACATGGCCGCCAACCACTCCCGATGCTGCTGCTCCGTGGTGCCTCCAGACACCGCCGTCCCCCCGCTTGTGGCCTCGGCCGGCACCTCCAGCACATCCGTCACCCCGCCCCCCAGCATCTCGCTCAGGACCGCCTCGTCTATCGGTCCTCCTCCCCCCGCCGACGCGGCTGGGACCCCCGCGGCTTCGTCCCTCTTCGGCCTCTTTGGCGCTGCGGCCGTAGGCCCTCCGGAGCCCGATCCCTTCGGGGATGCGGCGACTCTCGCCGTCAGAGGGAGGTTGTCGGCGTCACTGCCCTCCCCGATGTCGCAGACCGAGTCCTTCTCCCAGCTGCTTTCCCGCGATGTGGACGGGCCCCTCTTCTCTCCCCTGCTACGCTGGCCCACCTCCACCAATTTCCCAGGGGCCGGCACCACCACCTTACTCGCCACCGCTGGGCGGGGGGACCTGGAGCCATCGTCCTCATCCTCTTCCTCCCCCTCGGACTGGGTGGCCTCTGGTAGCTTCCGACGGTACTGAATCTCCGTCGGGTCCGGGATCTTTTCATAGATGCTCCAGGGGTGCGTTGGATGTTTGGCGCACATGTGTTTCCAGAGCTCTTTGTGCCTCTTCCCCCTCACCTGCAACTCGCAGCCCTCCGCCGGGCAGTCCCATCCTGGTCCTGCCCCGGCGTGTAGGCTCAGATGCCTCTTCAGGGTGTCCAGCCGCCCTGTTGTGACCATACACCCCGGTTCCGGGCATGTATGCCGCTTCTTAGCTGGCGACTTCTTCTTGGGGGTCCTCGCCACCCCACTCCGTCCTCTTTCGCCCTTTTTAGGCCCCATTTCTGTCGCAATGTCTGTGTTACTTTCGCTCCGCCGATCGTGCACCGTTGGCCGGTTTGAAAATGAAGATGGACGCGAGCCTCGTTCTGGGCGGTGACCTACATCCGCCCGCGGAAATAGGTCACGGCGCCAGACGTCCTCCCGATAGGGCTCCCGGCGGTCCCAGATGTGCCTACGGCGGTCCTCCTCCTCGTGGCGCCGCTTCTTTCCTAACACTATGTCTCTCACCCTCATAGACATCGTGCGGGGGCTCTCCCCCTCCTTTCTCATATACCAATCCCCTCGCAACTGTGGCGGTCGCTCCACCGGAATCCACCGTACCACTTCCACCCCCCGGCACCTCGGCCTGAAACGAATCCACTCCTCGTCGCTCTCCTCCCACCTCTGCTCTACCAACCCCACCGGGACAGAAGTAGGGGTCCTGGCGTACCGGCCCCCTACCTGGCAACAATCCCCTCGTCCGCCTCTGGGGGCACCGTGTCCTTTTCCAACTTGGCACCGATCCTTCCGGCCGCCTCCGGGGGCCCCGCGCCCTTTTCCGACCCCTCTACTGTTCAGTCCCCTTCCCACACCGGGCACCACGGTAAGTCTGTTTTTCTCCCCTCCGGGCTCCACTCCTACCCCTCTGTTGCTGATTTCCGGTACCCTTACTAATTCTCCTTTTTCTCTTTCCAGGAACCAGGGAATGTACGAGGCCCACAACCGCCGTCCTCGACCTGCTCGTACCCCGTCTGTCTCCGCCATCAGTGACGTCACCCCCCGCAGGGCGGGAAAACGGTAAGTACCCGGATCTCCGCTTGTCCCCGGTGAGTCCGGGTCGGAACGCAGCACCCGAACGACTTCCCGCGCAGGTTCCCGGCGTGGAACCTTCTTCAGTAGGTCCCTATGTACCACTTTCGTTACCCGGCCGTCCCGGATCTCGAATACCGGCCCCCCCAGCGCCCTACTCACGGTCCACGGTCCGGTGTATGGGAGCAGGAGCTTAGACGACTTCCCAATCTCCCTCTTAGGTACCAAATAATAGACCTGATCGCCTACCTCCAAAGTCTCCCCCCTCACTCGGCCGGAGTATGAGCGCTCCTGGCGCCGTACGCTCGCCCCAGTCCGTTCCCGTGCATACTGATGGGCCTGAGCCATCCTGAACTGCAACTCCGCCACAAAGTCCTGCGGATCCACTGGCCGGCCCGGGGCGCGGTCCGGGTACAATAAAGCCAAAGGCGCCTGCGTCTCCCTCCCCAACATCAGACAATTAGGCGTCTGGTTGGTAGAGGCCTGCACCGAGGACCGGTAGGCTGCCATCACAAAGGGGAGCTGCAGGTCCCAATCCTTATGGTTGCTGTCCACCGTCATCGCCAACATGGCCTCCAAGGTCCTATTGAACCTCTCCACCAAGCCGTCTGACTTGGGGTTGTATGGGCATGTTCTAGTCTGGGCCGTCCCCAGCAGGACCTGTACCTCTCGAAATAGGGCGGATTGAAAATTCCTGCCCTGATCGGTGTGGATGACCGCCGGGGGGCCCAGGCGGCACACGAATTCGGTAACGAAACCCCTGGCCACCGTAGCTGCCTCCTGGTCCGGCAAAGCCACGGCCTCCGCCCATCGGGTAAAATAGTCCATTATCACTAGAATGTGCCTGTTGTCTCTCGGGGTTCTCGGGAGGGGGCCCAGCAGGTCCATAGCCACCCTCTCCAATGTACCTCCCATCGGTTGGTGCCTCATCATAGCCTTCGCAGGGTGGGTGGGCTTCTTCCGGCGGAGGCAGTCCGGGCAGGTGGCACACCATAACGTCATATCTCGGCGGTAGTCCGGCCAGTAGTACGACTGCTGGAGGCGCCGGATGGACTTATCTCGCCCGAAATGGCAGGACAAGGGTGCGCCATGGGACTCTCGCATCGCCTCCTCCCTCCTAGAGGCTGGCACCAGTATTTGGAAGGTGGACCTCCCCCCTGGCTCCCACCAGATGCGTCCCAGGCAGCCGGCCCTCGTCTCCAACCGCCCCAACTGTGCCACCAAGGCCCTCACCTCGTATGGTTCCTTCGCTAAATCGTTTGCTCCGGGGACTTCCTCCCCCTTCAACCAGGCACTCACCCGCGAGAGGAGAGGATCCTTCAGCTGCTGACACCTCCAGCCCCCTTCCGTATCATCCTCCACCGGTCCCTGGGCTCTCGTTACTACTCAACAACATTCCCCCTGGGCCTCCTCCGACCTACCCCACCCACACTGGCGGCAAGGGCGCCGAGACAGCCCATCGGCGTTGCCGTGTAGCCGGCCCGGCCGGTGCTCAATGTGGTAGTCGTAGGTTCCTATCAGCTGAAGCCAACGGGCCACCTGCCCCTCCGGCTCTTTGAAACCCAACAGCCAGCGGAGCGCCGCATGGTCGGTCCGAATCTTTATGTGCCTCCCCACCAGATAGTGTCGAAACTTCTTAAGCCCGAATACCACGGCCAGCATCTCCCGCCTAGTGACGCAATAATTCTTCTCCGGCCTAGTCAGGGTACGGCTGGCGTAGGCCAGTACCCTCTCCACTCCTCCTTGCTCCTGGGATATCACCGCTCCTAGGCCTAGATCACTGGCGTCGGTGTCCAGTGCCAGGGGCCCCTCGCCGGATGGGTACGCCAACACTGGCGCCGCCACCAGCCTGGCCTTCAGGGTATGGAAAGCCTCCGCGCAACTACGATCCCACCGGAAAGTTTTGTTCTTTTCGGTGAGGAGGGACAGCGGCTTGGCCACCGACGCAAAGTCGGCCACGAAACCCCGGTAATACCCGCAAAGCCCCAGGAAACTCCTGACTTCCGAAATAGAGGTGGGAACCGGCCACTCGGCGACCGCCGCCACTTTCTCCGGGTCGGTGCTCACGCCCCGCTCATCCACTATGTGTCCCAAAAAAGATACGCTGGGACGGACCAGCTGACACTTGGAGGGCTTGATCTTCAGGCCGGCGCCTTCCAGACGTTCCAACACGGCCTCCAACCGCCGGAGATGAGTGGGGAGGTCAGGCGAGAACACAATGATGTCGTCCAGATATACTAAACATTCCGACCACTGCATCCCCTCCATAACCACTTCCATGAGGCGCTCAAATGTGCTGGGCGTATTGCAGAGCCCGAATGGCATCACCCGAAACTGGTAGAGCCCTCTGTGTGTGGAAAAGGCTGTCTTCTCCTTATCCCGAGGGTCCATTTCCACCTGCCAGTATCCCGATGCCAGATCCAAAGTGGAGAACCATTTGGCCCCCGCCATGGAATCCAGGGAATCATCGATCCTAGGCAACGGGTATGCATCCTTCCTGGTCAAATCATTTACTCTACGGTAATCTACACAGAACCTCATTCGCCCATCCTTTTTCCATACCAGCACGACGGGGGAGGCCCACGGCCCCTGGCTCCTTTCTATCACCCCCTGGGCTAACATGGCATCCACCTCAGCGTCCACTATCTCCCGGCGGTGAGGTGCCAGCCTCCGTGGTGGCAACTTGACCGGCGCCGCCCCCCCGGTATCAATCCGGTGGGAGACTAGGGTGGTGTGCCCCAACTCGCTGGCGGACAACTGGAAGGAAGCCCGGCGGCGACGCAGCATGGCCACCCATGGTCCCTTATCCTCTATCGGAGAGCCGGCCAACAACTCGGTGCACCAGGCGTCTCCGTCCTCCGGGGGTCCCCCGGCCGTGGCAATCATCCGCACCTCCTCCCCGCGGTCCACCGTCGACGGCATCTCCACCCCATCGAGCGTGGCTAACCCCATCCCCTCGTAAAGGGTCACCGGCTCCTGTCCGGGGTTGAAGATCAGTATCGGCACCGTAGACTCATCGGGGCTCACCAGAGTGCGCCCCACCCGGAATCCACGATTCATCTCTACTCCGTCAAGCCCCTCCACCAGGCCTGTCCTACCGGGGGACCACTGCCCCTCGACCCTTCCTTCCACTATGACTTCCCGCCGGCCCGGTACTACCGCCGTACCGCTACTAACGACCCGACATCTGGTGTCGCCAAAGTCCGCCCACAGCAGTCTTTCGCCGGCCAGATCCACGACCGCTTTCTCCTGCCGGACGAACTCAGCCCCTAGGATACCCTCCGCCCCAATATCCGCTACCAGGAAACTAACGGGCCGCTCTGCTCCTCCTCCCATCAGCAACGTCGTCACTTTACCCTCTACCTCAATAGGTGTCCCGTCCGCCGTCGTCAATCTCCCCTTATGCGGCTGCAGCTCCCCCGGCGATCCGGCACCGTGCCACCACTTGGCCGACAGCAAATTCACCGTGGCTCCGGTGTCCACCAGGAGCTGTATACCCTTACCCCACAACCCGCCTGTCAGCTCCAAGCCATTACCCGTGCGCTCCCGGCGCCCGATCCATTCCTTCGGCCTGTCTACAGAGGCCTCTTCTCGGCCACCAGAAGAGACCCTCCCCAGTTTCCCGACACCTGATTCACCTCCGCGGCATTGTCTCCGGTCCCCGCCCTCTCCTTAGCTACCCTCGCCCTGAACTGGGGGCAATTGCGCTTAAAATGTCCCTCGTCCCCGCATTCAAAGCATCCCCTCTGCCGTGGCGGGGGTCGGGGCCGGGTGGTGTTTTCCTGGAACCGAGCCTCCAGAGACGCCATGAAGCCATCCAGCTTGGTTTTCAGCCACTCCTCCATAGCCGACCCCGGCCCGCCGGTAGGCCCCCCCGGAGGATCCTCCACCGACCGGACCCGACTATCCAATGTCTGATTGTCGTCGAGAAACGCCTGACCCTCAACCGCCGTCTCCAGTGCCTCCGATAGCTTCCGCGGCCTAGTCTGGAAAATCCACGCCTTTAACTGGGGATCCCTAAGACTCTCCAGGAACCGATCCTTCGCCATCGTATCCTGGGTCGCCGCATCGGCCGCTGGATAGGCCAGCCTGGTCAGGCGTGCAACGTCATCCGCCAGATTATGCAGTGTCTCGCCCTTCTGTCTGTAGCGTGTCCTCCAGAGAGCCTTATAGCTTTCCACCTGATTGGGGGGCTGAAATCTGTTAACCAGGGCAGCCCGTAACCGAGCGTAACCTCCCTCCTCCGAGGGGTTCACCGATGACAACAAGCGACGAGCAACCCCCGAGAGGCTAATGCCTAAAAACACTCCTGCCTCCTCGTCCGTCCACTTGTTGGCACGCACGCACAAATCAAAGTGCGCCAGAAACTCGTCCAGGTTAGTAGTCCCATCGAACTTCCCCGGCATAACCGCCGGTTTCTCCACCCGTCGGGGCACGAACCCCTCCTCTAGTCTCCCTGAGGGTCCCTGTGGGACAGCCGCTAGCAGCCGTCCCCCCATTGCCGCATTCTGTGACCGACTCACCCCGGACAAGACCCGATCAGCCTCTGGCCGCTCCCCCCGCCTCTGCCAGGGTCCTTCACTGTCGGTGGGGGCCCCATCCCCCTGGTCGACCGTCTCTCCGGAGCGCCAGGTCCGTCTAGCTGGGCTATCGGTGGGCCCCCTCTTCCACGCCTCATAGACCTCCTGAAACCGACTCCTACTCCCCTCCCGCCTTTCCGGCGGAGGCCCCGGCTCTTCACTTCCGGTCGAACTTCCCTTATTATCGCCCAGCCCCGGGCGGCGTATCACCACCCCTTCCTCCGATACATCGAGGAGGCTGCCCCGTTTACCCGCCCCCAAATACTCCTCCAACCGGGTCCCCGCCGACCCCGGCGTCCGTTTCGATGCCATCCTTAAATATAGCGCGCAGCCCCAGTGTTCGAACCAGCAACCACCGGATACGCGCCACCGCTGTCACCAATGTAATAAATAAGGATAACACCGAGTTACGAGTTAACGACTTAAATACTTTTATTCATGGGCCACATCCCGGCCCGCCCTGTGGGCTTAGGTACACCGATCCCGTATGACGACGGCTCGTGCGGCGGCAGCTAACCCTCTCTAGCACTTCCGGCGGCGAACCCACTCTCAGTCGGATCCCGGCGTCTCGGCTACTACTGGCTCCCTGCTGCCTCACCGTGCGTCTTCCCAGCTTTCTCCCTAGTCAGTCCGACCCCCGACTCCTCCTGAGCTCGCCCTTATATACCCCCCCCGATGTTCCGGTGACGTCACACTACCAAATATGGTCTAACTCGCTAGCCGCGGCGCCACCCGGCGTCGGCCGCTGCAACTAACGTCCGGCCTCTCCGCCGAACTCGCCCGCGTATTCCACCGGAGCCGACTCCATTACAATATTAACTCTTTATCAAACTTTAACTGAGTAGCTGCTGATGGACCATGCATTATATATTAACTCTTTATCAAACTTTAACTGAGTAGCTGCTGATGGACCATGCATTATATATTAACTCTTTATCAAAATTTAACTGAGTAGCTGCTGATGGACCATGCATTATATATTAACTCTTTATCAAACTTTAACTGAGTAGCTGCTGATGGACCATGCATTATATATTAACTCTTTATCAAACTTTAACTGAGTAGCTGCTGATAGCGTTATGTGAAGAAAATGTATGTATAATCACATTTTCACTTTTTCCGTGCACATGTTAGTTATCTATCCATCTTTTAAATGATTATCTTTTCTATAAAGTGTGGGTAGTAATGCGGGGGTAATCTTCGCTTTTCCACCCAATCCCTAATCCCCAATTGGTTTCTCTGTCTCTTCTCCATCTTTCTCACTTCATACCCTCACTTCATTGTGACATATGCCCGTGTGTCTTTGATGCTAGGTAGCACCAGGGCACAGATACCCTACCGTTACATCGGGTGGGCAGATTGTGAGAGTAGCTGACCTTGTGTTTTACCCTTTTGTAGCCCCCAAATAGGCCAAGGGAGAGATGAGAGAGAGGTGCACGCTGAGAGCGTTCACGAACGGCGCATGCGTCATGGACAGAGGAGGGCGAGAAAGGGGGATAGTTCTGTGATGGATTTTTGTGTGTCCATGACCACTACTCTTTATACTAGAGGACCCCGTGGGCGGAAAAATGGTGCCAACACACTATTCTCACCTCCCCAAATGCCCTGCCGTTTATATGCCTAGCACGAAGGTCAGCTTATGGTACCCCAAAGGCCCTAACTGTGTTGGTGCCAGTCCCACAGAGAAAAGTGCTGTCACCTTGAAGGCCTGCTCCCATCATTTACCAACCCTCTTTACCAGTAATGCCCCTCCACCATTATCCCCAGTAGCATCCGCTATATGTGGATGGATTGTCCCGTGTGTTGCTGACTGTATGCCATTGCAGCACACCATTCCTCATCCTATAGATATATGGCCGGAATGCCAGGACAAAGACAGATACATATATATGATAAAATGGACCACTTCACCGGCCTGTGTACCCCCTTCCTGCCCCCTCTCTGTGAGATGATGCACAGGGTGTCAGGACAACCTGACCTTCCTCCGATCCCCACATTGTCCCGATGTCGGCGAGTGTCAATGTGGCCCTAGTCTGTAGGAGAGGAGGGTATAGAGGGCTGGTCCTATCAATATATCACAACCCGACAGGAGGACATGCCCTAATACACGCTGCTCTACGCGGGAGGAGGTGGCCGAGCAGTCATTGGCCATCTTCTTATCCTGCTCTGATGTCCGTCCACCCACCCCCATACCCATGTCGCCGCCCTTGAGTGGCCCCTACTTATAGTATGGGGACGCCCAGTACGTGCCCTCCCCATCTAATTGAAAAGAATATTTTCTTATATTCGAGGTCGGCGTTATTGTCTTGTTGGGCGGCGTGAATGTCATAGTAAGCGGCGCGGTGGGCACTTACTAATGCTCGGCACGGCACGCGTTGAAAGGCCTATTGGTGCCGGCCCACCTGGGACCCAGGCCCACCTGACACTCACCCAGCCTAGCGCCCATCCCCACCTCCCCTCCACCCCTTCCACCTCCAGTCAGTCCTTTCTCCTCCGCCACCGGAAATGAATAACCATCATTTAGTCTCCTCCAGCACCCGCCGTCTGTGTGCACAACAGCCGCCACGCCAACAAGGAGGATTCAAATCAAGCCATTAGGGCCCCTCAATAAATTAATAGGACCGCAATAAATTAGCCGCATTGGGCGCGGGCTGGAGCTGTCAGACGCCTCCTGGGCTGAATGCCAATCGGTGCTCATGAGGTAATTGATTGCCCTCCTCCTCCAGGGGGTGTAAGGAGGAGGAATCGGCGCCCGAGGAATCACCCACCTCCCCCCAATCCTCCCTCTTCTTTTAGCTTTTCTAGACGCCGCCATTGTTGCCAACTGCACACCTAGCTTGCGCCATAACTCTGCGCAGTAGCACCCACTTCCGGCGGCGCTTGTTCCCGCCTATAAAGAGCCGTGTAAAGGCACGTCGCTATAGGTACCGTCCCCGTCGGCGATTACCGGCGGCGCGGCGCACCTGCAGCACTGGGCGGTGGTTGTATGGGAAATGAGTCCACGATAAATCTAGTGAGTATATGTCTATTGTGCACCTGGCAAGATTCCTTCTTTCCGAGATTAGAATTTGTCTATGATTTATGGTTATAGGAGTCTGACTCTAAGTAGAAGACTGTTGAAAGTGCACTATTGATAGATTGTATATAATTCATATTTATGTAATAATTACTACTCGTTCTGATTTGTATCACATCGTGAAATTACATCCCCTAACGTGATTATATCTAATATCTTTCAGATCCGTTTGTCTTTCAGATGTTCACTGTTGTCACACACCTAATATTTTTCTTTAAGTAGTTTGCAGATCAGTTGAAAAGATAACCTAACTATTTCTTACTCATTGGACAATGTTAAGATGAGAACATCAAACCCTTGATGTGACACATATAATATGATAAATGAATGGACATTTGACGTGTCCAAATAACAGTGCAATGGTACATTTGGCGCGCTGTGGTTTTCATCTCGATTTAATGCGGAAACTTGAGATTTCACTTTGAAACAGCCTGAGGCACATTTGTGAACAGTTGAGTTTAGTGGAATAATGAATCGTTCATGCCCTTATTCAAACGTGTCCTGGGTTTCTATAACTGTCACTTTTTAATTGAAATTCCATAGCCGAAACAAAATGACGCGTCAATTAAACTCCTATACATTTTAAGCGAAAAGCT
Organism: Acholoe squamosa; assembly: GCA_949317995.1. Classification (NCBI taxonomy): domain Eukaryota; kingdom Metazoa; phylum Annelida; class Polychaeta; order Phyllodocida; family Polynoidae; genus Acholoe; species Acholoe squamosa. Next base: position 41,536,120 of record OX439035.1, on the reverse strand, counting down.
TCAACGCCAACTACTCCTTTTAGAATCCAACATGCAGCCTTTTTTTAAATATTCGAAAGCAAAGAGAAACTAAACACAGTCTGTAGTGTCAAAACGTGGTAACTCGATATTGACAAATGCAAGGCTGTTTCATGGGAAATTTGATTTTCAGTGTGTGGCGACTGCACATGAATGGACGGTTGTGGGGGAGGGGAGTACAGAGAGGCCTTCGCGTGTATCATAAACCCGCCATGTCGTCAGTGGGGCGTGGGGGTGGCCCAGTGGGGGAGCGTGTAATAATCAATAAAGCAGCGGGACGGCGGTTGACTGGTTATCATTATTGCAGATAATGGATTATGGTGACCTGCACATCACTACAGTCGCTGGGTCGCTTCTCACGCCCGGTGGTCGCGGATAAATGATAAATCACACAAGGATGGGAATCTGGCTGTGAACAGGTGGGAGAACAAATTGTAGCAGGCTGTGATTACGGGTTTGGGTCCTGATGAGGTCCCTGTAGGTCCCAGAGGTGTGTCATTAGGGTATCCATCACCAGCCCTCACCACCATCACCAGCCCTCACCAACACTATGCAGCTCGCAGAATATAGCATACCAAGAACAAGAATGGTATTCAACTAGAATGGCTGAATGTCTGCCCTCTCACTCTGGGACCAACCAAGAGAGACAGCATGCTACAAATTGTCTCCGCGACACTTATTTTGTATGGATAAGGCATCTTCTTCAAGATTATACATGATTTGTACATAGGCCTAGCTAGCAGACCACATCACTATCTAGGCCCTGCAAAGTTATGGGGTCTATATGTGCATTTCAGGCTCCCCTGTGATGACATTTCAGCTGGCGATATTGCAAACTTGCCCATGCGTTTTAGTTTATACAGACAGGGAAATTCAAGTATGGACAATGATAAAGGGCATCCGGGTGGGGCAGAGAAACAGAAATAGGAATAAATACAGAGAAGAGAATTAACAAAAGCATTGAGAGTAGCAGGGTGAGAGGTAAAGAGGACCTTCCATCCTACGTCCTCAAAAGGGGGTCAGGGATATCGCATGTTCTCGCGAGCTGTCCTTTGCTCTCGCGTGGTCCCGTGAGATTGAGGGGTGGGAAGAAGGGGTTGAGGTCTGTGTGGAAGGGGGCGGGGATAATGCGGGACAATTACGGCGTATCGGTGACTGGCTTTGTCGTGGGGCGGAGCCGACCATTACGGCACTATTATGGGTCTGGGGAGAGGGTGAGGGATTCAGTGTTTGAAGTACTGGAGTCTGCTGTCAAGGGCACTACCCTATACTGATGCTGTGTGAAGGGGGATGTGGAAGATAAAGCTGACCTATGCTGATCTCTGTATGTGCCTATGTGCTTTGTCACTTGTCTCCAGTCCCCACCCACCCACCAGCCACTATGGCTTGTTTTACCATATTTCACATCAACATTGTGGGAGAGGCGGCTGACGGCAATGCTAAAGGGAGAGGGGACTGTCGGTGTCAAAACGCCAGGGGCGGGCATAGGATGAGGCTTTAAAGTGTCCATACAACAAACCCCCTCCCCTCACTCATCGCCCGCCTAAACCTCCTCCCAGGCTGTCTGCCCTAAACACTTTGAGGCCCCATTCTGCATTAATGCGCTGCATTACGATGCACTGATCTCTCCAGGGTTGAATTCATACATCGTGCCATACATAGAGGCTTGATTCATTCATAAAGGTCATCTGGGATTATCATGATACATATTTGCATTATGACGATGATGCATTTGTGCATCATGATGATGCATGATGCATGATACCATCCTAAGAGGGCTGGTGGCGTCTGTGTGTGTAGGCTAGAGACCCGTGGCTCCTCCTACCGCCTATAATGTTCGACATCAGGTGTAGCAGTGAGCAAACAGATCCATTAGGCGCGGCCGTCAGCGCCGACCCCTCACCTCCACCCCCTCCCACCACCCCTGGCTGTCTCAACACTCTAAGAGCCACATGATGCCTCATGGGTTAAGGCTCATTTCTAGTCATGATACACTTTTACATTGCCAAGTATCATCTCAGCAACACCGCCCTGATGCATGATGAACCTGTTATGGTGCATCATCCCTGCAAGATTGGGAACATTCCTGGATGTAGCGCCTGTATGTTACTTGGCATGGCTGCATTGGCTGAGGATGGCGGCAAATTTCACAGTTTGCTGTCGTTAAGATGTTAATTCCATGGGGAGGCCCTTTTGTCGACGTGCAGCCCTCCAGCTGCAGCGGCATACGTCTATGAGATGATTAAAGAAAAGGCGGCAGACCCTTGGAGCATAATCTTTTTTTAAAGACTCATCGGAACCATGAAGGTTTGTTTTTCCATACGTTTCCTGTTAAAACATCAGGGTGGACTCGGATTCTCAAAAGGGTAGAATTAGTTAACGCCGATTGGTGTATTAGATGGATGTCTATCTATGGACGTCTATCTGGTCATGATAGCATAAGAGAATCCTCCTACCAGCTAACATAGGCATCTTATATTTGTCCTCACATCCTCGTATTACAGTCAAGGACGAATCTCGAGTAAAAAGTAATGAAATTATTTGAAGTACTTAACAATATTCCCGACACCAATTCTTATTATATAGAATTAAGGGAGACAAATAAGATATACCCTCCAAAACCGATTCTATATAAATGGAGTGAGGGAAACAATTGCTATTCAAGCTTTAGAAGTGTGAATGCGAGAGATAATTCTGTAGAAACTTGCAATCAGTCACAAAGAAATGGTGCCCCACAAGTGGCGTGGACCATCCTTTCTGCTTAGCCCACATTCATGAAAGGGGAAAGATCCTCTTTCCTGTTGCATGCACTGATAGCTCCCAATCACAATCTCACTATAAAACACAGGAGAGAACACAACATGTATTTTTGGGCCATTCTCAAAGCTATAGACAACAGTCATTTTACATTGTTGCTCCTGTGGCCTCTCTCCCTGGGGGCAATTCTTCACAGAAGATTGACGTCTTTGATGCACGAACCTGAAACCAAACTAGATCATTAAGGTAGTGGCATCCTGAGTAATGCACGCTCATGTATGGTATGAATCCTACTGGTGTCCGAAGAGACAGGTAGGAGGAGGACCTGGCACGTGAACCTGTACTGTACAGAACCAGATAAGAAATGCATCTTTTTGTTGTACACACCAACTGAGTGATGCCACGCCCTGAGGGAATTCCCAAATAAAACGACACTATGCTCCTTAGACATTATACATCCGTAATGCCGTCTGGTGGTTTAACAATGAACTGTTATAAGACAGGTGAGGGGTGCGTGGTAGGTGGGTAAGTGTGTGGGGCCATGGAGATCAGAATAACTAGTCTTATATACCATTCCCTCACACGCCACTCCCCTACTATCCCAATTTAACCATCTTGTCGTGCCAGCTTCATGTACTCATACAGTTATAAGGGGAGAGAGAGACTTGTACGTTATGCTCCCGGGGTTATGACCCTTCAGTTCTAATCTAGCACATAACCTATTCTTTTGTTTGTGAGGTAAAATCTGGATGTGGTCACTTGGAAATCTTCTCGAAGAGACTGGCCGAGTATGATATCTTTTTTACTGGCCAATACATGATATCCACTGTGTCCATTTTGTTATTTCTATTTTTCCTGGCATTGGAAATGCCTCTGATTGAATAAGACATATCTATACAGTGTCTCCTAACTGGTGCCACAGCTTATTAGAAACACTGGGATGTAGAGTATGCATACGTACATAGCAGCCAAAGGGGTAAGGCAGTGTGTCTGTGTCTAATATGCCCCTGTACAGTTCCATCGGGTTTAACAGCAGGTGGGTCCCTCTCAAAAAAATACTGGTACTACAAATGACATCACCTTGACCACCTCGTTAAAATTGCGGGAGCTGCATGTACAATGTGGGGCATTATTCCGACCTAGCGGGATACATTATGGACCAATCAGAAAATTCCCTTCGTTCAATGCAGACTTTTAGGGTGCATTACATAACACCTGGTACCCGTAACCTGCCTGTTTATCGGTCATTATCTTGCAAGGTGCGAGATTAAGTAGGGATCACCCCACTTAGGATCCTGCTACCCAGGAATACGGCCTCTACATTACGTGAGTAGCATAGAGAATGTGAACATAGTCTATGGCGCCATGTGAACGCACATAGAACAAAGAGAGTAAGTAGTACATGGAAAATGGGCATTGCACATGGCTACGAAACACTTCTCGTATACGTTTGGCGGTTATGGTGAGTAGTATATGAAATGGGAATTTTAAGCTGGTAACATAAATGAGGATTCCAATCCCAACGGTAGCTAAAATAAGTTGCTAAATAAGTAGTTCTTTAAAACATACCGTTTAAAATGACAACTTTTTAAATTCTGTTCACAACTAATTTCTTGAGCAAAATTTCATCGTAGATGTCATAACATTAGGAGCAATATTGATCAATCACAAATCGAGTTTGAATTTGATCTTTTAGAAATCAGAGTAAGTACAAATATGTTTGGCCAAATAGCCCTACATGGCTGTACTAAAGTAAATACACAGAGGTGTTTTACAAAGTAAACTGACTCGAGAGTTGGGGCTTCAGCATTTTAGAACAAAATGGCAAAGGCCATTAAGGTATTGACAGGACCACATGAAACAATGAGAGTGTTAGTAGTAGATGGAGAGTGGGCCATATTTCAGGCATCTATTGAAATTTTTTTGTCTAGAGAATGGGCGTGATGAAATAACCAGGCAACTTTTGGAGAAAAATAATGTATCATCACAAAATATGTATCATCACAAAATATCCCATGGTTTCCCTATTTAAAATCCAAAGCTTAAAAGAGGCCTATCCGATCCTACTTTATATCACACTTATCATTTTAAGTACTAGACACAGAAGCATTCATTACAGGACTCGTGTTTTATATCTATATCCAAATATGCGCTGTTGCTACTTCTTTGTTGTGCTTTTATTATGAAGCTTTTCTCACAGGGAGGGCATAGGGTGCTAACTGGCATCCTCTATTGTCTCTGAATCTCTTTTTCATGTGGCAATGACCATTCTGAATCGCCCTTTTTCAATTGATCAGCTTATATGTAGATATCAAATATAAGGAGATCAGGGTGAGTATAAATCAAACTGGGGGAACAATTGCATTGAGCGTCTATGAGTTTGAGCTAATGAGTCTTTTGAGTCAAATTACTAGAGTGGTTCCAATTCCTGAGCCATTGGACACCAGTGGGGGGCATGTATGTAGAAATGGCATATGGGCTAATTGTCAATGAGCTTTCAGTTTCAACGCACTGTCTCCCCTTTATGTGCAGTTGAAATTAAAGCAATTCATCTACTGATTGATTGTCCCTGAACGATCTAATCAGGAAGCCGCCAATAAGGGACACTCGACTCCATACTCAGAATATTAATGAAATCCTATCGCTGTTGCACTGTGCCAAATGTAGTCAGAGACGCGTCCGCGCTGTGTCGTGGGAAGGGAACCGAAGAACATATTGATATTCATGCAAAAAAAGACTATCAGTCTTTTTGTGCTTGTGGTGGTTTTGCAGGGATGCAGGAGAGACATAGTGGTTTGCAGGGGTGGGAATGGGGAGACTGTCAGGAATCGTGTGCGGGATAATTATTAAGATAGTCCCGCGCCTTAATGAACACATGGGTCCAGTGGGGTAGGCATGGTGTATTAATCACGGCCAGGCAGTAAATGAAAGCCTAATTAGAATCAAATAACCCCCTACTACTATCCCCCTCCCATCAACTACCAACCTCAACCCCCACTGCCACAACACCAGCATGCACATAACAAAATAGAATGTTTCTAGCATGATCAGTTCATAGCAGATATGATAAAGGATTCTTTTCTAGACTTTTAGATTTTATCAACAGACAAATGGCCTAGTCGTGGCTGTATCGTAACATATTACTCGGATTCAAAATATGTGAGAAAATCTTTCAAGAATAATGAAAAGAAATGGTACTAGAGCATTGTTGTGTAAGAGTCATTTGTTTTAAACTAGAGTTTAAATTAGAGGCTTCAAAAACCACTGCAGAAATAACACGAATGTTAATTCTATGTTGTCCAAAAGGTTTAGATTCTCAATATGATATTATTTCCTCTGTAAGGTCTGGTGATACGAACCACACATATTTCTGTATTTGGCATAGTCGGCCTGTGTGCTCGCAAAAAGCCTGTGTGATGATATTAATCAGCTAACTCGTTTTGTAGTTAAATCAAGCCGGTCCTGTCCTTGTCAAAAAGGGCCAAATCAAGGCTAATCAAAGTATGGGGCGGAGATTTGTGGAATATGGGGACGGGGTGATGGTTGGGGAGGAGGTGGGGAGGGGAAGGGGCGGAACGCGTTTAACAAAGGTCACCGATTGTTTTCCGCCGCTGCTCTTGATGACAGGGGACGTGGGGCGGACACTTTGATCGTACTCAGTCCGCAGCTCGCAGGCCAGCCTTCCTACCCCCGCCTATCCCTCGTCTTTCTGTAGACAACCCCACACCAGAGGCTATACGCGAAAGGACAAGCAGAAAGGAGAGTCCCTATACAACCGCGCGAAGCATCCTTTTATGCGCTGCTGCCCATATTTTCGGCCCTCTGATGATGGAGTCGCGCGTCCGAGACGCTCGCGGCATTTTGGCGACGGCTGAGTTTCACACGTCTTGTCAAAATACGGGAGTCTTTGAGCCGCTTTTTGAAACTCCACCCAACGTTGTCAAACCATATTGGGGTCCCTGCCAGCGGTGCTGATCAGAGGAACTCCTTCAGGTTTTTATTTGTCACGGCTGCTCACAACAGGTATAGTCTACTTAACTTCGCCCAAACAAGGCACAAGGTTTGTTGGCAGGCCTTAAGAGGGAGGCCCCCAGGTCGTCACGCCATGACTGCAGCCGATTAACTTACCTAAACAAGGGCCTGACAATGACATGAAAGTCGCCACCACTAGTGTTATATTGTAGTGGGTAGGCAGTAGCAATTGGCGCAGGGCTGAGGTATGGAGTGGTGGAACATATGGTGGGGTGCGTGTGTGTGGTGGGGAGGGGGTAAGGGATGAGGAGAATTGGAGAACAAGGGGTCGTTATGGTGTGTACAGACAGACAAGGAACAATATGAACACCCATACAAACACACATGTTAAGTCTGTTGGTGGAGAGCTGCTCTTAACAAGCTCTTGATAAGGTCTGAACACACAGAGGGAGCAGATCAGTATCTCAAGTGTTTTGCCCTGTGTAGATGAGAATCATGCTGACTTTGTATAGGTGTTCATGTGTGCAGTAATCAATGCATGTATTGAAGCCATGAGTCAACCTTTAGAGATATATAGATGCATTCAGCTTTTGCATCTGTAGGTGGATTCAGGCCAAAGGAAGAGATAACCGTCTTTATTAAAACACCCATAGACAACTCCCAATGCCTTAGTGGTAGATCAATAGCATTTGAGTATACAGGGGCAATGAAATAGAAGCCCTCAAAACAATAAGCAATGGGCATGTATAAGGTATAAGGTGATGCGAGCTGTCTGAAGGAAGGGGTCTTTGAGCATACTGCCAACAAAGGCATTCATCAGTTCTTTCATTTATGGCACTCACAAACTTAACCTTTTATGGACTGGTGTGGCCTGTCATTAAAGGGTTAAATAATTTAATTCTCATCGTACCTTAAAGCATTGCAGGTGTGTAAAAACGTTTCATATCACCTTCAAGTGATGCGAGGTGTACAAAATGCACAATCTGGTATTATGACTAGGATGTCAAATTGATCTATGTCAATGTTGTCAGGCATCTATTGCACATAAATACACGGTAAGCTTGAGTTATTCCCTTATAGCATATGCAGTCAGTTTGTCATGAAAAAAAAGAGAGAGAGTTGTATGTTATGTTTTTTTTCAAAGCAAGTAGTGCTGACATGAACCACAGCTAAACTGCAGATCCAAAAGATGGTTCAAAGTACATGTATATGGCCATGTCCATGCACATCCCTGTAGACATGAATGTCAATTGTCTATTATCGCTGTATACTACATCACCTGCAGGCTTCCATCGTACAAATAACACACACGCCTCTACTCGTGTTTCCCGTTCGCACGTGGCCCCGGTGGATAACACCGAGAACTGCCTAAACACTTGGCGTTGTTCCCGGAATCGTGAGACGACGACACACCGAATAAAACCTGCCCTCTGGGGATGCCGGACGCCGCCTGTGTCGAGGGCTCTTATTGGCTGAGCGCTCATCACCCTAAGCACGGTGAGAAGTGGGTTAGGCGGGAGGAGGGAGACTGGGTCACGTGACTAGATGTCATCCAGCGGACTGGCTCAGGTGTGTCGGGTTCTGTTAATGCGCCAGGGTGGGAGGGGGTAGGGTGGGATGTGTATGTGTGCAATGGGAGGGGGGGGTGTCTGCTGCTGTATACCTTGGCTTTGGGTGGTGGTGGGGGGGGGAAGAAGGGGTGGGAGGTAGATTGGGAGGGCGGGTGTGGTCGTTCGGTTGCTGGGTCGTACAGTGGTTGGAGCATCTGCTTTAAAAGCGTCAGCCCCCCAGCTTACACAGTCATTACCTTAACAGATATCGACTGGAAGCTTGCTGATACTGGTGTTGTCGGTGGACTATATATCCAGGGCACCCTACTCTCTAGAAGCTGTAAGCAGCCAGCCACAGGCCAACATCCAGTGCCCAGCACTTACACTGACCAGGTTCTGTAGTTTTCTTACACTACTACCAGTCACTGTACTCATCTCAATCACACCACACTGGTCTCCGCACTGATCGTCCCACCCAGGGCCATCTGACCTCTGGGATCAACCTGCAATCGGATCATCGCCTTTTTGTATATTGCTGCTGTGACTGCAATTCATGGACAATGCATTGACGGCAGACTAAAGCTTTATTCCTGCTTGCCATACACATTTGGATCCCAATAATTAGTACACATTTCAAGGACAATATACGTGGTCAGCGACTGCAGACATCCACTGCTCTTGTGGTCTTTTTCTAAGTCTGAAGATTGTTCTTGGAGAATCGTGTATTGCACACTTTAAATTCTTCTTACAGACTTGGATCTCCGTTGATCTCCAGAGACCGCCACCCTGCAGGGTCCCGGGCCGTCCTCTGCCGGCCGCCGGGAGAGTAGCAGCACCAGCAGCCTCCCCGCCCCGGCCGCCGCCGCCCTCAGGATGTCACTACTTAACCACCCCTTCTACTCAGGCGGATACGCGCTCTATCCGGGCGCCGCGCCCGCCGCTGGATCCTCCCGCGCCGCCGCCTACCTGCCCGGCATGATGCCGCCCCATATGCCGCTCGCCATGCCTGCTGACTACGGCGCGGCGCTTGGGATGGGCATGGCAATGCCTGGAGTTGGCTTCCCTATGCTGAGCGCGGCCGCACACGCCGCCCAACACCCTGACTCTGTATTGGTATCTACCGTCAGCAAGGCTGCCGCGGCCGCTGCTGTACATGGCCAGAGATCACCTCAATCTAACCAACACCCACCTCACCATCCAAATAACAATAATAACAACAATAACAATAAAACCAATGGACAATTGACTAAATTCACAATAGATGAGATCTTAGGGAAGAAGGAAAGCGGTGAGAAGTCGCCGTCTCCAGGGACTAAGGTGAAGGAGGTGGTGATGATGCCAGGGCACGGGTCGGAGCACCACCATCCCTGTGTGGCCGCAGACAATGCCTCCTCCATGGCAGCCATGGATGCCTCCAGAGACTGCAATTCCTCCAGTCCAGGAGCACAAGAGGAGAACCCCGACGATATTGACCCTAACGCTCGCTTCTCTTGGCTCCAATGTACCCGGTACCGCCCTCCCAAGCTGCCGCGTGAGTATATAGAATTTCAATTCAAAATTTTGAACCCTCTTCTTTGAAAAGTATGCTTGTACATTTTGAGTGCAGGCGACCATAGACTAAACTGTTATACCGTACTAGGAAATATCCAATCCGTGCAGCAGTCTACTAAGGTACTCATGATTAATTTGAAGGGGACCAGGTTCTGATAGAAATCAAAAAATGCATGATATCTCTGGCACCTTTGTCTACATATGGGATGCCTGAAGACAGAAGTGATTACAATGGTAAACTATGAGTTTGACATGTTGAAAAGGCTATCATTACCTCATAAATACAATATCCGAATGGGTTTTAGTTTTAAACAAAAACACGTTTTATACTGGAAATAAGACTACATGGTCTGGGCGTTAATCTATCGAGATTAACCACCTTTTTTTGGTAGGTTGGGGGGATTTCTTGATGCATTTGTACGTCCATGTACAACGGTATATTTATACTTTGCAATATTAAATATTTAGGAATTGACAATATGATATAGTTATGTTGATTCCAAATACAAAACTTGATTGCAGAGTTTGGCAAACCCACGATTTGATTACTTTTCAGGACGATGAAAGCCTGTGAAAAAACATATATTGATAAAAAAAAAAAAAAAAAAAAAAGGCAATAATATTTCTGTAAAGGTTTTGGGAAATCCCCTCTTTATCTCACCCCAAAATAAAATGTTATCTATATCAGATCAAGAAATAAATCAGAAAGTTATATACTCCATAGAATCCCTCGTTTGGTATGGAAAATGTTATGCAATACTTTGTCGGAAATTAAATGACTTCAATTAGATTGCGCGTCATTGCATCTCTTAGAAGAATGTCATTTTTCTCACAGTTTACCTCGGAAGAAACCAACCAGAGATGGGATTGGAAACAAGACAAATGTTTAACAGAGATAGAATTACAAAAAAAAATAATTGTAATTGAAAATTGCAATTGAGCGTAATTCAGATGGACTAATCATAATTAACTCGAAAAAGATCAAAGTGATTTACAAACAAGCAGTTGTAATTTCAACCACAATCACGACTGGTCTTGTGAAAAAAGTTTATTTATTGTTCCCGTGAATCAGTAGAAGTCGCTCCTTCAATGGGCCTCCGCCATTTTATATGCTTCAACTTTGTATCTCTCTGGTACTCAGTAGACATATGTATATCGGATGTGACATCCTATTTGATTTATTCGGGGCTCTTAGAAAGTCAATGCGAGTAGCCAAGTGGACATATCAGCGTCTGCTCTGTGTAAGTTGTTTATCTAACAGCATTTGGCCTGAGGTTTGATTTGGTTTGATTTCTTTCGTCAACAGCCTTTGATATTGTGGTGAAAAGGACGAAGAAGATAGGGGTGCATATTTGTGGGAAATGGAAGGGGGGTTATATAGAGTGACTAGGGTCAGTGTTATATATACCATTAGTGGATCAAGTCTGCTCCAGTGATCAACCAATGTATACAGAGATTCACCCTATACCCTTATCTACAAACAACAAGCTGAACTTGGTTCATTCAGGGCCAATCCCCCAGCATCACTCACTCTATCAACCAGTTCTCCTCTTTCTATCAGTGTATCTAAACCACTAGTTGCACCCCTCGCAGTGTCCAAACCGCTATCTCCCACTGGGTGGAGAATTAAAAAGGCCTGAGCCAGTTATAGTATTCATCCAATTGTATACACCCCCTTCTGTCCGCTCCACCCGTTATACACACTGACCGCTGTGGTTTGATGCTCCTCCATGCGGTGTCATCCTCCAGCTAATAGACTAATATCCTTCACACCAGAATGCCTGCTACAAACTCCCAATACGCGCCTCTATCAACACGCCCCTGGTCGCGGCTTAATTCCCGCCTCCCCGGGAGCCGCGGCGGGGTGGGCGGCGCGCCATGCGGGTCCTCTCTCCGTCACGGCGTGGGTTCCGCGCCGGGCGTGACGCGCCGTCAATACTGGACGATTGACTCCCTGTATGTATATACCTGAGTCAGTCAGCAACCTCAGACAGTTGACAAGGTGCCCAACTGTCGCTAGAGCCATCACAAATCATTTACACACGGCTCATCCTCCTTCTCCCAGCTTAGACTATGCGTATACCAGCGCCAGAGCGCTGCAGGCAAGAGCAGACATTTATTTATGTATCTAAAGACTGTGGTCCTGAGGTGGGCAGGGGATCAGGCTCTGCTTGGTACATACATGCTATCACTTATCATTGGAAAGAAAAACAAAAGCAGTGAGTTGTGAGCACACAATAAATCAATACGATATACATACAGCACTTCATCTGTCACCTCTACATGTCTATACGTTAATGTGAGTAGTATACTGTGATATAAATGTATGTGAAGGGGGTTTACAGTTGAGTTTAAGGTTAAACAGGAAGATTGGTCATGTAGAAATATACCCACGGCCAGTGGCTGTATTTATATACTGATATTAACACAGGGATAGTTTAAAGACGCACATGTAGAATTACTATTCTTCTACGTCAACTTGGCCTAGTCACTGGTATTTGGTTTTTGAAGATATTTTTTCTTTGAGTCTCTAATGATGCTATTTCTTGTATTTGATTAAAATATTGGCATCTTTTTGAACTTCTGAAAAACCATTATAACTCCTATCTGTTTGGCGTCCGTACAAACGCACAGATACACCCCGTCGTCAACATAGTCAATGAATATATTTTACTATTGCCAGCTGATAAAGCTAGATATCAGAATTGACACCCTTTGTGTCATTTACAGCCCAACAACAATGGGATGTTCAACAAGCAAAGCCTACCACTCCAGTCCCACTCTGTTTGTATAAATAAATAATGGGTTTGATTAGTGTATTAGATGGGGGATGGCGTGCTGGAGTGACACGGGCCGTGCGGATTCAGGTGGGCGATATTTAGAGTATTTAGGGGAAGTTAATTATCATTAACCTGTAGACAGGTTCCCAAGGCACGTGACCCTACAATCACAGCTCCCACATTACACGTGGCATAACAGGAACGCTGCCAAAATGGCGGCGGGCGCTGTATACAACCGGCGGAACCGGAAGAGGCAGCAACATCTCTTCGCGACAAAGAGTTCGTGGTTCTCGTGGACATCGCCACGTGGTGCCACCGGTCCAGGTAGCGACCCGCACATGCGCAATTAGCCATCATCCGAGAGGGGGTAAATTAGAAAGCAGTTGTTTGTGGAACACGTCACCTTTGTCTGACCTCTGCGGGGGAGGATGTTGAAACAAGGCACAATTGACGGCATGGAAACAAGGGGGTTTGGTATGGGTGGGTGGGAGAGGCTGGGGAGGGAGACAGAAGGGGGTAACTACATGGGGAGCTCTGTAATTGCTAACAATAACTATGGATGGATGTCACTTGAGTAGATCCGGAAAACGCTGGGCGTGGTAATCGTAATCAGCGCAGGGAGGGAGCCCTGTGATTTCCCCCGCCCACATAGGCTTAGTGTGAACCCACCTTTAGGGGCATTACTTAATGAAACCTATCTTTAGTACTGAAAACAACAGTTTGGTGTGAACCAACCCTTAGTAGGAGAAATGGGTAAAATAGTTTAGATTCCTCCCTATACCCCTATATGAGACAAGAGAAGAGTTGCACTATGCACTGCCTCCCGGCGCATCCTTTCTCTTTGACTGCTCACAAATACACACCATACTCGGCAAATTAAACCGCGGCGTGGCGGCAGCAGTTGCATGGCGCAGGCGTCGTGTCCAATGGAGAAAAAGGATAAAGAGAACGAATTTCAATTTGGCATTTTGTCGGTAACCCTATCCCACCACAAGCAATAGAAGAATATCAATTAATGACGAGCGGTGTTCGACAGACACTGCATGGAATCATTCCGTGCTCACCAACTCCCAATCTGATAGATGCTGGTTTTTGGGTTGTCTCTGATCTGCCAATTTCTCAATAAGCCAGGACGTGTATACAGGACAAAAACAAGACATAAGGCTGCCATTGCTTTGTTCCTATATGCCTCATTTCAGAGCGTCGATTGGCCCACAGGACATGAATGCAGTGAATCTGATACCCATAGCATGATTTCTAAAAGGTTTTCACTGGGGTGATTTCATTTCAAACGAGTGCTGGGTATGACAGGCACGTCTTTGGTTTTGTCTGCGTTTGTCATTTGGCAGCGCGAGTGGCGGCCAAAGGGGAGGACTTATTATACACGGAATCATACTGTAAACGTGGGGATGGACGGGGATGTTGACTATTTGAAAGTCTTCAGCTGTCAGTTCATATAGGGAATTCCTCATATCATACGTAAATGCACATATAGAATTGTGCTGAGGACTGAAATTTGGCTAATCAAATGTGAGAAGGGGAAGTGCGTGCTTCTCTCATAATGATAATGCCATGATGCAAGAGAAAAGGGCAATTGGAATAAGTAGAAACTTATTGAAACAGTTGCATTTCACCTTCTAAACCACCAATTATAATTTCTTTAATTAAACATATAAGAACCATAGATCTTTTCGTTAATAGTTCTCATGGTTTAAGAAATGAGTGCAAGAGCTGTCTCCAATAACCCTAGTTTATAGTATGGGTTAGGAAGATGAATGGAAAAGAATAGGGGAGGGGGGAGTCCTAGTTTTGGTCGTAACCCAAGATGGCGTGCTCTCGATGAATGGAAACTGTGATGAATTTTACAATCGGTACGATATACGATATGCGTATTTCGATTTCTGTCTCTCTTCATCCTACACTGAGGGTGCACTCAGACAGATGGCAACTGGGACACGGATTAGACTCTAAATGTACACATGGAGAATGATGATATGGCTTCTTTGTGTTCTCAGTAAAGACTCCCTTCAAATGGAATTTAAAAAATAGCTCTCATCTTCCCCTCAATCTGGCATGTCATGGTGATTATAACCAACATATATATGCGGACCTCGAACTCTAAGGATAGTTTGTCTTTGAAGTTCCTAGTGGCATGTTTCCTTTGAGAATAGACTACAAAATGATGCACCCTTTCTGATTTCTTAATACAAGAGCTATGAGTGGCACAGAGTTAAAATCACCCCCAAAGGAGGTGAAGAATGAGGGACGCAGTAGAGACGCTGCCTCCTTCTAAAGCAGAAGACATTTTCATTAGTCAAAGAGCGCGTCTCATAAAGCGCGCGAAACGCCACACCACAACCTGGTCTAATAATCAGACACAAGAAAAAGGTGCCATAATTGAATGAAGCCGGAGACAAGCCGGGCCAAGAGTAATGAACCCAGTTAATTAGTTAAAGATTAATCAACGGCAAATTAGTTATCAAAGAAGCTTGGAGACGCTCCCTGCTTTCCCTGTGCTCATTGAGTGGAAGACTTCCACTCTTCTGTGAAGTCTATTATGCTATAGCCGCCATTGTCGTGCACCCCTCCCTGTCATCATCAGAGTGGACAATGGTCAAGGTGTGAGTGCTATTGTTTGTACATAACATGGTCTATTACTGCCTGCACCCTTGAAGTGTTTCATGTATACAACTTGAGGTGTTTTGTTCTTGGGTGATGAGGTGGACCTCCTTTGTGAGTATAATTGTTAACAAGGGTATTGGTTATTAACACCATCTACTATCCTAAGGTACAGGAAAATGAACACGTTATATCTGTATCCATGTGATGTACATTACATAGTGATGTTGCATAAGGTCCACGCCCAATACACAAAGCAGCCCATGTACATCATAACTGCCCAATTGTCATCATATCTCCTTTGATCTAGACAGTTTAAGGCGGTTTAGCAGCTGAGTTATCTAAGTGAGAATGATTCATTATCCTTATCTAATGATTAATTACCCATATAGAATTTGTGAGTTGAATATTTGGTTTTCTAATACCATTAGCAATACCCCCCACATTTTTTTCATATTTTGCATGTTATAGCAATATGCCTGATGTAAGCATGTCCAACAAAGGCAACAATGGAGTTGATGACCATCGCTCACAGTTGTCATGTATGGGGATAATAAACATGCTAATTCCTAACTGTCCTCTGTTAGCACTGACAGGTCTATTATGGACCTAATTAGTGGGACTAACGATGTATAACCAGAAAATTGACTAATTAATTAGTAGTGCGTCCGCCATTAGGAAGACTGATGGCCGGGTGAAGACCAGGGTGCTCGTGAGTTGGACCTCACCACAATCTAATTTAGTACTCTGTCACCATAATTTGTTTTACGATATTCAGTAGCAACTCTGGTATATCTAAACGGTACTTAAGGTTGTTGCTGATGTACCATGTAGAACTTTACACTCTAAGATGAGATGTGGTTTAATTGCTCGATCGCACTATGAAAAAGTCCTACCCCAGAAATAATTCATGGCTGGGGGAATTTAAGCTGAAATGAAACACACCTACTAACATTACTAAGTATACGTGAATAAAAAAAATCTTTTTTTTCTTTTCCCCCTTTTGTAGGCGTGAAGAGGAAGGATGGTGTGAAAAAACGTAAGCTGGGTCGCAATCCGCGGGTACCCTTTACACAACACCAAGTCAACACCCTGGAACAGAAGTTTCAGCGCACCCACTACCTCAGTTCTGTGGACGTGGCCGAACTGTCTGCAGCTCTCAACCTAACAGAAACACGTGTATGTAGATGTTCTATTTATATTTTTTTTTATTCTCTAAGGTTATGAATTAACAGCGGTGTATGGTCTGAAATCTGGTAACGGGAGTCCAACCCATCACGGGTTACCGGTATCTACAGCTTGTTTGCAAGGCATGAGTTCAATAATGCAAATGGACTGTAGGAAATGAACATATTTTCTCAGAAATTGTCCATGTAGGTAAAGTAGAGGTATGATGAGTTTATTGCCTAATTGGGGCACCGCCTAGACTCCAAGGAGGTACATTACAGCGACGTTGAAATCCTAGTCGCCTGACCTCTTGCCATGATCAAAATCCTCTTTTCGTATATTACTCATGCTTTTTGTTTTACATGGGGAGTGCCATAAACAAGCACCACATTCCACATACTACTAACGTCAGTCGCCTCAATGGTGTACATATAATCATTTGATATTTTATATTACGACGTTTTGGTAAAATCCCATCATCAAATTAGGGGGGTGGGGCTTTTTGATAATAAGATAAAAGTAACGACCGAATATACATATACATGTAGTAGGATTGTTGTGTTATAGAAGGTTCCATACGGAAGGCTCATTCGGTCTGTATATCAGTAGACAGACGCTGCTGACTCTTTTCAAAAATATCTACATATTAGAGAACATAACTTTGAATATTGGATGGGAACCTCATGGAAGAAGAAACAAGGATGAGGGGAGGCATCTTCTCTATATGACGATACCCATGACAGAGGCAATAATACATCTAGTCAGATAGGTCTCCTGTGAAGTCTCCTCTCCCCCTACCTGGCACCCAACAAACTTCTTTGCATGGTAGGATAAAAGAGCCTGGCCGGGTCTCCTTGAAAATAAAGGCTGCATTCATTCAGTCCCACTCTTACCACAGTCCTTCAGAAGTTGGCACGGTTAATTGTGTGCGTGTATACCACGAGCACATCTGTCGTCACCGACTGGAGCCGTGAACCAAATTAAAAATATTAAGTACATTTTGCATGGTATCTTACATACACAAAATGCAGTTTAAACTGAGATGAACAGTATTTCATGTAGCATGATCTAAGATTCCAAACTCACATAGATGGAAATCCAATGCATTTTGACACCCCAACGCCTGCACCACTTATAAGCCAACATAAGGTCATTGCCTGATAGTTTAAAATGTATACAACTTATTTTTTTTAAAATTGTCATCCAAGGAGGCAGCCAGAGAACACTCCTTTTTTTGTGGCTTGGGCAATACGATAAGTACGATAAATGTACCCTCTTCAAGCCTCTTACATATTGTGTTATTTGATCATCAGGTGCACCTTGTACACATATGTATACAGGGGTCTCACAGTGGGATCACCACCCCGGGGGGCCTAAGTCAGTGAACTGGAAGAGATCCAACCGGAGAGGGTCCACAGGAAATCCACTGAGATCCACAGGTATCCAGATCATCCTGTTCCACATGGGTGACCAGGCGGTCTTTGATCTTGGATGTCCCGATCTCCCACTGACTTCATTTCGGTAGATCAGCTCTGAAAACCGAGATTGTCCCAATGTGTATGCATACTTCATTACTCGTACATCAAAGGATCAAGGCACTTACTGTGTTGAATTATTTGAATGTTATTTTAAAATATCGCTTCTGTACATGCAAAAGAAGATCAAATTTGTTGTTAATCGTCCTTTTTTTCAAGTTGATAAAATTTCCACTTATAATTGAGTGAATTTATAGTTAACATGTATCAACCTCGACACTGATGTCGACCCCTTGTGGTCCAATGGAAGTGTTACTATAGATTAAGGCCACGGGATCTCACACCCAATAGCAGGTACGATGGGGAGGGGTTTCAGATGGGGAGTTATAGGGGGTGACCATAGGGGGTAACCGTTATCTGTTGATCCCTCTGGAGGCGATACTGATGACTATATCAATAGCCGAGGCGATTGAACGATTGCCCTCCGGGTACTACACTGTATCCGAATCCCCATTTAAGCTAAGCCTTGATTGAGTTAGGTCGCTGAGCTGTAGGATCTGTTTAGTTTGGCTCCGCTCCCCTTTGCCTCCGGAGGCTTTACGCGGCCGCGTGCCTCCGTCATTCTCCATGCCTCATGTTCTGCCAGAGGCAATAACCAACATCAAAAGGAGCGGTGTCGGTTTCTGTGTACCCTCCATTTGTCTGTGTATGTCTGTACGTCTGAAAGAGAGTACTTTTAAAAGTAGTATTAAGGGACAAGTCGTTTATTAACTAGTGAGGAGGGTCCTGTATGTAGGAGGTGGTAAAAATGCAATGGATGTTTGGCCAAAGGACAATCATCAAACTCAAGTCTGTGAATTTCAAAATAACTATGTACGCGTTAGATCATTTGAAGTACATGGAAAGTACCCATATATCAAATTTAGCATCATCAACATTAGTAATAGAAACTCATCTAGCAATAGATGATCGTCCCTAAAGAATGCATGGGGCAACCTTCCTTCTACCACCCCCCCCCCCCCCCCTATCCGCACTTCACTTCCCCTAGGCTGCACACGCCCGTCGTCTCACCTGCCTCCGCCATGTTTGATCTTTAATTACGCTCCTCTGTTCTTAACAAAACGCGCCGATCCCCACCGTGACAGGTGTCGGCAGAGGCTCGGGTGTCTCCAGCGTCCCCGAGACGCTGCCAAAAAGATCTGTGTGTAAATTGCGGCGTCCCTTTACGAGCGTCGTTTTCTAAAGAGACGCGGCGTCCAATGATGCGTGAACCGTGCGCCGTGTACAAAACAACGTGACTGCCGCGTAAAGCGGCGCGGCTGTCGGCGCAGGTTAAACAAGCTGTCAACCAGGAGGAAAAGGTCAAAGATACTATCGTTTTCACAGAGTGCGCTGATATCTGCAGTGAGTGCGTGCGTCAGTGATTGTGTGTGTGCAAGGCGGAGAAAGGGCTTGTGTTGGGGTGGGGGGGAGGTGAAATGGACCATTATGAAAACCACTGCTATATAATCATCTAGAAACCGATATTTCTATATTCGTCGAGAGATAGTGGGTGAGATTGTATCCCAATTTTAACCAACGATAAATAGTTTATCTTGGTAGGTAAATTTTATTTCTGACCTTGTTCCATTGCAGTAAGAAATGAGTACGTACATTTTGTGTAATTGCTTTCGATGGGGACTGGGAAACGCCTTGTCAGTACCATTGTAAACAGTGCAAAAGAAATATTCGGAATAAATGACCATGCCAATAAATTCAAGTATTGCGTCTGCAAGATTTCGCCATCTGTTGTTTTTTTCACATGATTCATCGCGGAATGCATTTGAGAGTAATAAACAAGATTTTATTTCATCTTATAACCAACGAAAGGCAGTGCCTTGAAATTGGGATTAACGTATTACACAGTATAGGTCCTTAAAACGACTCACGACACTACCTTCCACTGCTCAGCTGCTCATACAATAATAGTGATCACCGTACAATGTATATGACAGAGGCAGTGAGTGGAATTAGCGGCTGTATATACCAGGGAACAGAGACTTCTAGTCTTTTTTTTCTTTTTGTTCTCAATGAATTCTACCGCCTGAGACCTAATTAGCGGTGGGTGGCCGCCTCCAGGACAAGGTGGCAGATTAATTAATTAAACTATTTGACGCTCATCAGTAGGAGGCGTAATACGGCTAATAAGCCCTGCTGCCTACCTGCCCCTGTGCCTGTTCTGTAACTGCATGGGAAACAAAAATACTGCAACAATAAATCAGGCTCACTATGGCCTGCTGGGTAATTAGAGAGACCATCTCCACCACACCACGCCAATCTTCACCTCACAGCTGTTCTCCCCCACTCCGCCTTTTCTTGCTCAATATTTTGCCCCTTTGTCGAAGAGGGTTGGGGGGACTTGAAGGCGCCACGCCTCCAGAGGAGGAGGAGGACTTTTGAGTTTTAATAAATATCTCGGGTGATATGTCGGTGAGGGAAGATAATGTCCTGTTGCTGCAATGGGTGATGGGAGGGTTATATTGGGAGTGCATCCAGGGGAGTCAGGACCACCCGGCCCTCTTCTTTGGTTACCCACTGACAGATTGATTATAGAATAAACCTAAATCAACACGGGGTAGAGTCGACTCACGGAGAGGTAGATAAATCATAAACGCCCGCTTGGCAGGGACAATGGAAGTTGGAGGGAGTCCGGCGGGTGATGGAGCTCCGTAGGAAATCAATTGGAGGTGTTCAGGCTGGGAGGGAGGTACATGAGGGAAGGTGAGGTGTAACGGTAGCCAGCTCACCAGCCTGAGGGCCCTGCGCCCAAACCCAGCGACAAAAGAGTCCCGCGGACGTTTGTCGGCGTTCACAGCAGGGCTTCCGGCAAATCAGAGACTCGGTGCAGCTTGGTGTTACTCCGCCCACCCAGCCAGGTGCCGAGATGACTTGTAGCAAACCCCAGGGTGCAATGTCAGAGAGGTGCCAAGGAAAACAAACCTCACACAAGTTAACTTACAGTCAACTAAATCTATATTGGTATCTTGGATGGAGCCCTTTCTAACATTGCCCTAGGGGAAAGGGTGGATATGCATACCGTACAAAGCCTGTCACTTTGATTTAATATTTCCTTTGTATCTATATTTATGCCATAATCATCCACTGTCAAATTAGGGCCTAAAGAAATCGGTGCTTTCAAGCAACCGCAGAGTAAAAAGAAACAGTTCGTAGTTAGTTTATTTCTTTCCCAAAATATCTCAAAAAGTCAGTGCGAGGCCAAAAGGGTTATACAGTTGGTGGTCAGTCGGGAGTAGTTTTGAGAAGATTGGAGATAAGAGATAAGATAAGGCTCCAATTGAGGCCTTCTACTCCTGGCCCCTGGTTTACAAATATTTCTGTTTTCTTAAAGAGGTAATTTCTATTACTAAATAGGCTGATTTTTTTTCTATATTTCATCAAGTCATTTCCTGATTTGTTTTAGATTTTCTGTAAATTTTTCTTATAACTTATCAATGATTTTGTGACTTTGGGTAATAGAAAATGGGAGAGAATTTTCTCAGAGGTTTAGAGCCCCACTGCCTCTGCCCACATCACCCTCCCGGCTGGGGAGGTTTCAGATACGACTGACCTAGGCCTGTATAACCTTTCAGACCTATTAAACCAGGGGTGGATGGTGTGCTCTGGACGATGGTCACCACAACCATGAAGGTTCTAGCCTTAGAATGCATGACACTTTTCTCAGATAGAAAAACCATAAGTTTTGGCTAAAGTATGCAGAAATTCAATATTCCTTTTTAAATTGATGCAAACATAGTGCTAACACGCACGAACAGGTAGTATTATGCATTTATATAATCAAAGTCAAGCGTATGATAATTGACTTCCCCAAGTATGTCACTTGCCACTGGCGGGGAACAACCTGTAGATAGATACAAATCCCAGTGTGTGGCTGAATATGATTGATAGTATGTGTGTGAAGGTAGGGAATTGCTTCCCTATGTTTTACCTGCAGAGAAAATAATCATAATCGTGTACTGTCATGCCATGATATTTCTCAGTCCAATCTCTGTCAAATATGTACAGACCAATTTAGAAGGCTTCAGATTGGATTGAGTGTGTCCTGTTATAAAGTATACACATAATGGTAGTCTTTATACATGTATAGACATATGCGGACACTAATACAATGATTTAAACTGTAAAGTAAGTGCTTTTAGTTTACCAACAACCATACCATACCAACTACAGAGCGTCACCAAAAACATCGATATATGGCTCGAGGCGTGTCAATCCTTTGAGCCACAACTGAAGGGAAACTATCGTAGCCCCTACCTAGGTCACATTAGACCCCGGAAGCAGATCTCCGTTGCTGCTGACCAGAGTAGTGCTTGACCGCGTTGATAGACGGCTTCAGTCGGCGGAGGAGGTCATATGCCACATAACGGTTCGGGCAGTTGACGTATGTCGTAATAACATTCATGAGGTCCGGACGTAACGAGGACGTCGGCCGTTAGACTGCAGTCGCGGACAGCCCAAGGCATTTGGAAGTAAAATTTGGTGAGTGGCTCCGACCCCTGACCTAGTGGAAAAGTGGATCAGTGGGCTGGAGACAGGTAGTAGTTGTTTCAGCTGACACCGTGGAGGCATGAGTGGGGTCTGTGACTGTGTCCATGGTTCCATCTTGAATAGAAGGCTAAGCTCGCTGGCAAAGGTCCAGTCTCACATATACGTAGGATCCGTATGGAGACTATACATAATGAAATACCAGAGTTGCGGTATAGGGCGTCAAAGTCTAGCCAACAAGTTAGCCTGGTACGACAGTATTATATGATGGGGAAGGTAGAAAGTCTGACAGGGACTGTCTACATCTGCCAGACGTCAGGCTTGCCATGGCAGGAACGCAGTTTGGGTTTTAGACAGGTGAACGTTAGAGGTTTCTGTCTTTATTGCCTGCTGCCCCTACTGACGACCTCACGGGCGTGTTCTGGTTACCAGGTTGACTCTATGTAGGTGTTATCCATATAGAAGGGTGAGACAGTAAAGGAGCGGTGCTGTCCTCTGCAAGCTCTATTTCTCATAGAGTAGACCTTGATTATGGAGTTGAGGGGTGACTTTGCCAAAGTCACGCCTGACCTCAATAATCAAGGTCTATACATAGCAAATAGAGCTGGCAGATGGCAGCACTGCTCCTTTACTGTCTCACCCTTCTATATGTATAACACCTACATAAAGTCAACCTGGTAACCAGTACACACCCGTGGACGACCTACTGCTCTCTTGTGGGTCACCCTGAATGCTGAGCCATATTTGATGTTACAGTATGGATTTTGCGCATGTAGAATGGCGCCTAATGAGTTTAGGTGTAACCAGTGATCCAACTGCCATCGTTCATGATACCTACACCCCAGCGTATACACTAATACAGGCATTTCTGGACAGTGGATTACAATCAGAAAAAAAAACGATTTTAAGATTCTTAAATCAATGACACTTGTGAATGATTGTCGGTTGTTTGACGCACTCCTAATGCGCCACAATTATGCCACATTATGGCATAGAGTTGACAAGTGATCAATTAATGGTCACGGAGAGTGAAGGTTAATTAGAGCATTAGAGTGGGTGATAATTGAAGCACTTTTGTATCTGATAATCACACAATACGGTGCATGTCGTGCATGTACCATATGGGTTGTGCGTGACCCGCCATTTCCTACCAGCAGACTCAGCCTCAGTCACTACCGTTAAGAGGAGACCAGGGGATTGTTTCTCCAATATCCTTTGGTGATATTTGAGGCATTGAGTACTGAGATGGGTGCCAAGGGGAGGGAGGAGGTCCTTAGTTATAAGGACAGTCGTGGTAGAGATGCTTCATACAGCAGCAGCCAAGTCCCTTTCATGGATGACTTTTAATATGGCTCTTGCCTGAACTGAAGAATGGCTTAAAGGTTGTGCCTGTGGTAGACGACCACAACACATGGGTCCCCGCCCACCAACCAGGAGGCGCTGCCGACTACTGCCTTCTGTCGTGTTTTCAATATACCAATCTACAGCCGCATTTGATGCCTGCCTTTGTAGCACAGGCCCGTCACTTTGCCCCCATACACCCCACCCCCGCGCCCTCATCATGACGACTGCTATCTGTGTAGGGGGGTAGTAGGGAATCAGCCGATACCCTGGTATCTCCGCCTTGTTGCGTGAACACGGGGACACTGTCTGAGTGCCGTGTTTGGTGTCGGGGAGCTGCTCTGACAAAATAAAACCTTTGTTTCAGCTAACTAACCCTTGCATTTTCAGATGATAGATCATGACAGTCTTGTATCTGTCATGGTCTTATGAACTATTAAGCTAATATTTCAAGATCAGCTTAAATCAAACAACATTCCAGCCCAACATTTCATGAATGGTTGAAAATATTCATTAGCCATTTTCTTTTCTTTTTTTAAAGTTTTCCAATTTTTTCATCATCATTATTTTTTTAGTAGAGGATCTCAATATAGTGTTACACTTGTCATTTTTTTCAAAATACTAATTGACCCCCCCCCCCGATCGGTATGTACACAGATGGCTCTACTATGTTACATGACGCACGCATTTATTTCTGCTGCTCCCTATGAGACAGGAGCTGCTCCCGTACAGCGACAATTAGCTTCCTCTGTGTAGCCGTCATTCAAACGGCGCCGCACCCACCCACCCACCCCCTAACCCTCCAAGGGCATCATAGCGAAATTAAGTTTCCAGGCCTTTTTTCATTATGCATAATTTTAACTCTAGTAAATAGCTTACAATATCTGTTTTCATGCATCATGGGAGCTATATGTGTGCACGGCCAACTGATCCCTAATCATTTGTGACATAACATTGATACATCAATGTAACATGTTTTAATGCGTTATGGCATCTTTAAAGGGTTAATCGTTCCCCCGCCCTTCCCTATAACAGTGCCTCGTCGCCTACAGTCACATTGCTGCACGCGCGTCCACAATTAGGGGTAGGATTGCTCAGAGGTGGGGACATAATGAATTGGAAAAGAATCAGTCACAGACGTCACGTGGTTTGTCAACGAGTTCTCGCGAGACGCCTCTGACGAGGAGGCTGATGGGGGCATTGTCATTCCTATCTCTACCCCCCCCCCTCACCCCAACTCCCCATATGTCGTCTCAAGCAGACTCGTGTGTTGTAAGTTTGGATCATTGGGTGCGCTATTTCTCTGTTTGGATCATTGGGTGCGCTATTTCTCTGTATCATGTGTCTACAAAGAACCCACTGAGTATATGAGCCACGGGATATGGACCCTAGACCCTATTTTAGATAAATACATCTGTATCGAGACCTCAATAATCCGGCACATCCTGAGCCAACTAAATCTGCAGAAGCCGTCAGTTTTTGAGCACACCTATAATTATGTATACACCTGAGGCACACCGATATACTTTTTCTAATTCTTGATTTATCTAGGATGCAATTGATGAACTATATATGCTAATAGCTTGCTGGGTCTCTCAAGAGATTGATCAGCACTGACTCCATTAATCCGCCCATCTATACCCCGGCGTCGAGGTACAGTGCACTCAACGCTTCTACTTCGTTTCCTTCAAATCCCACTTCAAACGGTGTAACTTTAATGTATATAATTCTGGAGGGAAATCAGTTATAATTTCCTTTATCATCGCCCCTCCCGATGTACCATCTGAGCCCGATACGTGGGGCGATATTCTGTTTGTCACGAACATTAGAAACCTGAAGCGGCAACTCGATGCTGGCAGGCCAATCGCTATATGAGACGGTAAATTCCCGCCGCGGCCATTATGGCTGGGAGGAAGGGGGCCGGGTGTATGGGGTGATTGCATGTTTGGCCAGTGTTTGGCCACAGGTGAGGGCCCACCTGAGGACGGCAGCAGCCTACATTAATGTCTCATCGTCCCCCATCACCTCAGTCTCTTCCTTCTGGTGCTACAACATCATTACTACTACATGTACACTGCACATAGTATCTGCCTTCGGTCTCTATACTGGAAGAGTGGTCATTTTCTTTACAACAACAATGGGGTTTGAGGGAGGGTTAAGATGATTGGACAAAACATAACCTTGAGCTTTCTAGGGAATAGCAGGGGTTGTGGTTGAAAATCCGTCACGGCGTTAGTCATTTGCTATTTCTTTTGGCAGAGTAAAGAGCCATTGTACATGTATTTACGAAGAGGTTGGGCCAATTATAAAGTTACATGTACATTATAAAATACTCTGGACTACATGCTTGACATGGTTACAAAATGTAGATGACCTCTCGGCCAGAGACCAGGGGCCATTTTTGATCCTCAGACTCAGGTCAAGAGCCACTCCGAGCTTTTCATGAGCAGCTCGCACGCAGCAGGCTGGAGGATAGGTATCATCACGACCTGCTCTCTTGGTACATGGCACAACAACAGAATGATGGTTGTTATCGCATAACGATACCCCAAATAACCTATTAATAATGATAACAGTGTATACCGGAAGACACTTATTATCAACTCCCGGTATCAACTGATAATAACCGGTCGCAACCATCATATTTTAGGGTAGGCTAAGCACTATGATTCAATTGCTGTATTCTATCTAAGGACAAATTTATCTGTCAATATTCGGTTTCACACAAAGACACCACGACCGATGCTTTCATGTGAACAGTCACCCCAATTCTTCTCACAACCCCTAGTTCAGCACATTACAACGCCCATTATATAGCATGCATCCCCGTGCATTTACATATAATAACATCATTACACCCCCGGGGCATGCCACACGACCACTTATTGCTATACTAGAATGAGCTGCGTCCTATGATGTACATGACGACGATGTCGCCATATTGGATGATGGAGGCGGCTGGCATGTCGACGATTGACAGCTATCTGGGCGGATCCCGTGTCAGGGACGCGGCGTCGGGTGGACGTAGACGCGGCTGTCGGCGCGGCGTCGGACGCGGCAGTTGGGTCGGATGGCGGCAGAGGGCCGTGTGTCAGAGTGCAGCACACCGCGTCACCTGATGCCACTCTCACTCACTCTAACAGTGATTAGAATAGCATATCTATTCTTTACATAATTGCGCTTGTTTTACATTTTACATGTTCATTATTTATTACGTATAAAATTGGTAATTGTGAAAGTTGCTGAGTCGTAAAATGTATATTGAATGGCTTATGTCGTTTTTATACTAAATACTTAGTAAGAGCACATCCACTCATACAAGATCATTGAGCTGACTGCCCTCAACACAGAACCTAAACCAATCCGTCATTTTTCAAAGACACACATAGCTCTAATGAGACAGTATATACGTGACCAGTCTCACTATTTATGGGTTGAGACGTTTGACATGGGTGAGTCATTATATACACTCTAAAAATGTCTTTTGTTTTTAAACACTTTTACCTGTATTTAAAACACTTTCTTGTAACACTTTGTTAAACACTTTTTTGGGCAAAACACAAAACACTTTTTCAAAAAGTGTTTAAAAATTCAAAAGTGTTTTAATTAAAATGTGTTTTAGATGAAAAAGTGTTTAAATGATTTTGAGAATAAAGTATTTAGGTTCAAAAAGTGTTTAAAATGAGCTTCAGGGAAATTTATGCCCTTGCTATTATTTCATTTTCCTTATAAACCCATGGTCCCAGTTTTAGGATTAGTGAGTCCTTCCTACCGCATATGGCTGTGTCTCTGCAGGTACAGAATATTGAATTTATGCTGATAACAAGTTGATGACAGTTGATCATCCAGTTATCAACATTGATTCTGTGCTAACCAGGCTTGGCCCACAGTCAAGATGAGTTCAAACACACTGATGCAGAGAGTTAGTCAGTGAGTTTAGGACTGGGATGTATGTATTAATCCTGAATGTTACAAAATGGGTGTTTATCATGGGTTACATTGGAATCAAGGTATTGAGAAGGTAATTTTTAGATATTTATTTTACAAATCCATTCTAAGATAAAGTGTCAATGTTACGGTCTATCAGTTTGCTGTGTATCATTATCATTTATACTTGAATAAAGACATTTGTGTCCATATGAATGTTACAATAGTACCATCATAGGTGTCCCCTGCCACCTGGTGAGTTGGATTGTAACCAAGTATCAAAACACTTTTATAAACCTAAACACTTTTGCAGGAAAAGTGTAAAGTGTTTTAGGAAAAGTGTTTAGATGATGAAAATGTGTTTTACCAAAATGTGTTTTGGTAAAATGTGTTTTAGTTAAAACACATTTTTTAGAGTG
The DNA here is from genome assembly GCA_949317995.1 of Acholoe squamosa. Classification (NCBI taxonomy): domain Eukaryota; kingdom Metazoa; phylum Annelida; class Polychaeta; order Phyllodocida; family Polynoidae; genus Acholoe; species Acholoe squamosa. Next base: position 41,508,002 of record OX439035.1, on the reverse strand, counting down.
TAGATGAGTAGATTATATACCGGTAGACAGCACGGTGCATATTCATAAACAGACTACCCCATATGTTGCTTCAGAGCACCACAAAGTGGCAATAACGCCCCCGCCTACTTGGTGGCGCACCGGTCTCAGCTCTCACTGTATCCTATTCGCCCTCCCCTCTCTCCCGCCATGCATCAGCATCCATATCCTTCCGGCGTTAACTTCTCATCAGGCCTAGACAATCAACCCATCCTGACTGGTTGTGGCACAGCAGGGAGAAAATTAAATCTGCACCGTTTTCCGCTCTGGGCGCTGCTTTGTAATCTCCCATTTTGCCGTTTAACTAATCATGGGGCGGCATGCGCATGCGCAGCGTGTGGCGCTGCGTCCGTCTCATCAGGGCACTGGTGTCTGGCACTAATTTGCCAATCTGCACCAAGCCAGGTGCTCCTCGTCCTAGATATACAACCTGATGGCTACTACCTGTAAAGTAGATGCCTCTACCCATCTTCACCAACCCTACCCAACTCTTCTTCCAACCCCTTATCTCCCGCGCCCCAACCTCCCCATCAGTCTGCTGAACACCAATTGGCATCAGCTTTATGTTCAACGCTTACAGCCAAACTATGGCAATTTTCTCTCCTATTGCTACACATGAGACTAGCATACTCCATTTGCCACAACCCTGTGCTCAATAACCTGAGCCCACCATGCATGTACTTACTTCAACACACAAAATAGCTTTGTGTCAATCGACTCTTATCATTACTCCTCAGTAGTAGATAATGTATAGTCAATGTCATCATCAGTCTCCTGTACCATGATGTACATGTGTGCTATGGACTTACCGCCAACAACTGACTCTGACGTGATTAAGATTGATCCGCTTTGGCTCCTGTTCACTCCTTCAACTATGCCTCTTTATATAACCTCCACTTCACATAAATATATATATATATATATATATATATATATATATATATATATATATATATATATATATATATAGTTCAAAATAACCCATTAGGTGCCCTCTGTATTATCATGTGTGGTAGAGCCAATTCTCAGCCTATAACCGACTACAGTTATCGGTCCTGTACTCCAACTTATCTCAGCCCTATCATTGAGTAAAGCCCTTACCCACTCTCTTCCCACTGCCCTCAGCTGCCCTCAACCCTATGATCAGCTAAAGAACCAGCCATCCATTCCACCACCCACTGTCTGTCAAATTACAGTCGCCCACCGCCTCCTGTATTGGTTGAAAGGTGCAGAGTGACCCTGTCTCTAATCATCGCTGACTCCAGGGCCTTCAGGCTAGTGGCGTCCTCTGCAGGCATTGTGGGGGTTATGTTGGACAATTGGCGTCTTCTCTGTTGGCGCTGCTACCTTGCCGCCCTCCAGGCTTTGGCGTACTTACGTCACAAGGCAATGCCTAATGAGGTACATGAGTGACTGGGTGCTGATGTAGGGAGGGAGGGGGAGAGTGCAAGTCTTTCTCTGTATCTCCCATTTACAGAAGTTTGCTGTGATAGTGTGAGTTTGAGGCGTGCATACCATTATTTCAGCATCGTTTGAAACAAATGATTTTTAAAGATGGAATGGTATAACAAATGATTTTAAATTGCATGGACACAATTGATAAAAATGTGTGGAATTGGATGGGACGGACATACTAATCTGAATCACCCTTTTTTTGGCATTGTCAGCTATGGTTCATTGGACTGTGTTCGTAGGGTAGGACCTCCCAATTCCCAGCAGGAAACATCCAGGTGTCGGACTCCCTCCACAGTCTTACTCAAAAATCTCCACAGGAGGAGGTTGCATTTGTTTAACACGTGGACGGCTTCTTTGTACCGTTACCCAACACAACCCAACCCCTGATGTGTAATCATCCACAGCGCCAATTGAACACGGCGCCTTACTCAATCTGACAACGACTTAAAGAAGAAGACTGCCTCCAGTGGGAGAAAACAGCAGGTCCTTAGTGATGGAGACCTAGACCCCGGGGCGGGTGTTTGTCTGTGGGTTGGGAAGCGGAAGGTGATGGGGGGTGGCAGAGGCAGGGGGTAGACCCTAGGTGTGCTGAGCTTGGACCTCGGTACTGGTTGTTTTAGGTTAGGGGGCCAGTGAGGGCATGTAGGTGTTTAGGACCCAGGTATGGAACTAGGCGGAGAAGACAAACCTGGGCTTGTGTCCACATGGCCTGGGGATGTGCGTCACACCTTTAGGTATAGACAGGTGAGATGCACAATAGGTGTGCGGCCGGTAGGGTTGGGGGAGAACACACCTGAGTGACCACAGCAAGACACCTGTACATTCCTACCCACGATGTGTTCAACTGACTGTAGTGCTGCCACCTGGTTGTGCAAGTGTGAACTACACAGTTATCTGGCTATGCTTGGGCCCACCCACCCTTCCCTTGTGAATAAGCCAAAAGAAGCCATACAGAAAATAAACTTTCATGGTTCATTAAATGGGGTCTGTTTAGTTATCTTAAGAGTTGGCAAACCATGATGAGGATTTCGTGGGTGTTATATCCTAGCATTGGCGATGTCAATCCATACATTTTGTTATAGACAGATTACAACTGCAGAAAGTGTCAAGCAGTGAATTTCCCTTAACACCATAGGGTGGGGCGGGTATCATCGTAGTGTGTAACCTTGTTTAAGATGTATCTTGAAACGTTAATTTTTTGTTAGATTCAAGTTACCACACTCATTGTTGATTCCCTCATATAATGCGATAGAGAGTAGTATATGGAATGTGTGATTTTACTCTGTGCCTTCACGATATAAGTAGTATAAACAAAGTGATATTTGTTCATATCTAATTTCACCTTTTCTGTCTTTTCAGGTGAAAATCTGGTTCCAGAACCGTCGTGCACGAGAGAGAAGAGACCGTGAGAACAGTTTGGAGTCAGGGGGTGCGGCGGGAGGTGCTCCCGGAGGCCCTGTGGGTTCAGTCCCGGCCCCTTCAGTGCCGCGGTCGGCACCAGGAGGGACCCTGTCCCCGGGTGGATCCCTCCACATTGGGCGGGGGCAGTTTGGAGGGTGGCCTCTACCCACCCCACCCACCCCTTCAGCACTCGCCCACTTCTCACACGCCCTACACCAACATGGTAATTCGGCCTTCACGCCCGTCTCCTTCTCAGCCTACTGACTAGCGGCGGCCAGGGTGGGAGCCATGTCCCGACATCCACAGGACACTAACGGACCCTTCCCCACCCTGACCAACTCCAGCAGTAGTCCCCAGGGCTTCTCACATAGCACCGCTACCACCAGTACCTCACCCTCCTCCATGTCCTCCAGCTCCTCCAGGTCTACAGCACCGGACACATCTCCTCCAGGAGGTCCTAACCCACGCGGCCCTATCACCAACACCACGGTAAAACCTCAGCAGCCAGAATTTGCCAACACAAAGGGCTTCTACCCCTACCCAGTGCGCAATGAGGGCGGCATTGAACTCATGTACCCTACACCTGACTATGGGCATAAGGCCTCGTACACTGCCAGCCGTTCTCCAGGTGTGTATACAGCCATGCCGCCCTGCTCACCGGATCAACGGGGGTACAGCCCTGGAGGTGTTCAAGCGAGCAGGAACAGCCTCACTAAAGGACAGACTAATTTGATGGAAAATGGCCATGTACAGCAGAATGGGTCTTACACTGTAGTGGTCCCCAGGACTACCGGTCCCAGGACACCTGGACCCAGGACACCTCCTGGTCCCCGGACTCCCGGTCCCCTGACCCCAAACCCGCGGACACAGGCCCCGACCGCTTATCTTAGTTCAATGACATTAGAACGCAGTGGAGCTCCAGAGCAGGATCTTGGTGGACATTTAATAAATGTATCCGCACAAGGATATGGCTCCCTGCCTCCCAGTCCCAGACCTGGGTCCCCCATATCCATGGAGGTGGTAGACTCTGGGTCCTCCCTCCTGGAACCAGAGTTGGACCCTATGGCAGACTCTCCGCCCCCTCCAGAGAGCCCATTAATACCACAGACTAACAATGAGGATCAACTCTAAGGCTTAGGTTTTATACCTGAATATCATAATAGACTGCATAAAATAGACACTAATTCGCAAGCTATATGTTAATGAAATGATATCATAATTGGCTATCTCATTGAAATGTTAGCTGGGTATAATGTTCTTCATTCTAAGACAATTAATGTGCTTCACTCAACGGTCACCAGATTCCCTGTCCAATGTAGCATAATTGGTTTTATGAAGGGTTTGCGTGAAAAAAAAAGATCTAGAGTGTGTGCTGTAATGAACATGGTTTGTGTATATTCTACAATAGATAGCTGGACTGGACTCTAGATGAAATATGAGTGGTGCCCCTATGGTAGTTTTATAATTGCATCGGTCCTCTGAGCCAACTAATAAATAGATGCTCAGATAATTGTTAATATGGAAACAAGATGCCTAGTTGGTAACCTAGGCTAAAGCTATTAAAAACGATGTACCTCATTTTCACTCATATGTAGTAGTGGTGAAAAACAACTTCTATGGCCCAGTGCATCAGCTGATCAACATTTACCACGGATATCAGTCGTCAGTGATTAAGAATTCACCACTGCAGCCGGGTATCTATTATGTTCACCTCAAATGCATCATAAAATCATCATAAGAGCATATCAAGTACAGAAATATAATGTTTTTGCGATAATGGCTCACTGCGTTTAGTCTAAAGCATAAAAGACGTTATCATATTCCATTGTAAATATTGAGCATTGCGTGTACATATATCTTGTGAACTAATTTAACATTTGATGTGATATAGATTATAAGACAGACACTTCATCCCCAAATACTACTGTATTATAGGTCTCTATTATATATGTTGTTTTGTTTGATACTCACTTGGCTTGTATAGTCTTTGAACCCTGTTGATATACAGTTATAATGTTACCTGCCAGGTAAATGTTCTCCTAGGTGTGGAGACAATTAGAATGATTGTCATATCTTGTCGTGTTGAATCCTGGAATTGATATGAATTTAATACTCTAAAGCTCATCGGATGGAAATAAAAATGATTGAGAAAATATTCACTCGAAGTCCTCTTAGATTTCTTACGACTGCTAACTTCCTATACAGAAGCAAAAAGAAAACGATGCTAGCTATCTAGAGAAAGTTCTATATTCATCTGTGTCGATATCAAACAAATATTCATGATGCTAAAGAAAATGAAGAAAATTAAAAACAAAGGGAAACAATGAGGTATATTCAGTACCTTAATATTAAAGAGAATTTGTCATTCAATAATCTTCAATTAGTCATCCGGGATGTCAAGAGGAGGATTTTTGAATTCCAGCCCCGTTTTCCTCTGTGGGTTTTATTAGAGTAAACACAGATTTCCATTGGCATAATCAATCTATTTGTATTACAAGAGGCAAACTTATAAACGTAAACATCATTAGAAACCTAGCCCTTTTCCAAAAGAGTTCGGAGCAACAGGCGTTTAGTTCTTGTAAATGCAACTGATACACATAATACTATGGGACTGATAATGATATTAAGCTCTTAATAAGTCACCCCGCCACCCCGCCCCCTCATAAAGTTGTGGCCTCACTGATTGGTGCATTCCCCATATGCTAATAAATGTTTATTAATGGGGTTTTCCCCCTGTTGCAACTTCATCACTAGAACCAGCAGGTTTGATCAGAGTTGTTACAACTAAAAATAGTCAGCTGTGGCTGGGATTGAACTCATGAGCCCTGCATTTGAAAACTTTTGCTCTCCTGACTGAGCTAACCTAGTCACTGGGCGCGACTCAGTTAAGGACTGAGGTAAGAGTAAGATGCTTCAGGTAAGAGTCAGCGCCCGCCGGACAAAGCTAACCAGGCACTCAATTTACCAAAAACCAAGGGAAGGGCACATTCTATTGGTTGGATGTATAAAGGTACCCTGTAATGAATGATCAGAATATGTAGTATAGTGATAGCAGGTTGGCATGGCATGTGGAAGGTCGAGTGCTCAAGATTGACGAGGCACATTTTTATCAATCTGTATATATCCTACAATTAGATTTTTGCTAGTGATAAATAAATGTTTGGATGTCCACATACCAAACAAATCTATGTAGTTGCCACACAAATTCTATGTAGATATACCTGTCTTTAATATCCATAGGCCGATGGGAATGATATTACAGTCTCCAGACTGTATATATAGTACAGTCTAGGCACGTCCGAGATTAGGTGGTTAGCTGCGGGCAAACATTACCTACACATGGTTACATCGATAGTCCACTAGGCACGGGCGGAGAACTGGTCAGAATGCCTGCGTTGGGTGAGTGATGTGACCTATATATATAATAAGGGTAGGACACTCTTTGTCCACCCTCTGCTGTGAGCCTGGGTTTTCGCATATATTCAATTAATTGAAACCATGTAATGTGCAATAAAGACACCATTGATAATACTTATGGACATTTAGCCCACCCACAACCATAGAAAGGCAAATATCCCACCCATAGAATGTCTTTTCGTCAATTTCTGGTTTGTCCACCCTCTCCTATGTGTTTACATTTTGCTGCTGAGCTCTTACCACATGGTTATTCAGGTCTCTGCGACGTCACAGGGAGGTTACCAGTGGCTAAACATTGCCTCCACATGGCTTGGCAGCTATACCATTAGTAGGGACTCCTCAATATATCCAATTAAGTATATATAGAACATTGCTAGATAACCACACGAGATAACCCTATACATTCTATCCCTACTAGTAAGTCACTTACACGATTTAATTGATATAGTATAGGACCTAAACATAGAATTTTCATGAATGTATCATTTTGAAGAAAGTGAGACAAGGTCACCTTACCTGACAAACACCAAGTGGTTAGTTCAGTACGTGGGTTTGCTTGGCAGCAGGCATCCATAAATAGAAACAATCAGGAGCTTTCCCTCACACTGTTCAATGTGTAAGGGCCCTTGACCCTAGCACTACTGAGACGTTACTAATCACTGCACACTTTATATCGTATTTGTGTTTTCCCAAAAACTCTCTAGGAAATTACAAAAGTGGTGTACGCATTGATGATAAATATCAGTTTAGCTCAAAATAAAGGTACACAGGGGAAATCTTCAGATATTATTTTATTCAAACATTAAGCAGCAAATGGTAATCAATATATCCAACAGAGGGCAATGCAAAATAAAATGGCTGAAATCCATGTGACCTACCCTTACTCTACTGCATACAGATCACAACTCATTCTCCACCAGAGTTATAGCCAGTTTGCCGCGCGCCCATGCCACTAGGCCTCTATCAAAGAAATTCATATAGAAAATGTATGGCTCAATCACACGACAGAGGCCAAGTGGATTACGGGTATTATACCCATAGTCCACTACGCCTCTGTCATCAGATTTTATATAGGAAATGTATGGCCCAATCTGGCGACAGAGGCCAAGTAGACTATGGGTTTTAGCTAACTATACCAAGAGTAGGAGCCCCGCTAGGTCTCTTTCGCCAGTTTTTATATAGTCATTGTGTGGCTCATTCGCGCTATTTTTAGCCACATTTTCCACATGTCTGTTACAGAGCAATGAGTGAGACTTGGTCTGTTCGGCCCACCCATGGACGTGGCACAGGGTGAAGTGTGATTTCACTCAGACGCCCATAACTATAGGCAATTTAGTATGGCTAGCAGTATGGGACTTCTCAAATATTCTGACATTAACAATATAGTGCTGCTGTGTATGGTACAACCTACTCCTCTGATAAATTTGTCTAGTTAAAATGAGGAATTTTGGCTAGTGGATGAGGAAAAGCTCCATCCAACTAAGACCGAGGGTCTATTTTGAATTACTGCAATTGGTACATTGACCGACATAATTATATACACCCCAGGAGGATCTCAAAGCACAGGGCTGATTTTCTTTCTGGATTCCTCTCTTGCTCTTGCAGAATTCGCACTACTACTACCACAGAAACTTGACAGCCTTATGCATGACTTACAGGGAATCAATCAAGTATTGAGTTATAACTCAATCAAGTATAACTCGGTTCATTAGGACTAAATGAGAGTCTCATCCTATCTATTAATTATTATCAATCTATGAAAGTGAGGTACATGCCATATACTCATGTTGCCCAACATCAATTTCATGGAAAGGTCCTGCGGCCTCAGAGCCTTGGCACAGGGCTTGATCATGGAAGTTAAGATGTGACAAGACAAGATGCTAGAGAAAATAGAGCCTTGCATTTCGGCTAATAGGAGTATATCCAGCATATACCTCACCCACTTGGCATAAAAACGTTTTTGTTTGTTTGTTTTTTACGTTAAAAAACGTTTTTATTGGTTTCCCTATTGGTTATTTGGTTGAAAATTGGTTTAAAAAACTTTAAAAAACGTTTTTTGCCAAGTGGGCAAATTCAACTGTCAGACCTTTGTGTTCCCATATTCCAGGCCCAAGTAGAGAAATATAAGTCAGGAAAAAGCTCTACCTTTCGTATTTCATATTTGGGTTATCTATGGCATATACTCCAGATAAAAGATCACAAAGCATTTTTAAAACAACGGGGGTCAGACACTGTCAAAGAAAACAGGAACAATGAGACAGAATCCAAAAGGGGCTTCTGAAACGAGAAGAGTTAGGTGTGAACTCTATTGACACCCAGACCCTGGATTCAGTTCGACACAATAGATCTACAGAATATTGACCACTGAGAGTGAGTAGTACACCTTACCTGAGTACATATGTTCATCCAGGCAGCTCTGGTTGTCTGTAGTAATCCATACTATGTCTTGTCTTGTCACAGCTTAGCTTCCATGATCAAGCAGAAAAATCACTAACGCTCAAAGACACAGTGCAGAAGGTATACTAGGGTAACTGGCAGTTACCCCATCCAACATTGCAAATCCTATATCTAATATTGAGAACTAAAAGGGGCCATTACACAGTATTTCTCCTGATTTGAGTAATTCTACACTGTTTAGATGTGGTGTACAACATGCACAATCATCTGGACTAATATCTGCAGGCTGACATTGTCTAGAGCAGTAGTATACAGAGGTTTTAGATTTGCCAGTACTAGGGTAACTCGGTCTGTTTACAATAACAAGTACTAGGGTAACTTCATTTGGAGTTACCCTAGTAACCAACTTTCAGTTTTCATTGATTTCTAAGTTATCCACATGGTGTAGTAACTTCAGGTCTCGTCTGAATAAGTATCCATGCCCCAGCTAAAATTCTATAATAAAATTATGAGGTAGAATAGTGTATTAACAGCATAGAATGAAGAAAAGTGTTCACACTTGTTTTGTATGTGACTATTCATGTTGGATAGGGTAACTGCCAGTTACCCTAGTACCTTCTGCACTGTGAAAGAGAAATAAGTGGCACAGGCTGACAGGCACTTTGTATTCTTTGACCCCAGTCATGGATGGTTGCTTTGCCACTGACGCCAGCCTCCCCTATGTGTCATGGATCACTGAGTTCACTTGATCATTACTCACACTGTCGACGTAGAGTAATTTATTGCTAAGCTTTCTTTTACAAAGTACTCAGCAATCACACACTCTGCGTGCCGTCATGGTATGGGCCAGTTTGCTGCAGTTAACTACAAGGACACATTAGTGTGTGCTTTTTCAATTATTTAAATTTAATTATTAAATGTTGTCTTTGAGGCCAGCTACCTTGTGACGTTGCAGGCAGGTAGGTCTTAACCATTCTACAGCGTGTAGAGGCCGATGATATACGAACGAGGCCCTCGGGCGTATAGTGCCACTGTACGCCCGAGGGCCTCATTCGTATATCGCTTCCCGCGTGTAGATCAGTGGTCTGCAGGGGATGCGGAGAATGGTAGCTCAGAATGGTGAAAATCGGTGCATGTATTTGAGTACTATACCGACCTAACTAACAGGATACATTATTGGCCAATGAGACAATTTCCTTCATTCAGTGCAGACTTTTTAGGGTGTATTATATAACAGGTGGTACCCATCACGTTGGGTGTTATCTGCGCTTGTCCCTTGAGGTACCAGATCAAGCAATGGTGCCCCTACTAAGGATCCCGGAACCTCGGTATAGCCCCAAGTGCTTATCTAGTTTGTTTGTTTAGTTTTATGTCCGGGGGCCATAAAGGAACTCAGACATTCAAGGTTTCTCGGACAGCAGTGACCGTATCTATAAATGACCGAATCTATGAGGAGGGTTGAGGGGGAAAACCGCTACCGGGGCTTCATTCCCCTACTCTTTTTGAAGGATAGCAAGTGTTCTTTTATTTGCCTGGTCCCATAGGCAGGGCCAGACAAACTATGGCCTTTGATCACTCAGACGTGCTTCACTGAGGGGGAATCCCATGGCAAAGGACATGCATGTGGGCCCAGGCCCGCGCATATGGACACCAGCTGCCAACATGCTCACCCCAAGACACAAGAAACCCCAACTTTGTCGCCTTTTACGAATCTGGTATGCCCACTGGTACAATGGAAGGAGAATTCCTCCTGCATGGACTCCCAATGAAGTTATTCTGCTCCTCCATGCCCTCACATGAAGGTCCTCACTCCACAGGGGGAGCTTATCTAGTGGATCATGATGTACTTTGAGCGCAAAAGACACACTTTTCATTTCCACAGGTCTGTCCGTTAGGAGAGGCTTTGTTGTTGGTTTCCTTCATAGTCACATTTTCTCCACCCCCTCAATGAGAGAACTGTCATATAACTTTACTTATCCAAGGTAGGAACAGGAGTGGAATTCTAGAATCCATCTAATAATTCTGATGTCAGAATATATGTTTGTCCATGCAAGCCATAGTCCAAATCAGTTTTTCTTTTGATTTCAAGTTACCTAGCAGCTGAGAAAATTGAATGTGAAATATTGGATATGGGTGTTTTAGGAACACTAGTTTATAGTGTGAATGTTGTCTGAAACTGTGATCTGGGAGTTGGTCTCTGCAGGCAGTCTGACAAGGCCAGTGCAGGCTGAGTAACAACTGGGCCTCCACACTACAGGTTAGAGTAGGCAGGGTTGTTAGCTCACCAAAGTCTGTAAATAGATCATGTCATGAAAGGGCAGTCTGCCAACTATGTGCTTTTATACCATGGTTATCACGTTTCGGCACTGATTTGTGGTGCCCAACCCTGATAAAGCCATGTATTTAGCATGCGCTAAGGCATCGATGTTGACAGGGGCGAATGACAGCGAGTTGACACCAAATTAAATGTGCCGATATAAAAAAAACTAGACAATATTGGGTTTAATCAAGAATCGTGGGCAATGTTATAAGTATTTTACACAACTCACCCTTATAATTGAGAAGAATGAAGGCCTATATTCTCTATAATACATCCAAACAAAATCGAACGACTTCTTTGCCATGTTGTGACTGTGACGGTGTAGGAGCACAAAACACAAATAGATTTAGTCAGATTTGTCCTCAGGTCTTTCCGCACACTGTGCCTACTCCTTACCAGCGGTTCTACTATAAAAATGCCCCTGGGACACACGTCGACGTAACATTTTGTGTCCGCACTGTCTGGTCCACACGCCAAGAAGTCACCAATGACTTGACAAGAAACCAATATGGTGTAACACCAGGACCAGCCCCTTCACATAGACTCTCAACAAAAATCAGTGGATTTCATGGCTTAATAAGGTAAAATAATTAATTTAATGGTTGAAACCATGGTATAAAGGCCATAGTGGATTGCTAGGCTTCCACTTGGTCCTTTTATCCCCTAGATAAAGGACCTCGCCCTACGGGCTTGGTCCTTCATCAGGGGATAAAAGGACCTCGTCGAAGCCCAGCAATGCATTATGCCCTAAATAAAAGTGTGGTTAGGGTAGATTCACCTTGAGTTGACACTTGTGTTGTTAGGTTTTATCTTTAAAATGAAATGTTTAATTTCCTGTAATAGCCAGCATCCACATGCCACACCACATAAGGGGCAGATCAAGGGGGGTAGGGGTGGGGGCATGTCCTAGGGGGCACCTGACCCCCTAAACCACAATGGAATGGGTCTGGCTATGTCTTGTAAAAGTAGTAAGCACAATCTATCATGATGGCACTTTGCAGTGCTCCCATACTTAAGGAATTAGAAATACGTTTTAGTTTATTCATGATATTTTCATTTTGCCTGTGAGAGAACACTGCTTCTGGATAAGGCACATCCCTTACTCTATAGACAAGCTTTGGGTATAAAGCACACCCTCTCCTTAAGATCTTAAGACTTATAATCAAGGTTTAGGACCCAGGTATGGAACTGGGCGGAGACTCATGGTGCATCTACCCTACATAGCACAGGTGCAGAGGGTTGTCTTGCCACACTGTAAATAGCACCAATCAATACACATGTTTGAGTTTGCCTGTACCATGAATAGTTTTTATAGTCTATGAGTTGTATAGGGTAATTTTCCTTATGGTCTGAATAGTATGAGGAAAAGGTCTTTATATTCTGTGAGTCGTATGATGAAATAGTCCTATAGTATGTGAGTAGTATACGGAAATAGTTCTTACAATGATTGTGTGAGTAGTATAAAGAAATAGTTTATTATTCTTTGAGTAGTGTAGGGGAAAAGTCCTTACAGTCTGTGAGTAGTATAGGGGAAAAGTCCTCATGGTCTGTAAGGAAATAGTCCTTATTTCCTATGAGTAGTATGCGATGGTCCTTATAGTCTGTGAGTAGTAAAGGGGAATAGTCTTTATAGTCTATGAGTTGTATAGGGAAATATTCTATATAGTCTGAGTAGTAGAAGGAAATAATCCTTATATTATGTGAGCAATATAAGGAAATAGTCCTTATAGTGTGTCAGTAGAATAGGGAAATAGTCCTTTTATTCTGTGAGTAGTGTAGTGGAAAAGTCCTTAGTCTGTGGGTAGTATAGGGAAAAGGTCCTTATGGTTTGCAAGCAGTATAAGGAAAAAGTCCTTATATTCTGTGGGCACTATAAGGAAAAGGTCCCTATGTCATGCGCAAGATAAGATTTCCGGAATTGCCCCTATCTGATTTTGCGCAATTCAGGAATTGTCCCCTTTTATGTTGTGCATTTAAGCATATTTAAATGAAATATGCATTTTGTCATAATATAGAACCCTAGAGGAGGTTCTTGCTTAAAGCTCTATGGATAACTGAGTTTTAGAAAATGATAGTTAAAATCCCCTTGAACCAATATCTTTTATTTAGCATGTTGTAGGTGTCAGTCTCACTGCTTTATTCACACTTGCAGTCAGGTGTGAGATACATTGGACCCACCCTCTAAGAGCAACATCTGACGCATGAGGTACACAAATCTTTAATTTGTTGGCTTTATATTGACTTATTTCATGGCAAATATTATCACTACTCCATTATTCCCAAACTGCACAAATTCCCACATTGCGCTTAACACTTATAGTCCGTGAGTAGTATAAGGGAATGGTCCTCATAGTCTGTGAGTAGTATAGGGGAATAGTCCTTAAATTCTGTCGGTAGTATAGGGAAAACTTCCTCGTGGTCTGTAAGTAGTATAAAGAAACAGTCCTTATATTCTGTGAGTAGTATAGGGAAATGGTCCTTTATTGTCGTTGAGCCTTGAGTCTGTGAGCAGTATACCGGGATATTGTCTGACCAGTCTGTGAATGATATAGGGGAGTGTCCTTCTGGCCTATGAGTAATATGAGGAACGTTTCATCATAACATGTGAGTATCACAGGGAAGTGGTCCTTATTGTCTACCAGTATAATAGGGAAATTGACTCTATAGTTTGTAAGCAGTATAGGGATATTGTCTTTGTAGTCTGCAAATGATGAAGAGAATAATCCTTCTGCATAGGTCTATAGTATAGCATAGGGAAAGTTTCATCATAGTATGTAAGTAGTAGGGGAACTTGTCCTCATAGTCTATCAATGTGTATTTTGGGGAAATTGACCCTTGTACGTCTGTGGATAGTATCTATAGGAGTTTCTTCATGGTCCTTATGATTTATGAATAGTACAATATAGGATAGGTTTCGTCATAGGGGAGGTATAACCGATTGAAAATTTGTCAAAACACTGTGGATATCCGAATTGAAGTATCAATGATTATGCAGTTGGTTTCAAACCCCTGGATTTAAATAGACATTGTATAAGATTCAAAAATCTATATCGATGGCTGTATGTAAACTATGTTTCCAAGCTGTCCACACAATGTGCCAGGATATGGTTATAGGGTCCTGCACTGAGAAATAAATGTTACTCACTTGAGTCTAGATCCACACTCAGGCAATGTCGCCAAAATGAGTCTCATTTGAGACTCATCCTGATCCTTGCATGACACTCAGGCAGATCCTGAGGCTGATCCGTGGTTGATACTCTGGCTTTGCCTCAGTATCATGCAAGGATCAGGGTGAGTCTCAAATGAGACTCATTTTGGCGACATTGCCTGAGTCTGAATCGAGACTCAAGTGAGTAACATCTTTTTCTCAGTGTGTGGCCGGCGCCTTTGTCGCAGAAACTAATATCATATTAACAAAACCCTTATTCTGCGATTAAATTGGAACAAATGACAAGGGGTGGATATTCACAAGGGTCTTATATGGGCTCTGACATGAGACACAGTATAGGCCTTATACAGGGCTGTCCAGGGGTAGGCCCCTAATTAGGAATGACAGCACCACAATGTGATGTACGATCCTGCCAAGAGTTACTACAGCGGGTAAGGGCGGAAAAGGGGGCAATGTCCATTCACTGATATCTAACTATGACTATCTGGTGGCAGCGGCCATCAGGACGATTGTTCTCCTATCCAGTCGTTCCCTTTCATCCCCCGACCTCAGCCTGCCCCATCCCTATGGCTGCAGATTGCCTCAACCCCGGGGCGGCCAGGGGCCAAACGTACGCCCGCCGCGATTGCTCCTCCCGGGTGAGGCCACGCCGGGGTCCCGCCCCGCCTTTGGACTCCTCCCCTCGTTTGGCCTAATAGAAATAATGCGGCGAATTATATAACGCGCGTCCACAGGCTGCCGGAGGAAGTGATCAGGCGGGTGGGCTGATGAAAACATGCCATCCCTCGGCATTCATCAACCCCGGCCTTTTGAAGTGCCGACTTCTCGCGACGTCGCGAGGTTTGCTTGAATAACGAGGTCATGTGACCTACACCCCGTGGCGCCACCTGTCGTCGTACGGCCGTGGGTTGTGATCTATGGCTGAAATTGGGCGGCGTCCGGCAAGGCCCCTGTCCGACCACGGGGACTAAAGGCCGAGCCTGTTGTCTTTGAGGCCAACTATTACTCTGGACTTTTGCCTCTGTTAACGGATTCCATGATATTCGCTGTAGGTTGCTCACCGTAACCTCTACTGACCCAGAGTAGCCAGTCTGAACTTGGGGCAGTTTCCTTTGATGATAGCCCCCACTGAGCTAAAGGACCGCCTCCCCCATGGTCATAGATCGCTATATGTTAACATCATCCATTCCTGTATAGGAGGAACAAGGAATGCATGTCAGATGTTCACTTCAATTCAGCAATGAAGGTGTACCAATCGGTCTTCTACCTCCATTGTGGGGACCCCAGTGGACAAGGGTTGGAGCACTGGTCAACAGTGGTCAAAGCCATGTTCATCTTATAAGGGCTTTCTGACTTTTCCCCTAAGAATTGATTAATCTTTCTGCCTTTGTAGACAATAGCAAAAATGTTTTCCTTCTTCTTCTAAGAGTATGTTTCAAATGTTTGCCTTATAGTTTCTATCTAAAGAAATATCATGACAGGGGCGTAGGAAAAGGGGGGGCCAGGGGGGCCTGGGCCCCCCCCCCCCAATCATGAAGGAGGTGGGGCCTGAATATGTCTGCCCCCCTTCAATATTTTCCAAGAACTCATAAACACAATGGAAAAGAAGCTAAAACTTTACATCTCAAATTAGATTATTATGGTGATGTCATAGGGAGAATGGGAAAGTCAGATCCAAAATTTACCAAAAATCACTTTTCTATATGAATTCTAAATATATGCATATAATTATATAGACGCCATCACACATCAGCCGACAATCCAAGGTGGTTGCGATGGTGCCCTCGCCAGCCCCCCCCCCCCCAATGAAGATTTGCTTCCTACGCCTCTGCATGATATTTGTAATTTTGAGATTACATAGGAGTACTAGATTACAACGCAGAACGAATAGTCTTAAAAATGAGCAGCATTAGATATAAAGTAAACAAGGCATACCGGTAAGCTGTCAAATCTGCACTTATCAACCCTGACACAGTGACACACAGACTGCATTGTATCCCCATGCCAATCTAAAGGTATGTCGCTCAATGACTGTTTGGTAGAACAAACGCCATTATCTAAATATGTCAATTATGATGACCTTGCACCAGAGCCGGCTCAGAAGACCTAAGTTAACATTCTAATGCTGATTTGATATGGTGGATGTATAAAGTAGTGTACATCTATATAACTATAAATCTGTATAGCCCCCCCCCCCCCCCCCATTTTGCATAAATTTCCTGGAGACAACACAACCCACACCAGGGGGCCACAGTTACAATTTGCGATCTGGATGGATATCCGGTTAAATCCGTAGCCTCACGAGCACTGCCGGAAGGGACCGAGCAGCTCCGAACATCTCCCAGCCCCGCGCTCCGCTTAATGGCGCTACTATCGACTTGCGTCCCTGGCGGAAGCATGGGTACCTTTACAATATAAAGCCGGTGATATTTTACACCACTTCGATTGTCGTGACTCGCCCAGCGCTAATGCGACGTTCAGCCGCGGGACACTGCGCATGCCCAGGTAAAAGAGGGAGAATGGGAATGGAGAAGGGGTGTTGGGAGGGTGACGTTTTTGTGACAGGCTGTCTATAGCGTGAACGTACCCATCGGCGTCTCCCATCCCCCCTCTCTGTCCTCTCATTTCTTTGATTCGTGCAGCACAATATCTATAACTCTATTGGTTCTCGAATTTTCTCGTTTTTCCTCGCTGGCGGCGAGAAGTGCATTAGCGCGGTGGCGTGGCTGGGGGAGAGAGAAGTGGCGGATCTCGTGATGGGCAATGATTTTGTAGTGTTTGTATTGATGTCATTGTGCTCTTTAGCAAGGAACAGTCTCATTGGGCATGGCTTTGGCACTAAAGACCTCCCGCGGCCATTAGAGTCGCTGCTCTTTTAACCAATATATACCAGTATACAGCCTAGGGGTGAAGTGATGGGTGTACCCTAGTTCGTATATAGTCGCATTACTGTCTGTGCTGCCTAATATGCTATGGTGATATTCATTTAGCTTATCCATTTGTACAAAGGTGTAAAATACAATACTACTTTATGGGTCGATGCTTTGAGAGTCTTAGGCGTAGACGCGTTTCGTTACAGTCTAAAAAGCAACTTTTTGATCCTTTCGTGATAGAACCTTCTCCTAAGTGATCTAAAGAATATCAATTATGAGTGACGTCATTTTGCGGGTAGATTTATGATGTAGGCCTAATGCTAATATATGCTTGTCCGTTGTGGATTTGTCACAAGTAAGAAGAGAAATTCAAGTCAGATGAAGGCGGGGATGAAGGCTCAACGACTACTGAGTGCCTAAGAGCCTGAATCCCCGGGGGGGGGGGCACTCCCTATATATTCTATTGTAACCATGTGCGTACACCACCATTGGCTTAGTACCCCTTATGGCGGGGCAAATATTCCCAAAAACATACCCCTTTGGACGGGATAGTCCCTTTATTGTACCCATCTTTTTTTACACTGATAACAGCAGAATATGTTTGGTACCCCTATGATGGGGAACCATGGATAAGTATGCCCTAAATTTAATACATCATCCTAGATTTGGGCCCCTTACAGAGGGGAAATTCTCCAGAAAATTAAACCCCTTTATGGGGTTTCCCTGCAATGTTCACAAGATTCTCCTAATAATTGAACCCTGAAAAAGGTACCCCTTTTGGCCCAAAATGATCAGAATCAGACCCCTTATAGAGGATCCTGCAGGATCCGCCCATAGAGCCTAAAAACACCCCCCTTTCCCGCTAGTTTGTGTACGCACATGGTATCCATAATATCTTGAGTGACCCCCCCCCCCGGGCCTGAATCTCTCACCTTTTATTGAGAGCTGTGGAAATTGGGTTTGTTTCAATTTACAGTCAATGAGTGGCTCTCTAACACTACCATGGCCATTCACAACAGTAATTGATGAAGATAAAACAAGGACAAAGTAGGTGCGTGGATCTAGCGTGAAGTATAAATTATAAGTTCAAGGAATATGCTTCTGGGTTCAAGGAATGTGCTACCAATCTCAGAGTAGAGAAGCACGAGAAGAAGCTATAGGGAAACCGAGTCGAAAGTAACTTTTGAACCACTGAGTACTTGTGGGGATAAAACAAGCCCAATCGTCACAGCTGATCATAGGTACTGGACATGCTATCAGTGTCACATCAAAACCAACAAAAGGGCTTTAAAGTACCGCATATGAAGGGTTAAATGTAATCGTTGATTGCATGTGTTCTAATCTACCCGTCGGCATCCAGGCCTCCCAGTGTTTATAATGCTCATTACCGAACTACCTATTACGTGACCAACAAAGATTTTGCTCTGAAAGTTTGAAACGACGAGGGTTTTACGGAGGCTGCTACCCGACACCGCTTGAACCAAATGGCGCTGCTGCATGCGGCGTAACGGGTGATTGCGCGTTAAGTGTGTGGAAATAAAAAGTTGTCTGCGGTGAGCTTTGGAAAAGCAGACGACATTTTGGGCAGAAGCACTCTCTTGCCACCCAAAACCACTCTCTAATTCCAATCCTACACACATGTCTCTGCTCAAATAAACGTTGAGTCGCTGTGTACATGGACGTCATTCCTATTGTCGACTGTGGACTACATAATCAATGATTAATCTATAAAAAGGAAAAGAAGTGCACTTGTAGAAGAAAGGACACGCAATTTCGGTTTATGTAATAGACCGGACTTCAAATATCTGGTCGGAATTAAAGTCAGGTTGGAACAGAGGCCGCTAACAAACGGAAAATCAAAACGTTCGAACCTGTCAGGCCGCTCGCGTCCAATGAGTGGAATATCAGACTGTGAAGGGTAGTTTCATTTCTCATCACGTAATGAGTCAATCTTAAGGGCCGCATCCACTGCCCACATATAGACCATCTGTCTCCCTTCTTCCGTTTTTTTTTTTTCTCCATAGAAAACAACCATAGATAAAACGGATGAAGCGGGTTCATCAGTTGAGTTCCAAAAGGCGGTTAGTCTTTCGGATATTATGCACTTTATCTTAACATCCCAGCAAATTGTCGTGACTCCTTGTCAACCTGTGTGAAATGGCTCACACATGTCGCTAGATGGAACACGACGTCGCTATAGCACAAGATTACCAGGAATAGCAATGGTGGTGATCACATGGCCTCACCTCAGATGGCGAGGATGGTGATCACTCAGACTCACCAGGGATGGCGACGTGGGTGATCACTCACCTCGCTAGATGAAACACGCACCTCGTCATAGCACATGTTCACCAGGGATGGCGAGGATCGTGATCACTCATCCTCACCAGGGATGGCGACATGAGTGATCACTCATCCTCACCAGGGATGGCGACATGAGTGATCACTCACTTCGCTAGATGAGACGCACACCACGTCATAATGCACATTCACCACGGATGGCAAGGATTGTGATCAGTCACCTTGCTAGATAAAATGCGTATCTCGTGATAGCACAGGTTCACCACAGATGGTGAGGATCTTGATCACCCACACTCACCAGGGATGGCGACACGAGTGATCACTCACCTCGCTAGATGAAACGCACACCATGCCATGGCGCATGTTCACCATGGTTGGCGAGGATCGTGATGACTCACACTCACCAGGGATGGCAAGGCGGTTGATCACTCACCTCGCTAGATGAAACGCGCACCACGTCATAGCGCAGGTTCACCATGGATGGCAAGAGTGGTGATCACTCAGACTCACCAGTGATGGCGACGCTGGTGATCACTCACCTTGTTAGATGAAAAGCTCATGATCATCGACATTAGTAATCATGCAGCCTCACATCTGCCAGATCAAAGTATGTTTTGCCAGAGAAGGTATTGCTATATGTATCTTCCCTCTAACCACAGACAAGGTGTTCATGTTGATATTTCCCTATGTATTTTTCCTGTAACCAGAGAAAAGGTGTTTATGGATAGTTGCTTTCATTTTAGAGATACCTCTATCTAAATTCAATTGATATTCTCTCTATATAATCTTGTTTGATTCAACTCTGAAGTATTATATGGAAATCAGTGTGAAACAAAGCACATTTGATACATATGGGACTTATACTTCATGCCCACACTTCCTAGATAGGCTACATGTTGAACAGTGGTGCTGTCTCAACAACTTTGGCAATGGTGGTGATAAGTTGCCACTGTGAGTGAGAGTGACTGACAGATGATGCAATCCTCAGAGAGCATTGACTTGGAGTGACACAAATTCACGCATTGAGTGAGACAAAGGCTGGCAATGGTGGTAATAAGTTGCCATTCTTAGTGAGAGTGAGTGACAGATGATGCAATCCTTAGAGAGCATTGACATGGAGTGACACAAGTTCACGCGTTGAGTGAGACCAATGTTGGCAATGGTAGTGATAAGTCGCCATTTTGTGTGAGAGTTTATGCCAGTGGCACAGGAGTGGTACATAATCACACAGTGAGTCAGATCCATGTTGGCGATGCTTGTGATAAGCCGCCATTCTGAGTGAGAGTTGACAGGCAGTGGCACATACTCACGCAGTGAGTTAGATCCATGTTGGCGATGGTGGTGATAAGTCACCATGCTTTGTGAGGGATGACAAGGGGTGGCACATACTCACGCAGTGAGTGAGATCATGTTGGTGACTGTTGTGATAAATTGCCATGCCATGTGAGACTGACACACAGTGGCAAAAGATGACGCAGTGAGTTATCACTCAGAAAGGAGTCACCATTGATGACCAATCATGGCGACAGATAACGACAATTTGCTGGGATATATCATGCGAACTTTCATTTGCAGATGGAGATTAATATGTCGTCGTTTTTGTTCTAACTGTCTAATATGCTCTCTTTACCCTTGTCTTGTCATAGGGCGTCCCTTCAACTTCAACTGCTATCTTTGTCGTTGCCATAGGGCGTCCCTTCAACTTCAACTTGTTAGGGAATGCTTTTGATACTGTAACTCTATATGTTAGAAACAAAAGTATGCCCTTTGGTAGGGCTTCCCTAGCCCTCTTAAAAGGGTCTATATCTCATCTTTCCTATCCCCTCGGATGTGTGTGCACATATGTGCGGGCACCGACACATTCCTCTGTGAAATTGTGTAATGTCGTTCTCGCCATGAATATGACCTTAGATGTCGAAATGGCGTTAAAAACATCTATTACTCATTACTCACTCATGCCCTTTGGTAGTTGGGGTCGCTGCCATTCACCTCATTGTTGAATCCTGAATATGTAACATTTTATATCTGCCCCCATCGACCTTTTCTCTTTGATGTATCGTCTCTTTGATGTATCGTCTAATCTTTGCAGGTTTGAATACTAGAGAGATTGCCTGTTTCTATGCTGCCTTTATTTTTCATAAAGAGTGCAGCAAAAGTAATGTACGGGGGTTGAAAAAAAGTACCACAAGAGCCATTATTGGTCTTCATATCAGACAGACTGGCACCTTCAAATATGCCAGCCTATGAAGTGTGTAGTCAGCTGTGACGGACACTGGGCTCTGACGACCTCAGCAGTGGTAGACTAGTTGTCAACACGTTCTCTCCACTCACTGGCTCCCTCCCTACTGGTCACGCCTCAGCACTCTCACATATTAGAGTAGCTATCAGATTGACCTGCACTATAGCCTATAGGCTGCATAATGCCTCTAGGTTTATGTCCTATTGCTGTCGTGATGCACCAATGCAGTGTGGTAGTCTACTGACCAAGGCTGCATTCATGCATCATGCCGACTATATGGGCTGCTTAATGCCTCTAGGTTTAAGTTCTATTGTCTTATGTTATATCAAAAGGTTTTATATTGGGTAAAAAACAAAAACAATCATTAAAAAACATCTCACAAACATTAAACAGATGTTGAAAAACAAACATCAGAAAACATTTTATCATGTTCAAAAGTTTTTAAATGTACATAATTATTTTCAACTTAAAAATAAACGTTTTTATTTTTGCATATTTTTCTACACATACCTATTTCGAACATTTGAAAATGTTAAAAAAAATGGGTTTTTTTTTGCCATATGGGATCTATCCCACTTAGACAAAAAACGTTTTTCATATAAAATAAACATTCATTTCAGCATCTTAAGTTTGTTTTAAATTGTAGATAAAACATGTACCCCCAAAAAACGTTTTTTAAACCTCTACTTGGTTAGGTAAACTAAGGGATCTCACTTGGTGAAAATAACATTTTTATTTGGTTCCTAAGTTTGGCAAATGCTTTTTGACATCAAAACATCAAAACCTCAAAAAAACATTTTTTCACAAATTATTTATTTCAGGTTAAAAAATCTTTTTTGGCAGAACATAAACATAACATAAAAATGTTTATACAAAACCTTTTTTTAATGTTGAAAACACAAACATTGAAAACTGGTTTGAAAACAAGTTTTTAACATTTTTTAACCAACATTATTACCCAAACCTAATGAAAATGTTTGCAAACGTTGAAAAAAAAAGCATTTTTTTGCCAAGTGGAATATATACCATGAAGGATAGCCATCTTGAAGGATAAGTAAACTGAAGGATATGTAGTATGGATGATAGGTAGATGTATGGTTGAGGTAGACTGTTGGATTGATACCTGAGGGGATAGGTTGACTTAGATTTGTTCATCATAATGAAGATTGGTCGTGATGGCCAGGAAAACTATAAAGTGAGCATGTATTCAAAAGGATGGGCAGCAAGG
Source organism: Acholoe squamosa (assembly GCA_949317995.1). Classification (NCBI taxonomy): domain Eukaryota; kingdom Metazoa; phylum Annelida; class Polychaeta; order Phyllodocida; family Polynoidae; genus Acholoe; species Acholoe squamosa. The sequence continues at coordinate 41,485,184 of OX439035.1, read as the reverse complement.
GGGATAGGTTGCATATGTAATAAACAGTTTAAGAGATAGGCATGGGGAGTACCTTGTAAGGTGAGCATTATTTAAAGGAAACATGGATGCTAGGTAATATGACAGAAGTCAAACATGAGGGATGTGCAGGTTAGGGGGATAGTCACCATGAGGGATAAGTAAAATGAATGATAGGCAGATTGGGGATAGGAAGACTAATAGAATGTACAGAGAAAGTGAGGTACAAAGGTAAGAGGTAAACGTTGATCCTTTAATTAAGCCTTTTAAGGGAAAACCTGATTAAACTCTAGATTTCAAGAGAGAGGTATTATGAATGATAGGTAGACTAAGGGATAGGCAGTATGTGGGATAGGCAGAACCATGCACAGGCAGTAGTTGCCAGGTTGAGAGATAGGAAGACACCGGGATATGTAGATTGAGGTACTGACTTTGATTAGCATGTTGCATCTATAAAAAGTCCCAATAATTTCCAATATTACTTTTGTACATTTTTAACATATTCTCATCATCAAACCTCCTTTTATGTACTTTTAGTCAATTTCTGAGAATCAAGATCACAAAGCTTGGATTCAGCAGGATTTTTTGGTATAGGTGGTACCTTGTTTGCATTTAATATCAGTCTGATAAAGATTCTTTGCATCTCCACAAACCCCTTTATCTTACATAGGACTCAATACTGAACATAAAAGGGAGCCTACTTTTAAGGGGGGTAGAGGGGGGTGGTCTGTACTATAGAACTCTATGAAGTAACATATCCTAGGGAACCTATACTATCCTTGATTACAGGATGATACATAGTCTTCTAATGTATGTAATGTAAAACTCGCTCTCTTAGAAGGGCAAATTGAAAATCTGATAATTAGATACAAGTCATGGTCAAGGGTGCAATTTGAATAGTCGGTACCCACTTAGGGTTATACCATAAATCTTCTGCACCTTTGTATACAACGACAGTATGAAAAAATGACTGGTGGAATCAATTTTACTAAAGTAGACACCGAATACATCTCTACTTAGGTACATTTCCAGTGGTGCACACACAGAGCCCTGGAAGTTTGCTGTCATCTTTGACCTACAGTTTAAGAAACAGATCCGTGCCATAATAGAGGAGGAAGAGTAGATCAACTTTACCCGCTGCATGGCTGGCCGACCTAGCCAGAATTCAGCCTGAGGAGGCCCAGCCTCGAGCCCAGCCCCACTATGTGAACATGTGGGCCTGGACAAGAGTCTATGTGCAGATGGTTACTTTTGGCCCCCCCTGTAGTCTAAGGAGAAACTAATATCCCCAGGATCATGGTGCAAACACACTGGCCCCCTGAGCCTATAATTGCTTCTCTGTGGTCCCAGTACTCTGCTGTTACACTGCACAATACCTGTATTACCAGTTCAACATGACCACAGTGGGAGGTAGGGGGTAAGACCTTAACTGAAATACATGTGTTTGTTGACTATATTATATTGATTATGTCCTATATATACCATTCCATAAAGATGGCAATTGTTCTACCTAACTAACTACCAACAGTGGAGCAGCTGTCTTCCCTGTTTCTGTGCATGAGGACATTGTAGCCTATGTAGGCCCTTCACACTCACTGTGTACATGTATACATGTGTCCCACACAGCCTGGAGGGCCTTATGCAGTGTAGTACAGTGTCTCTCTACATTGTGATAGTACTAGTTGTGTAGGCACCTGTTTGTACAGTAAGATTCACGAGTAGTGGGATTGATTGAGGTTAGCTCACTTGGCTTCACCTCGTGAGATTACCCTCAGTCATTCCCACTACTTGTGAACCTTTGTCTATATACATGTATGTAAAACACAGCACCCACCAAAACAGATGTGATAGAAAAATGTCACAAACCACAAATAGACTTCTGCTCAGACTCTACTATTTGATAGAGTCGGGTATGAGACTGGAGGAGGCCCAACATATATAGGCATAGACTTCAAACAGGGGTACGTTTTGCCACCTAGTGGAAGAAAGAAAAACACTACTACAGTGAGATCAATACTCCTAGGCTATAGCTGTGGGCCTGCTCCTCGCTGATCTCACGGTAATATGTGCTGCCTTTAGTCCATTATCTTTTGACGAGTTAGGGTCAAAACATAGGAAATAAAACGATAGCAATACGACTGACTGCATTATTGAACGCCTAAAGGAACGGTAGAGAAATTGTCCACCAGTCATCCCCTTCCCATTCAGCAATGGAGCATTGGACCATGCTTGGCCCAAAATAAGCCGACTTTGGCCCAATATAAGCCGACATTGGCCCAATATAAGCCGACATTGGCCCAATGCATCCTTGCTACCTAGGTTAGCATGCATAAACTTTTACACCGGACAGTTGTCAGTCAGTTGTCTCAGGTCTCCTTTTCTCTGATTTGTATACACATGGATATTCGTTACCGTCTTTTTCCATATGTCTATGTACAGAATGTTGGTTTGACGACCGTTACAAGCACCCCAATGAACGCTGGACCAAGGCTGAGAGAGCTGCTCAACCGACCTATACACGAGAGGGTGCTGGTGCTGCTACCTGTTGGGTATCCTGCAAACGATGCCACGGTGCCAGCTTTAGTAAGAAAACCAGCGCCTTCGGCGCTGGGATAGTGTAAACGGCCCACAAAATGTTACATGTAGTGGTCATTTTTTTTGTAACAACAGGGGAGGGGTGGATTTGGAGGGGGAGAGGCAAAAAAAATTCAGACAAACAAAAAATTCGGAATGTTCACCCCTTCTTAGGGAATGGTCATTCTATATATCTATATGAATGGGATATATATTATTCTTAGTTCCGCATGCTCCCAGGGAGGTTGGTGAAAATCCTACCAACCCTCATCCCCTGTTGTTAAAAAATGACCACTCCCTTAAAGAAAAAGCATGCATGGTACCGGTACTTTAGAACAAAAGGGGGGGGGGGGAATCCAAAACCTGGATTAGCATGGTGAGAGCTGGAATTTTTGTTCTGTGGAAATGTTCAAATCCACCACCCCTCCCCTGTTGTTAAATAATGACCACTCCCTTAAACAGGCCTTTGTAAGTCTATAAAGCCAGAGTTCTTCAACAGTTGAAAAGTTGCCATTGTGGCTTTTATTTTATATTTAGATATGCCCCTCCCCCTTACATTTTCATATTGTTTTCTCTCTCTCTCTCTCTCTCTCTCTCTCTCTCTCTCTCTCTCTCTCTCTCTCTCTTTCTGATCCCTCTCTCTCTTTCTGAATCATGGTCATCAAGAGATTGGATATGTTACAATAGTGGACTACTCATGGCATACTGCACTCCCCCTCAACTCGTAACAGATACCACAGTGCAGATACTACAGTCTGTAAGCTTGAGCCCCCCCCCCCCACATTTGTTTTCTGCCCTGAGGTCTCTCTCTTCACTGAAAAGATGTGAAATTATTTTGACCCCCCAGTCAAGGGGTCCAACAAATTCTGTCCCCCCCTCAACCCTCCCCCAGTCAAGGGGTCCAAAAAATTCTGCCCCCCTCAAACCCACCAGCTCCCCCCCACCTGTTGTTAAAAAATGATCACACTCTGTCAGCCCTGTGTGTGACTGCGGCACCTTCTGCCAGCCTTGCTTGTGACTGCGGCACCCTCCACCAGCACCCCATGTTACCCCTACACCCTCTGGCAGCCCTGCGTCTGACTGCAGCACCCTCTTCCAGCACCCCATGTGACCCCCGCACCCTCCGCCAGCCCTGTGTGTGACTGCGGCATCCTCCACCAGCACCCCATGTTACCCCCGCACCCTCTGCCAGCCCTGCGGTGACTGCGGCACCCTCTGCCAGCACCCCATGTGACCCCCGCACCCTCCGCCAGCCCTGCATGTGACTGTGGCACCCTCCGCCAGCACCCCATGTTACCCCCGCAACCTCCGCCAGCCCTGCGTGTGACTGTGGCACCCTCTGCCAGCACCCCGTGTGACTGCAGCACCCTCTGCCAGCACCCCATGTGACCCCCTCACCCTCCGCCAGCACCCCGTGTGACTACGGCACCCTCCGCCAGCACCCCATGCGACCCCCACAACCTCCGCCAGCACCCCGTGTGACTGCGGCACCCGCACCCTCTGCCAGCCCTGCATATGGCACCCTGGTGGGTTGGCGGGCAGACGTGTGAAGAAATTTCTGTGTCCCCCCCCCCTCTGGAGGGTGAAATTTTGTTGCCCACCCCTCAAAGGGCCGTGTGCGAACATGCTAGTGGGTTTCCTGAAAACAGGTGAAATTATTTTGACCCCCCTGGTGAAGGGGTCCAAAAAATCCCACCCCAATGATAACTCTGTGTGTTTCACTGACAGCGCCATTTATAGCCCTACACATAATGACAGTGCTAAATATGACTGCTAAATGTTGTGTCACTGTCACTGTGCACTGACACTGACAGTGCTAAATATCACCAGTGACAGTGCAAACATGGCAAAAAAACACATTAAAAGCAGACCATAAACATCAAAACACCTGACCAAAAAACGTCAACAAACTTGGCCAAAAAAATTCAACAAACTCAGCCGAAAAACGGTAACAAAATTGGCCAAGATCAAAACATAATTTTTCTGTGACTGGGCTAAAGTTGCCCCTTAAGGGACAAAGTATCCCCACTGTACGGTAAAGTTTTACTGTGCGAGATCGGCACATTTAAAAACCGTTTATAGGCCCCTATTCGGCCGAGGATATGCTACTGAGTTTCGTGAGCTACACTGGAGCCCTGCCCATACTGTGTAGTATGTGAGCAGAGCAACTTTCACTGGTTGCTGTCAGAGTGAGTTTGAGTGGCCAACTACGGGAACATCCAACGTTGAAGCCTCGGACTTCCGGGGTAGCCGTTTTGGTAAAGTTAGTGGAACCAGTGGAGGACATTTTGCTTAGAATTCGACCCCAGGATTTCAAAGTATTGATTTTATTAGCAAATAAATCATTACAAATAGTACTTAGTGTTGTTCTCCTACACCCTATAGGGCAGGTGTGATTGCGCCTGATATGTGGGGTGCGTCTTATACGTCAGGTATTACATTCATATTCACCTCATAATTGCCTGTATTCACTGATGTTCATACAATTTTGAAAGACCATAGGGTGAGGAATCAGAATGGAAATTTCGTACCACATAAATGAAACGGAATGAATAAAATGTGTTTGATTTTTAAATACTTTTATGCCTAGTTTGAACACATTCCTGTAACACTTTGTGAAACACATTTTTGTTCAAAACACTTTACACTTTTGCTAAAAGTGTTAAAAATTAAAAAGTGTTTAAATTAAAAGTGATTAGTTCAATTAAGTGCTTAGATCCTATTGAGAATAAGGTTTTTAGTTTCAGAAGGTGGTTGAAATGAGGTTTATGTATAGCCTTGATGTATTTACATGTATCAGTTCATTATTATTTCATTTTCCTAATGAACCTATTGTCCAGGTTTTAGGAATAGTGAGTCCTTCAGTCCCCATATTTATCTCTCAGTAGGTGCAGAATATAGAATCAACGTTGACAGATGGTCAATCAGTGTTGATTATCCATTATCAACATTGATTCAATGTTCTTTGCCCTCCAGGCTAGGGTGTAATTCAAGACGAGTTCACTTTGATGCATGAAGTTCTTAGGAGAAGATTGTATCTATCAATCCCAAATGGTATAAAATGGGTGTTTATCATGGGTTACATTGTAATTATCGAGAATGAAAGTTCTACAAATTTCTTTTATGAGTTCATTCTAAGATAAAGTGTCAATGTTATGCTCTATCAAGTGGTTGTCTATCACCATTGTTCTAACCTTTAATAAGATATTTGTGTCGCTATGTGTGTTTTGATAGTACGATTATAAGCTATCCCTGCTACATGGTGAGTCAGATTGGAACCAAAATTTAAACACTTTTCTAACCCTGAACATTTTTCCTGAAAATGTGCAAAAGCATTTAAAAAATTGTTCAGGTGACGTAAATGTGTTTAGGATTTAAAGTGTTTAGGTAAAATGTGTTTATGTTAAAACACATTTTAGAGTGAATATTGTAGGGAGATTGAAACTGTACACCATATCACAAACATAGAATTGACCCTTGACTCTCATTTGGATAGACACTGATGCATTTACTTTCTTTGACATATTCGTTTCTAAAGGGCCTCCGATACACTCAGAACAGCTTTGGTTTAATCTGATAACAACGTATAAAGATATCTTTCATCCTTGCTAAATTTTCTTTACCTTGAATGATTCTTCCCGCGCAAATTTAAAGTGAAACGCATAAACCGTCTTAATGGTCTATATCATTTTTTAACAGGACTACGACTCGACCCTTCAATTCATACCAAAGGTCCCATAGGAATAATATGGCTTTGCAGTTGTAGGGCTAAGTGCGATAGAAGTACGACAAGAAAGGACCTCCTGGTTCAATGTGACATGAAACACCCCATTTCTTTACCCAAAGTATATCCAATTTTCTTTGAACACTAGTTTAATTGTACGGTGGGTTAAGATGAATCAACAAAGGAGTGCAATATAGCGCAAATACATACATGTTATGCACGTCTAGAATTGAATACTAGCTAGCCTTCGACCAGGCAGGTTCCAGAATTGCCAAGATATACATTATCTCGTATATGGCCAGGGGTGTAGGTCCCCTATTATGATAATATTTACCTGCCTTTTGTCTGATTTGATTAAACACTCTGGCACCGCAGACTTATATAATGAACCCCTTCAATCACCCCCAGACCTTTCTGTCAATATCAGAAGCAGATCGATACATTTCACCCTACTGTCAACACATTGACAGTTCTTCTCGTTAATTGCAGTTGATAAATGCAGCAGTCAGCTAATATAGTCGTCGTTACGGTGCAAATAATATAGTAATACTGGTCATGTGATCGCGCCCTTCTATCAGTTTTGCCTCCCCTGTGTTATATTTTCTTCGGGCACAACCAAATATTATGGAAAATTCACACTTTCAGTTTATTGGAGCAATGATAGATAATCAAGCAATCCTGATTAGGACAACTTCTATTTGACTACTGAGCAAAGATGATGATAATCCAAATCATGTGCATTATGAGAAATAAAAAGAATTTATATAAAAAAAAGTGTGAAGAACAGAATTTCTTGCAGCTCCAAGTTCCTGGATGTGTTTTCTCAATGTTATAAAGAGGGTGCTTACGTTGCAAAAAAGGCCCATTCTACAGCACAGACCCATGTTGTGCATATACATATTTCTCGTGCACATAATACAAGGGTCATAAGACTGCTCAGTGCGTCACACATTATCAGTGAGAGAGCTCTTATTATAGCTGGATTCCACAGTGGCTGTTAATGGAATGGTCAAGGTATAACCAATTCTAACTATTATCTAAATGCTACATGAATGGGGAATGCATTTTAATACATAGATTATTTGTCACACATAATAGAAAATAAAGTGAAATAGCACTCTAAAAATTGTACCTCTTAGAAATTCTCCCTTTACATGGAATTTAACTTTAACTGCGATATAAAGCATGTGACTCTGGTCAAGCTATCCAATCAATAACATGGTGCCTTTCAGCAATGACGACTTACCTAGGTCACATGACCCTCAGAAAGATCGATAGTAATGCAGATGTCACACCAGGTTTTGAATTAATATTTGGTTTGCATCAAGTCACATGAGCATAGGGAATTCAAAAGGCTGGTGATTTGAGAAGCAGTCCATTACAGAGTAACCCTCTGACCAGTGGATAGGGGAATCTATTATAAAGTGCTACTGTGGGCATAATCATCAGGTTATCATACCAACTGCTCAGCTACTCTCTCAGGGATTGACCCTCTATAGACCTCTCGGTTGAATCTTACGGAGGGTACTTGGGATTTGTTAGTGCTTTGAGCTTTGAGGACCAGCTATGACTGTAATATCAGTAGAGAAACCTGAGAAAAAGCCGGACCCACCATACCCACCAAATGAGCATAACGCATCCACTGTTTCCTGGAATGAGTTTACTGAAAATACAACTTTTCACGGAGTGAAATACATATTTCAGGATTCCCGTCTTTCCTTTCGAAGGTTGGTATTAGTTAATCTGTGCTGTATCGAAATATACACGATAGATTACATCCGTGTATATATGTTACTCATATTTAGATAACTTTTACCAGTGGTCCTAATTGAATTCATGCATATTTCAAAACATCCAACCATGATTTATTCATAGCATAATGGGGTAGACTATGTGTAAATGGGGCATATCCCAGCAAATCTAAGTGAACATGAGTCATGCTGGGTGAAGAGTGTGTGAGTACATTGAGTGATAACAAATTATGTCATCTTGTGTGATACAATGTCAACTCTCACTCAGCTTGACAAACCTTCACTTACTTCAGTAAGACTTGAGAGAGCATGTGTCAACATGTGTCAATACTTGTCAACTCTCACCCAACCTCACATGTCTTCACTTACTTCAATTAAGATGTGAGGGGAACAGGGTGAGCACATGTCAACAAGTGTCAATACTTGTCACCTAGTATGACCTTTCTTCACCAAGGCTTCAACAATAAGAGACTATGGAACCTGTATGGATTCTCATGGCTTGTACTTTTCAGAGTGGGCATATATTAGACATAATAGCTCATTCGTTTTGTCTATGGGACATAGCACTGAATTATAATGGCCTACGTTTTACCTGGTTTGGTAGGATATGAAGTTTTAATGTCTAGTGATCAGCTGGGTCAGAGCTGTTTACAGCAAATATACAGGAATTCTTCATAGACTGGTTAAAAAACTCTGTATTGGGTGATAATAGGGGTGGATGCTTTGTCCAACATTAGCATGACAGACTGTGTGAGGAGATGTGAGCATGCATCAAGATTTGCCAACTCTCACCCACCATGACACAACTTCATGTACAATGACACACTATGTAGTATTCTGTGTTTTGATTGGTCCATTTCAAATTTCCCTCCCTTTCCTTTGTTCTCCTCCTGCTTTCTAAAAAGTCAGTCAGAGGCAGCCATGGAGAACAGATCTTGTGGTAGGTGGTCACACAGTTCTATACTGATTTTACTTGAAATCCTATGTTGTAAGCATTTCTACAGTAACACATTGATATTATCTACAATCCCTGAACATCTATCTTGTTGCTGAATTCAGGTGATTGTTTTAACACCCCAAATTAATGTAGAACTTTCTATGTGAGCAAGGCTCAGGGAGATTTTGGGGGGATTCAGGCTGCCATATGGGAGTGGTCATTGTTTATCAACTTGGATGTGAGTGGGTGGTCAAAATTAGATTGCTGCTATCTGTTTGTTCATGACTCTTTGTTTTCATTTTAACAGGCATTCCCAAGAATGATACAAGGGAACTTCAACTCAAACAACTGACAGAATATCTATCCATTTTCAAGCAAAGTGGGCAACACATGTCATGCTGAGGAGAGATATCTTCACTGGGAACCGGCATAAACAGCTGAATTGATGTTAATAAAGTTATGAAATATCAGAAATCCACAACCACCTCCAACCCTCGCCTATCCCCCACCCACAAATTAGTCTGTGAGTCAATATATGAAGAGTTTGGTTCCAAAACGCAATAAATCCATTTAAGATTTTCAGCATATACCCATTTTCGTAGTGCTCCCCTGAAGTTGATTTAAGTGTTATCAAGATAAAATCTTACTAAACAAAATCTGTATAATCGAAAAATATATTTTTCAAAGAAAATAGTTTTTGTATTACATTCAAGTGTTTCTAATCTGTAGATTTTTAAATATTGACCTCTTTTTTCAAAATGGTGTTTATTGCATTTTGGAACCAAACTCCTCATATGTGATACTGTGTCATGACCCATGTGTCAGTGTGTGTGATAATGTGTGATGGCACATGTGTCATCATGTCTCATTGTTGGTGAAGGTTCACGCATGTTGACTCAACTTCACAAATTTGGCTGGGATGTTCATGCATGCGTCATATCTTGTCATGGTCCGTGATCACCCATGCGTCGATTCCTACCAGCGCATTGCATGAGGGCTGGTGCAGCATGACAAAAGGTGACACAGATTTGCTAGGATATACATTGTATTTATTGCATTTTCCATTAATGTCATTGCTTGCTCTGATATACGTTTCAGACCAATTTGGTTCTTCATGGTGGCTACCAGTATTGTTGTTTTCATATGGCAAGTAGGTATTCGTACTGGAGATTATTTCCAGTATAAAACAACAACTGATGTTGAAATAATCTACAAGGAAATACTTGAATTCCCTGCAGTTACGATATGCAACCAAAACAGCTTCAGGTAGAAATTCTCAAAGTTTATTCATCCCTCACAACTCCCCCATGCTTAAAGGTGCAGATCTATAGCAATCAACTCATAATTATAATGCCTACAGAGATAATACTTATAATCCCTCCACGACCTACTCTTTGACAAACAGACCAAAAGGAAACACCAATAATACCTCCTATATCATGACAGAAAAGACAGAACAAAACGTTGGTCTATAAGACCCATACTCCACTTGTCCTCTGTCGCGCGAAGGAGCCATTTCCTATAGATTTCTTCGACAGAGGCCAAGTTGACTATCAATGTAACATTACCAATTTTGCTGTATGTCACACAAAGGCACGTTATAGATCCCCAAACTTACTGTCAACTGTATTGGCGATATCCAAAATGGAGTATTGATAGATCTTTCCATTCCAGGTTGACTGCTACTGTTGACTGGGGACTCTATGATGTAATAGATACCCTCTACAAGACAAGTAACATTTCTAGTAAGATGTTAGTCCTTAATCCATTAATACCTATAGTCCACTGGGCCTCTTCGGCCGACTTTTGTGTAGGGAATGTATGGCTAAAATTGGCCGAAGAGTCCCAGTGGACTATAGGTATAAGAAGTCCTTTTAGTCGGCTTTCTAGAGAATGTTTGTAATTCAAGCGGGAGAAGCAATATAAGATCCTGACAATATGCAAATATGGTGAAATACTTCAATGATACATTAGTAAAATTGCCAATCGGCAAAATACGGTAAATGTGCAATTAATCTGAATTTGCTCCATAATAGATATTGATTGGTCTGAAATTGGAAACAAAATTGCCGACGTTAATTACACTGGGTTCATCAATACTGTTGCCCATCAGAAGGCATCCTTTATTGATAGGTAGGTGACAAATGTGTTTCAGTTCTAGATAAGATGCTAGGTCCTACTTTTCAATCCCTCCCCCTTGTGCAATATTTTAAATTTTGCTCACCATGTTGCCATAAGATTAAGCACATTGTGTTGGCTGTGTGGGGAATCCTCCATTTAAAAATCACTCTCACAAAACTAATATTGCCACCTCTGTATTTATACATAATATTTCCTAAAATGTATTTTCCAAAACTCTAAAGGTAATTGAGCAAAAAAAACAGATGAGGATTCATTTAGCCATGAATGCATTCAGTCACATCGTTATCAAATATACATGTGAATTGCCAGCCTCTGGTATTTTTATACAATGTAATCATTTGCTTGTTTTGGTCAAATGCAGCTGTCAGTGGAATGGCAATGACTGTGACATTGAGAACGATTTCAAAATGGTGCTTACTAGTCTTGGTGTCTGCTACACGTTTAATCATGGAGACACAAAGCAAGCTTTACAAACTACAGAGGCAGGTATGTGCAACGTCTTGTCATCATATTACAGGTCTTATGATATTTCATTGAATGTTGTGCAGAGTCAAAATGCGTGCATTGGGATAAAGCCCAAGCTCCACTAGGCGACACAGTGCGGCAGCGTTCCTGTGCGAAATACATTGGGGTATCCTTTCTGCCTGTCAATGCAGAAACACAGTGTTTCGCATGGATGTCGCAGCAATCTTGCAGCAAAATTGCCGCGACATTCACGCAAAACCCTGCATTCCTGCATCGACAGACAGAAAGGGTACCCCAATGCAAGGTAAACTAGTACTGCCTGTGACACTGCCGCCCCTTGCCGCCGAGTCGAGCCCTGGCAATTGAGAATATTTATTATGGGTAGGGTCATGGATCCAGTACAAGATAATTATGAGGCCCTATTTTGACCCTGGGCTAGCATATTCTCAAACTTGCTTGAGAATACTTGATTAAACCAATATAAATATAGTTACATACAATATTGTACAGTGGACCATCACACTAAGGTTTCTGGCTCAGCGCTGGATTGATAGGTCAAAGGTTTCATTACTACCTAATCCAGTTGCAATCCTCCCTTTCCTGAATCAACTTGATCTATTGAGCTTTTCAAAAAAGATTATGTACCCTTTATATTTAAAAAATTGAAACAATATTATGTTACATCGATAGTCCACTAGGCATCTGTCACAGAAATTTATATAGGAAATGTATGGCTCAATCGCTCGAGAGAGACCAAGTGCAATATTGACATAATACCCATAGTCCACTAGGCCTCTATCGCCGCCAGATTTTGAATAGGCTTTGTATGGCTCATTCGCACAATAGAGGCCAAGTGGACTATGGGTTTTAGGTTGGTCGCTACTTGTTGAAAATGAATCTACTGCGCAGGTCTTTGCACATACACATTAAACTAGTCAGAATTGTGTGATTGCATGACTTACGTTAGTCCTTAATACCCACAAGAAATTTCAGGTCGTTTTGATGAAAACTGAGCATTTTGTGATGCTTTGAAATTTGTGTATATTTACATTTAGATTTAATTAGATTTTTCCGACTTTCTTTAATGGCTTATATTTATAACCCTCAAATGTTCTAAATGAAATTGTGAAAGTGATTATAATGCTCAGAATATCCAAGGGTATAGCTAGAAACCATTATATATAATAATTGTTACCATTTTACCCATAATGCAATGCTCCAAATGTGAGATCTTGTTCATTTTTGGAGTACATTCTTATTTCAAAGGCCCAAAACCCTAAAATTATGCACGGGACCGTATGTCAAAATTATTTTCATAATAAAGTTATTCATGTAAGCTATTTTCTGAGAAAGTATGAAAAATTCTGATGACTTTTAACACTGTTTTCAGGCAAAATTGTTATAATATTATGCCAAATTGTCCTCACTTCTTCATAAAACAGCACAATTTTACTCAGCATACCTAGCTATATGGCTGAAAATTTATTTTTGTCATTTTCTTCCATAAAAAGGTTTCTACATGTGAAGTTTCATATTTTTGTGATTAATGGTTGGTATCAAAGAAAATCAAGAAAATTTTAACTATTTTTCTCATTTTAGAGAAAATAAATATTCAAATACTTCTATTTTTAAAAATTCTGTATCTTAAAAAGTAGCTCGGGACCCCCCAATTATTCTTTCATTATTCAATTCTATATGATTTTGGCTGCATATACACCAAAAATGAAGATTTTCTGGCGACTTTTGCTAAAGAGTAGCGACCAACCTTAAGGTCCTGGTGCAATGTATTGCTGTAACAGCAACCCCTTTCTCGATATATTAGTCTTCTTCTTGTGAACCATATTCTACCATATTTGACATCCTTCTGTCAGTAGGCCTGAGAGAAAGCATTGCAGTTGTGATGTCATTACTCTAGGACCAGATTTGTCAACAAGCATAAACTCACGCTATATGCTAGGTTCCATTTAACTGAGGTAAATGTACACTATTTTAAACAGGAACCTTAAACCCAAGTCCAGTTGGCCTCTGTCGCACGATTGAGCCATACAGTTCCTATATAAATGTCTGCGACCGAGGCCTAGTGGACTATCGATGTTAACATCCAAAACTTCCTTTTGTAGGACAAGGCAGTGGGTTAAAGCTGATGATCAATGTTGAACAGTATGAATATATGAGAGGTCCACAGGATGATGCTGGCATCAAGGTATTTTTGATAATCTTCATAACATTCAACCAGGCACACATATGTTAAATCAATGTTGATATATTTTAGATGACTTTTGGTATCAAGAGCTGATGTAAGGTTGAAAACAGATTGATCAACCATTTGTCAATGTAACACATTCTGTGCCCACTCATATAGAACATATAAGATGGAAATATGTGTATATGGCAACTTGTAGTTTTTTATCAAATCTGGGGTGTTGCTAGTATAATTATGTGCTTGGCATATGTATTTGGTTTTGCAATACATAATGTAGAACTTGCATTAAATGTGTGATAGAAGTGAACTAAGATGTTTTCATCATCTTCTGTTGAATTCCTTAATTATTTTCAAAACATCAAATGAATATGATATTCTATAGTTCCAAATCCACATATCATATATAATATTTATTAATGTACATCCTTGTGTGTTATTAGGTCCTGCTGCATCCCCGAAATGAAGCACCCATGATAAGTGAACACGGTTTTGCAGCAGCACCTGGTGCACATACATTGGTGGCCATGAAGCGATATGAGGTAGAAATATGTAACAATCTTCGTCAAAGAGCTACAGATTTAGAGTAATTTAGACATTAGCGTCAGCTGACATGATAGGATCTTCATCTGGAACATGTGTACCAAACAAGTAGATATATTTCACAAATCTTTCAATAAAAATGGTATGCAATCGATTGCAATACACATGTCACTTCCATTGGATATGATATGTAGAAGAATAGGAGTGGTTATCCAGGTTGTTTAAAATGCTATTATCACCTGAGGTCAAACAATCATTCTGCCTCAATAGAATCTTATACCCAATTTTCTTTGCCTTGGGAAATAGGTTTTCATTCCCAACCAAACCTGTAACTTTGATTAGTACTTTTGTCCACTTTTGCGTAACATCGATAGTCCGCTAGGCCCCTTTCACCAGATTTTTTATGGAATTTGTATGGCTCAATCGGCAGACAGAGGCCTAGTGGACTATGGGTTCGAGACAGGTTTACCTTTTCAACAGGTCCACTCTCTAGAACCTCCATTTGGGATTTGTCATCCTGATAACTTTCCTGTGGCAATATGCCTTGACCAATGCCGGGTAAATGCTGTCGTTGACATATGTGGTTGCCATGCAGTGTACATGACACCAAATAAGGACAACTCAAGTAAGTACGACTTTAGTAATGAGTGCATGCATATTATTTGATATGTTTGAAGTAAATTTCTTATTTAATGTTTAATATAATAACGCTGTACAAAAAAATCACTTTTCAAAAAGTAACAGAGCTAAAACGCATTAATTCCTATGTATTTTGACCTGGGGAATTCAAAAATAACATTTGTTTTTTTGCTGGCGGCTCTCAATTTTGAGATACCCATACTACCGTAGAATTACCAATTTTTGTCCTCTGTAGCCAAATCCATATTAGTGCAAACTATACAAACAGCAAAAATTACATCAAATCTGATCTGTTTATCTCTGATTTCCATTTCCACATATCTAATGAATTTCTCATCCTTTGACCCTGTAATATGCAGTGAAAGTAGAAAATAAGCTCAAAATGTTAGCCAGTTGGGACTGTTTTGCCTGCCTCTTGTACACAATGTTGGCCTTATCCCACACTCAGACCCTATTACTAGCCTTCTAGAAGAGAAGGTTACCACTTACTGAGCCACACTTTTTTTTGGGGGGGGAGAATGTGAGGTCAGATGCAGGAAGCGGATCTTCAAGGACATCTTGCAGTTTCTGATATGTGCCAGCAGTGTTTCCACACACTCTGCATAGTCCTCAGCCCTCACTGAAAACCTGGAAGATCCGAAACTAGTCAGTGGTGACCACTTTAGGTCCTCAAGTTGACGATACCTAAAACTACAACTTTAGGTAGTCAAAATGATGATCATCCTGGTATAACCCCGAGACCAGGGGTTAAAATGCCATTGAGGCTATTTGGTGTGGATCTTGACCCCTAGTGGCATGATCCAAGTTTGAATCTTGCTTCTGGCCTACCCAAACTGCTACAACTATGCACCAAACACATAATATTCCATAAAACTGGTTCCGGAACGATAGAGGCCTAGGAGCCACTTTTAGTTGAAATATGATTTGCAGCAGTGTCAAAGTTATTGACATTACCCAGAGAAATGCCAGAAATGACATAAGAAAGTTGTTGCACAGGTTTGGACTACACTACATAGATGAACATAGCAAAATTATTGCCCTCAGAGGGATTTTCAGCATATATGGCACCATATGGATATCTCAATATTAAAAGTCAATAGCCATTTTTTAACCTCATTTTCAGACTCAGCAGCCCCAAATTAGGTATAATTGGTATGTTTGGTCTCCGTTAATCTTTGGCCATTCCACAGTGTAATCCATGCTCTCTTATGTTTTCATTATATGTAGCGGTTTGTGGATTCAATACATCTGTATCATGCATGCGGGCAGCAACAGGTAGGGGTGGCATTGGAGGTTGTTGCAAACTGTCAGCAATGCCAGTAATTTTACGCTAATAAGAAATCAATTATTTCCTTTAAAAAATGGAGATGGGGTAAAACTGATAGTACAATTATCTTTGCATAGCATATGTATATAACCATATTGTACATGTACCCTACACTGCAAAAAAGGTGTTTAAAGATACACACCAAATTTTCTCAACACCAATATTTAAACATCTAAACACTTGAAGTGTTTAGGTGTTTAGCTTTTAAACACTTATTCTCAAACACCTAAACACTGAAGTGTTTAAGTGTTTGGCATTTAAACACTTGGTTAAACACTTCCTAGTTAAAAGCGTTTAAAATTAAACGCGTTTAACACTTAAGAAGTGTTGAGAAAAGTGGGACAAATAAGTGTTTAACCAAGTGTTTAACTTCTAAACACTGGTGTTTAATCCCTAAACACTGTTTTTACAGTGTATTGGGTGTAGCAATATATATTTTGGTACGTCAGCATTACAGTAGAAAATACTCAATATCAACAATATCAAACATTGCATAGACAAGATGCTGAAAACAATTATAACTTTCAAAATTCCTATAGAGAATTCTCATAACCGTTCTTTCTTGACCTTGTACAGCTGAACTGAAGAAAAAGCGACTGAACTGTCAGTGCAATCCCCCTTGCATCCAAGTCAGTTATGAGCAACAGTTATCCAATGCACAAATGTCCAAATTTAACATCGATCGTATGATCCTGGATAACCCTGCAAAGAAGATTACTCTGCAACAATCCTTCCAAAGGGTATATATTTACATATATTTTAGTGGCTGAATTTACACACTTGTAAGTGAATGATTTGACCTATGAGATTTGAGATTTTGAGATTTGATAGCCTTTATTTCTTGCATAACAAGTCTATAACAATTACAATATAGCAATTTGAAACACATGAGTAACAAAGGCAGGCCGCTTTTAGGCTTCTGCAGCCCATTTATGGCAGCAACCTTCTAAATTAACAATAAGACATTTGTAACCGCTCTCTTATATATAACAAAACTTATTAATAGAAAAATATCTTAAACCCAATTCTGAAACTGTTTTCCTGGTAGACTTTACCTAGACTGTCAAAGTGCAACACAACAATACAAAAGTTTTTCTTTTAAATTGGAATACCATTACAAGCACAGTGCCGTGTTGGATTTTTAAGAATCCAATCATATATCTATTGTACAATATAAAAGGAGGTACATTGGGTTTGATGGGAGAAATCACTCTTACATGATAGATATAGCAGGGAAATGAGAGAAAATTCCATGTTTAACCATTGACATCATAACCTGGAAGGATTATTAAGAATCTCATTCTGTGTTAGTGTATATGGGAATTTTTGAAGTAAATATTAGACTTAGTAATTTTCTTTGAACTGGTCTTTTGACGGAATAGTTCTTGTGTTTACATCGAGATTATTCCATACCCAAGCTAAGTTGTATTCAAGACTAGACCTATACCATTGACACTTTCTCCAAAGTGCTATTTTCCAAAGTGGCGAAGTATTGATCAATGGTATTTTGAAAAAGCTATTTCAGTGATCAGTGACACACTGAAGAAAGAAGTTACAATGGGAAAGTTTGAATTCACATTTATTTCATGGTGGATATGAACGTCAAAATAGGTTTGTACAGGGGAGGCCGTATTCCACAATCCAATGGAATACAATGTGCTCATATTCAATGCTCCAGTCACCTGGCCTACTGATGACGTCATAGATTCACAAAAAAAACATCAGGATAGAAGTAAACTAAATAATATTGTAAAACATGTAATACAAAATGTCAACACCATTGAATACTTGTATTGTATGCCCTGAGATGGCACCAATGTATCCCTAATAAAACCTATAATATAATCGCTGAGTGGGCATAAAAAAAACATATGCTTCATGTTTTGTAATCTTTTGTGGATACAATACTACATTTAAATCATCTTTTTGATGAAGTCTCAAACAGTCCTCATTTCATTTTCAGGCACTTGATACTTCACAGCAATGGGTTGCAGAAATCTGGGCAAAAGATGTAACAGACATGTCCTATCTACTAAATATCTCTTCTGGTTTATATAGCGCCTATCTCAATAATGAGATTCATATAATGGATCCAGCAGCAAGTGCAAATATATCCCACCTTCCTGATATCTTTGCCTCGGATTTTGGCAGCAATGATGAAGGTATTATTACAGCTGGATACCATGCAACCATGGCAATGGCTACTCCAACCAATCAAATGGCAATATATACTTATGGTCTGCATTCTGTATATCAGGACTTCCATCAGAGTGTGATGTGGTGGAATGGGAGTAGTTTGTTGTTTCCTGAAGCACTTGAGGAGTGTGTAGCGGCTGCAGCAGACACCTACCAGAGCTCTACCAAAGACTCCAAATCAAAGGATACCAAGATGTCATGGGATGAGTATGCCATTAGCACATGTAAAGCCTTTACGGAGGACAGAAAGAGTGCTATCGAAAGCAAGTATGGAACAGTTTTCTCCATTGCAGAAGTCAACTACGAGAATAGTATAAGACAGCCATATGAAGATGGAATCACTGCCATTTTTGATAATTCTCCTACCTCTCCAGATAACGAACCATCTCATCAGAAGTGCATGAACTTTTTGAATTGTCTTGAGACGATATCAGCTGCTTTCAAGGAGCTGAAGCCACTTATTACTGCATTTTGGAATGCAGCAGTCATTGATGACTATGTAAATGCCACGAAAGGAATGGAAGCTATATTCGAACTATCATGCATGGATACCATTGCGCACCATGTTGAGTGCACATGGTTGCTAGGTCGCATAGTAAAAGAATATTACTCTGACAACTCCTTCATGGCTTTAGTTCAAATGGTCAAGCAAAGTCAGAATCAGATTTCAGACCCCTTCGTGATACTTTCCAGTACATTGGCAAAAATGAAGACAAACCATGCAGAGAACATCGACCCCTTGCTGGTTGAAATAGAAGCCTATCTAAATGGAACCTCTGTAAAGTCGGATTTAGCAGCATTCATCCAATCACAGAATTTGATGATAGCTCTATCTGAAATGCCATCTTATTACACTGATTTCTACAACTCCATCAAAGTGATACAGGTAAGTATAGGAATGTGTAATTAGAATATACACAGGTGATGCATCTCAGCTTGCCATACACAATACATTGAACATCAATAAATTTTGCCAAACTATACAACCTTTATAGATGACACCTTTTATTAGATGCAGACTATAGTGTGACTATTGCAACTCACAGGACAGGGCACTTGTCAATACCATTCAATGATAAAGGACCATCAGCTCTCATGAAATATCATATCACTTTCAGAGTGCATTTACAGACATGCGAAACAATGTTCAAAACCTGTATAGTACTCTACTGGGGTTGACAGTCCCACTTGTTCGATTTGACAAGCTTCATCAAATGAGTCTGTTTAGGGCTGTGGCTGCTACAGATCGGGCTGATCTGAATGCTTTAGCCTTCGAGAATTCTACAAATGTGGCTACCAACTTGAATACACTGCTAGATATGGTAGGTGGAGAAAGATTATATACCGGTATCTTAGTTTTGGCAACAAGAAAAAGACCATAGAATGGTTCAATGTGGAGAGTTAAATGCGTTTTCTCCTGTAACTCAACATTGGCGAACCATTTACCTTTGACCATCAGTGTACCGCGGTGTTGAAAACGTGAATTAGTAAAAAGTAGACTTAAAGCTGTGTGTCCACAGGGTGTCAAAATTTGTGACGACAAAATCCAGTGTTTTTTCCCGACGATAAAACCACTTTTGTCGTCCATTCTCAGTGATAAAACCACTTTTGACGTCCATTTCCGACTATATATCTAACATGTTTGATTTTTGTCGTCGGGAATGGATGACAGAGGTGGTTTTGTCACCGGAAATGGACGACAACAGTCGTTTTGTCGTCGGAAGTTTTGTCACTCACCAATTCTGCTGCCCTGTGGACACACGGCTTAAATCGTCTTTAGGCTAATTGTTCTTTTAAGCTATATGAAGGCAGCATATTCTTAAACCAGGTTTTAAAGATAGTTAGATGTCGAAGACCATTCTTTTCCATGGCTACCCTCAATCTTCAATATTGGTTGGGTTGCTGTAATTCTCCTCAGCATAAGGACAACCATCGCTCCTTTCCCAAGTAGATGCATTCTGTACTGCTTGTGACGCGATAACTTATGAAGGTTTTGGTAAGATAATGTTATTGCATGTTCAGATTATGCAACTAGGTGTTACCCGTGTATACAATGTAGTCGGTTTCTGCTTATAGACCTTTTCAGAATATAAACTGAAGTACCAGCAGGTCCTAGATGAAATCGGAACACCATTTTCCCAGCAACTGACATCCCTCACGGCAATCTCAAATGGACTGAGAGAATATACCTCTTTGAAAGAACTGAATACTGAATTCTTTATGTAAGTTAGGTTTATAGGGCTATTTTGATTAAGTTAAATGCATATCTTGGCCAAACAGCTGGAGACATAATCATATTGTATCACTCAGCAAAGCTAATACATGCAACACTTGATGACCTCATCTCCTAATTTCATCTAATGAAAATATTATTTAAATTACCAAGTTTTGATTCAGTTCTGTAATTCTGTCTTGCAGGGAAAACTTCCTTAAGCTTGATGTATTCTTCAAAGATATGTCATATGAAGCAGTCTCACAGCAAGAAGTGTTCAGCCTGCCAAGCCTATTTGGAGAAGTTGGTGGCTTCATGGGGCTACTACTTGGAGCTAGTGTTCTGACTGTCTGTGAGCTCTGTGACTACATCATTGTCAACATTGTACAGCGAGTTTGCATGAAACCCTCCAAAGTCAATGTGAGAGAAGTCCATGGTAGCTTAGGATGGCTTCATGCTTGATCATACTGCAGTCTGTATTCATTCCTATGAATGTGTCTAGCAGTCAGATTATGTATACATTTAGAATTATGCTAATCACAAATACCTTGTTATGTATCTAGATATCATGTTTATGTTTTGTGAGGATAGTGCATAGTGGATTGAGTATCATCTGGTTAGAATAGGAATTTAGTTAATGATCAATCAATATCTATATCATGGTAATGGCTAGTATTTTGACATGTATCATAATCACTGAGGGGGAAACGAATAGTTGGATGATACCGTTTAGCATTGAGAGAAAATGTTTATATCTAAACCTGCATTTGGTCAATTGTGTAGCCATACAATACAGCAGAAAGGCCTGCTGCTTTCCCTTATAGTAGTACATGTTTTACAAAGTATACTATGTCAAAGTCTTGTATTTTGGCACAAAGGCTACCATAATACCTCAACTTGAGAATAGGGGGGTCTTTTCTTTTAAAGAAAGATTCCAAAACTGGCTTTATGGTTTCTGTATTTCATGTGGTTCAATATTTACATATGTATTTTGTCAAGTGTGCACCTGTGTGAAAACATTTTCTCACCTGTATGTCATTTTCATTATGATATTCAAGAATAAATTTTAGTATGATTAAAAGTATGAGTCAATAATATAAGGTATCTCAAGCTTGCCTCAGGAGAGAGATGTGTTTTTTTTTAGTTTTTGTAGTTCTTTAGTGACACGGGTGGTCACGATTTTGGCTAGAAATACATTAACTGAGTTGGACTTGATCGCTGAAACTTCGTGGGCATTGCTGAATCTGGTTCCCAGCTCTTATTACTGATAACAGTTATCTGATGGGTACCACTGCCCCCATCCCCGATCTGGTAAAGGCTCAATTCACCATAGCATTCTATTGCTGTTTAGCTTAGTTTGGATAGACTCAGATATACAACTCGCGCTGCACGTTCATTGTATATCTGAGTCTATCCAACCCTAGTAAGTTATTTTATTAAATAACAAGATGTCATGGGGTCGTTTAGCCCCCCAACCATGGGTTTGAATCCCTGAGGTGTTGGCTACCTGCCGCAATGTGCACTTTATATGGTCAGGGACATTGACATCCTGCATACAGTTATGGATTCAGGGTGATCTGAGCAAATTTCGGCAGGTTTAGAGCTAACATATTTGATTAAAGCTCCATTTCTGTATGTACCCTGTATTACTTAATGACTCGATCCGGGATTCCAGCTTTAGTTAATCGAACATTGAGGACCGAAGCTCATAAAAGCTATGCCTTGGCTATCATCTTTGTAATATTTGGCAAAAGTTGAGTGTTTGCTTTATGGAAATATCAACCTTGGGTAGATTTATTCTTTATCTAATGGATTATATAATTGATTGTAGTCAGACAGGTAAGTGGCATGTGTTTGTAGATTCTATCACGCTGACATGGTTCAGACCCTACCACTTATTCAACAAACAATTCAAAAAACCTTGATTCAACTAGTAAAACAAAAATTACTCTTTTAAATGTAACTCTCGTAACCAAGAAATTGAACAATAACTAGAACCAGTAGTTTCAAGTTTTCTGTTGTGGTCTGTTGACTGACAACATGACTCTGTTGCCAGACTTAAAGTTAAGTCTTTAACTCTCTATAACCTCCTATTGATATTCATATAGAGGGTATTTACATCATGAATTAACTATTTGCTCCTTAGACATGCTAACTTGTCAATCTAGAAGTGAAATGCTATGATATAGACCGACATTAACATCTATGCGGCAATTCCAAACACCCTCATAGGAATGGAAATACTGGACCAGAAGCCTGGGTCACTCTACATGGCTCTGTGCGGCTGGGGCTTCCCCTTAATCCCCTTAGTTTTGGAAAAAAATAAGTTCAGCAAAAAAGGAACTAAGGCTATTACCCAAGGATGGAACCCATGTACACAATCTCATTATGAAAAAAAAGTTGAGAGTGTGCTTTATAGGCAGGAATAACTCGTATAATCAATCAATACTAATATATTCAAAATTTAAGTACCATGCACGTCTTATAGGATGATCCTGTACCTGTGTCCTGATTTTAGAGTGTGTCTTATAAAATACGGATATACACCTTTAAGGAAGGTATTACGGTGGTGATGACAAAATTGCAATCATTTCAGTTTTGTTTCGTTCTGTCAATTCTACCAGGGAGACAATAAGATTTTTCAACATAAAAAGAGTCTACTTATAGTTACTAAAGTTCTTGATGTTGATACACCTAACACCTATAATACACCAGTGGTTGCTCCAGGGTTTATATCCCAACCCCGGGGAAACACAGGAAGTGAGTGTCTCCATGGTGACCGATAGGTAATAATTTACATTTAACGTATTTCCTCGAATACATGCCTGGCCTCAAACATAAGCCTGCCCCGTTTATAAGCCTGGTCAAAAGCCCCACTGGGTCTAATATAAGCCGGGCCCCGAATATAAGCCTGGGTGTGGGACATAAATCCAATTGAGATCACTTATCTAGCCACGATTTGAATTTTAAATGAAATATCTATGGATTATGTGTATAAATTAAATGATCAGAAGACATATTCAAATAGGCATAAAGTTAGATTATGAGTTTCAATATGAGAAGATTTCAGCAAAGTTGTTTAAATAGTAGAATGAATCTTATAAATATTATGACAGTGAAACTTCTAGTGAAATTAATACAAGCCTGCCTCTAATATAAGATTGCCCCGAATATAAGCCTGGTCAATTTGCCACTTGAAATCATTAGAAGCCCAGACTTCTAATCGAGGAAATACGGTATTAAGCATGGCATTTTATTGGTGGAGCGGATTACATAATAATGTTACATGGATGCTGATTGGCTAGAACAGGCTTCCACAGCTTAAAGGTATCATGCGCATCAGCACTTCCGGTACATATGGACTGATGCATGATGTAAGGTCAGCGTCTGCAGGCTGGGTGGCACAGTCTCCTGTGTCATGTTGCTGGTACTTTCATTCCCCATACCCATGACTAGAACAGATTCAAATAAAATTATTGAAATCTTTACTGGGGCTACCAGATCTTAATACGAGTATGCTATATTAAATGGTGATTATTTTAGGTTGACACATATTTTTTAGTAGAGTATTTCAATGTGGCACAATCTCCTGTGCCACAACAAACAAAGACAAACCCTGATCATTTTCCACATGGCACATGCTGCTTCCTGTGAAATGGACCATGTGGACAAATGAAGATATTCAGACAATATGCTCCATCAATTGGTCATGTTTACATATCTCTTAGCCTGTCAGATGTCTAATTATGTCAGCACATGTGGTAGATCATTTTTTTAAAGTGCATGGAGGTAAAATGCATAGATTCATACACATGCCACAGGTCCATGGTGGCGCCATCTAGAGGTAAATAAGCCCGCACTCCCTTATCATACTATATTAGTGTTCTCTGGAGCGCCTCTGCTTGAAGAGTGGTGCTTCCCGTGAAAGGTATGGTCGGACCTCTGATATCCCATAATGCCTTGCACAGTCAGTTTCCGGTCTGCCTAGTGTACAGGCCTCACCCTAGAGGGCACCACTAGCACACATAGAGAATGAGGGAGGTCAGAGACACCTATTGTTTGAAAATTAAACTATGCCAGACAGGAACCTGACTCCCCCAGGTGTGCGATAATACAGTATCGGCCCACCAGTGAAGACTCTTATAGTCTTACTGTCGTTTTCTTGAGGCTGAGAAATGTAAAGATGTCCATATATGGTAAGTATATAAATCATTATAGTGTGAAAGCTGTCGTCTTGTGACAGCAGAGAAAATGTAAGGATGTCCATATATGGGAAGTATTACTCATTAATTTAAGGTGTAAAAGCTGTCGTCTTCTGACAGCAGAGAAAATGTAAAGATGACACCATTTGCCTCCAGGCGGCTCTGTCATAGTGAAGCTTTGTGGCTCCCTCTGTTGTCAAGTTTAGTGATTTTAGTCTTTTTCTAGCACTGCCAGCCAAGTTGGGTTTTTTAGCCTCCCCTTGGTTTTTAAACTTTTCTTCTTGCTTCTGCTAGAACTGTTTTTGCTGGTGTTTTGTTCAATAGTCTCGTTGTGTGTCCAAACCATCTAAGTCTCTTCGCTTTGATTTTTTTCACTCCATTTTTCTTCATTGGTCTTTTCTGTGGTCAGGTCGTCAGAAAGTGTAAGATTTTGCCCTTGAAGGCCCTGAAAAGCTAATTTTCTAATTACTTTATATAACCTTAACAAAATTGTCAAGGTACATCTCCTCAGCTCAGAAGACCAAAAAATACCAATCTAGGCCATCCGGTTCCATTTTTATTGCTTGTTTTGTGTCATGTAACGTCCGGTACCAAAATAATGAAATATGGAGGTAATTGAAGTTGCTATCAGTAATATAAGAATGTCCCATTATGCATAACAAACACATGAAATAACAAGGCCAATATGTCTATTATTGACTTCAATTACAGAATGGAACAAAATTTGAGTTATTCATGCACAGTAGACTGCCGCCTACATGATGATAAAAGTACCGGACGTTATGTAACGTCCGGTACTTTTATCAGAATTATTTCACATAAGCTGCTCTTACATGGAGACAAATGCTGGTAGACACACAATTTCTTCACCAAAGTAGGGGATGATAGGGACCTTCATATGGGTAATAACAAAGATTTTAAAACTTCATTTTTTCCATGTTTTATAACCGATTTAGATTTAGGTACCGGACGTTACAAATTACAGATTTCCATTTTGAAAGACACATCATGAAAAATTCTCACTTAGTAACATGTCCAAACCTCATGGAAATGATACCTATGATCATATACAATACAAAAAATAACTTTGGGATACTCTATAGTGTTCTTTATCCAATACAGGACACTTGTAAAAAACACAAAAAGTATAAAAAAGAACAAATTTGGCTGTTTTTTCACTTCGGCAGGCTATAAGTCCTACAGTTTTTGATGGATGACCACAAATTTACATTCTTCTGATAGCCCTAAGTGTTCTCTATCAAATGAGTCTATGTTAGACAAGATTGGTTCACAACTTCTTTCTCCAAAGTCATAAAAGTCCAAAATGACCTAAAAACACAAAATCTACTGCTTTCTGGCGACCTGAACTTGTTCTTGTTCTTGTTCTGGGTCTGTAGGTCTTCACTGCTGATCTTCTATGGCCATTTTATGTTCATTGCTTGTTGTAGTATATAGTCTCTGATGGCATGAGTCTACTTTGCTTGCTGCTGTTTTAGTGAGAGTCCCCAGTTCCGAGTTGTAAAGGGCGATGCTTTTAGCACATGCCATAGGTATTCTGATTTAAAATTTCACATTGAGTCTCCTGCTGGTGAAGATATGTTTCATTTTTGACATACCGGTAGTATTGTTGGTCGCTTCTATGCTTCATGTCCTCATCAGTGTCCAGCAGGCTACCACGTATTTTACACTTTTTCCAGTGCTTTTATAGTCCAGGTTCTTTTATATCTAGAAATAGGAGACCTAAAATTTGTATTATATCATAGCGGATATGCTCACTTTAGGCGAAGTTGTAAAAATAAAATCAACTACTACTATATTGCATAGGTGCCTGTCTTCTCATTTAAAAAAAGAAGTCGCCCTATTAGTGCTATTCACTATCAGGGGTCGAGTGAGCGAGCGAGTGAGTGAGTGAGTGAGTGAGTGAGTGAATGAGTGAGTGAGTGAGTGAGTGAGTGAGTGAGTGAGGCAGTAATAGATGCTAATGATATTTCGACAGCTAAGGTCATATTCATGGCAAGAGCTACATTACACAATTTCACTTTAGAATATGTCAGTGCCCGCAAATATATATTATATGCACCACACACTTGAAAGAGGATAGGAGAGAGGAAAAATAGACCCTTTTAGTGGGTTAAGGAAGCCCAATCAGGGGTCGAGAATCATTTACCTCACTCAATGAGTCCTTACTATGTAGGTCATAGACAGTGAAACCATTACTTTAAACTTTATCTCCACCTTAAGATTTGTACCACTCTAGACGTCCTCTGGACGTCCTGTTGCTGCAAAGTATCACACTAATTCTATCGTTAGTATCAAATGGTGCAATAAGTGTTGGAATATCCTTCTTTAACTTATATCTCAGACAGTTCTGTAGCTTTTTTCTTCACAACCAATGCAATTTAATCTGGTGAGAGGTGAGCTGTGATGTATACAGCTAAGGACTTAGGTCTCAGACACGCTATCCTTTTTGGTGGGAATGGACAGCACTCAGATAAATAGTTTTGACTAATCTCCCCAGGTGGCAGGACAGAGCTCTTTTCATCATAGAATACCAGTCTGATGCCTGATGACAGATGAAGCCACTGAGCTAGTCTAATAAGGTGTTTCTCAACATGAATAAAATACTGGAGGCAGTTTATTTTTGCACTTCTCTTTCATTGGAATTAGTAGTGTTAAAGTTCACAAAACCGAATGAGATAAAACACCACATTTTAACAAGTGGGTTTAAAATAGAAATGGAAAAAAAATCTATAGTATTTCAAGTCTCGTTTAAGCTATAAGTACAATTAACCTACACATATAGATCTGAGATTGTATGTTTATTTCCATGCAACTTCATCACATCTAGCAGTAACATTTGTGCAGTAATGTCTCTAAAACTATAGCGGAAAAATGTATTTCAATACAGACTATTTATTCTTGATGTTGTCTGTACCTCTGCCATTTGCATACGTTGATAGGTGTTTCTATTAAAAGGATATTTCATAAAACCACCTACGGTATCATATATGGAGGTGTTGAAAACTCTTAAAACATGTACGTATAAAGATGGAATCACCAAGAAGATATACAACACTAAGAAGCTGGATACCTTGTCGAGTGAAATACAGTCTTTGATTCTTATGTACACGTCAGTGAAGCAAATGAAAACATGGAAAAGTATCCATTTGTGACACTTTGTATTGACCAGAGTGGGAGGGCGATTCAAATATTACGTAATTGACCATGTGTAGGGTGGAAAATAAAAGATGCAAAATGCTTTCAGAATTCTCAGAAGCCATCCTCCACATGTAGGCAGAATCATGTTATAGAGGGGCCAAAATAGTTTGGTCACTAATAATGCATTCCAAATTAATTTAGATCTTTAGATATCATTAACAATAGTCCCCTGCTTTTGGAATTGTTGCTCTAACTCCCATGGAACCTGAGATTTTGTCCATTGAAGGTGCCCTGTCTGCTCATTTTGCTCCCATAGAGTTCCATACACTGGGGTCCAGAAACTGTGACCACTGAGTGTCCCTTCAAATAGCTATTCAAGTGAGTTTAGACCACATTAGTGCAATTATTAATCACTAGAGGGGGACTCTGTGCTGGGAAGTCACCATGAAGGTGGGAATTTTGACTGTGAAATAGGCAGCTTATACCTTACCTTGAGCCTTGGTCAGACACATACATCCAAAGAACAATTGCAAAGGCTTACCACTTAGCAATGGCCAGAGGCCTAATTATTTAAACAGAAGCATTTCCAATATCTGAATTACATATATTGAGCCATTTTAATGCCATGTTACAAAGTTTTAAATTTCTAAATAGGGATTAAACCAAGTATTAGTAGGTCTCTATGCAATACACCATTTTTATAGTGTTAATGGATACTCACTTAAAATTGAGCTGGGGCCCTAAAATTTGGCCATGACATACTTTGGTTCACATATTTCCATGTACATACTCTTTTATTGAGCAGGAGCAATGTTTTTAATGATTCTATAATGGGCCTATATTAGTACTCCTAGTGCAGTTGTTATGAAATTCAACCTCTCCTTGGACATGAGATTCCTTTGACAGTCTTGGTTTCCCATAATAAAGCTTTAAGGTAATAAAGAAATAGGACTTTGATTTTATAGGACTTTATTTGATCATATCTACACAGGTAAATGGGAATTTCTTGATGGCCATCCCAGGGGTGTGGATCCTAGGTCAACACAGTTTTGTGCTAAGTGCTGCCCTCTTGTGCATTGGCCCCTCTCTAATCATGTTCCCAGGAGTTGTATAGTATTAGCATTATACAGACACAGATGCATACACACATTATGTTGAAAAGGAATGTGGTGTATCAGTGAACATTGTCAATCATGATCAATGATGGCTTGACCTTCTTGACATTAGATCCTTTCATACAAGTCCATTTCACTATGTTGACAATGATGTAGTCAAGGAGCTCACAGACAGTCATAACACTAGCTCCAAGCAATAGCCCCATGAAGCCACCAACTTCTCCAAATAGGCTCGACAGGCTGAACACTTCTTGCTGTGAGATCTTCTCATATGACATGTCTTTGTAGAATACATCCAGCTTCAGGAAGTTTTCCCTAGGTAAGGAGGAAAGGAACAGGCTATGTGCAGTCAGAAAACACTGCAAAACCTCTGACTAATGATGGGATGGTGGGTTTATGTTATTTGGAGCAGCTCTAGGGTTAATTCAAAAGTTAGTTAGTGAGTGACTTTCATGCTTGGAGCTCTTAGAAAGGTATTGAAATTATTCTAATTATTCTAATACTGTTACAATTATTTCATCTTTGAAGTATACTTTCTATTTTCAAAACTCACCTAAAAAATTCAGTATTTAGTTCAGTTGATGAAATGTATTCTCTCAGATCATTTGACAAAGAGGTGAGGGACTCAAGCTGATTCGATAAAGGAGTTCCAATCTCATCATGGACTTTTTGATACTTCAGGTGGTATTCCGAAAAAATCTGTTTAGAAATGAACAAAATAGATTTGCCTAGGATGAACTACTGGCATAGATAGCAGAGCAGTTCAAGGATAGACGGATAGGGTGCATGAGGTGAACGAAGAGACACCAAGAGAGAAAACGGGATCAGGGGCAAATTGCAACACTGTATTTAGGTTTTGTGGATGGCATCTGCATGTAAAAAGTCAGCCTCCCAAATATGATTAATCTAATTAGGCATGGATGCAAAATATTCATCAAGGGTTAAATGTGATATCTCTCTTAAGAAGAAAAATAGAATTATGTCATTAAGATATTTGTTTCATTTGTGATCTATAGCAAGTTGAAATGCGAAGGATGTGCCCCATGCATACACCATTTTGAACAAAATTGCTAGGCCCTAAATCTAGACCCTATCTTTTTTTCTTATTGATCTATCTCAAAAGTACACAGCACAAAATATGTAGATGGTAATACATTTTGCATTAATATAGTGTAGATTTGTTATTGTCTTCTAAATATTCCATTTGCCACCAACAGACTTGGGCTGAATCCGTTAAAAGCCTACTTGATCCCAAAAAGATAATGAAAAGTACATGGTAATTTCATACTCACTGAATTAAGCAATGTATTTAGGTTATTTGTCAAGTTTGCTGATGTATCAAGAGCCAAAGCAGTCATCTCTGATCTATTTGTAGCCGTCACAATCTTGAACAAACTCATTTGATGTAGCTTGTCGAAGGGAACAAGTGGGACCTTCAATCCAAGTAGCGTGAGGTACAAGTTTTGCAAGTTGTTTCGCATGTCTGCCAATGCACTCTGAAGGCGTGTGAATAGGGAGATTTTATGCCTTCTGCTGATTAGTTCATATTAGAAATGCAGGTCAAACATGTAGATATCTTCCATCTATACAATCTTCATGAAAGTAATTAATTTATTGTAAATGATTGTGACACATTAAAACATAAAAAGAGTCGATCTACATCTATTCTCACATAATCTACATCTGTGGTTGCCAAACCAACTGACCATTAAGACCACTTATCATTATGTAGCACCTGTAAATTCCCCCTCATAAGCCAAACACCCGTATAAGCCGCATCCAGTGTTTCAGAGAAAGCTGTAAGCCACATCTAGGGCTTGAAAATAGACACTGTCCTATAGTTTCGAAACCCCTCATATAAGCCACACCCTGATCAGAAAAGGACCTTTTAAGCCACACCTGTAAACTGGTTCTCTTATAAACTGTGGCTTATAGGAGGGATTTTACGGTAGATCAATTATGATACATACCTGTACTGCTTTGATGGAGTTGTAGAAATCATTATAGTAAGAACTATTTTCTAATATAGCTACATCCACATTTTGTGACTGGGTAAATGATGCCAAATCAGATTTGGATGAAGTTCCATTTAGATAGGCTTCTGTTTTCTCAAGCAAAGGTTTGATGTTCTCAATAAAGTTCATTTCCATCATTGCCACTGTATGGAAAAGTACTAAAAGATTATCAATTATCTGACTTTGACTTTGTTTGACTAATTGGATTAAAGACATAAATGAGTTGTCTGCAAAATAGTCTTTCATTATCTGAGTAGGCATCCAGTAGCAGGACGAAAAGAAATGAGTAATTGCCATACAGGGTATCATGCCTATAGCCTCCATTCCATTTGCAGCCTGTACATAGTCATCAATAGTTTTTGCACCACTAAAGGCTTCAATATACATGCTCAACCCTCTGAAAGCACCCATAATGATATGAGAGCAATTATGAGCCGTCATACACTTCTTATGGTTTGATTCATTATCTGGAGATGCTATAGTATTGTCAAATATCGAATTGATCTTGTTGACATATTCCTCTCTCGCGTTATCATTTTTCATCTGATTAGCAATATCGTCAAAGTCTGCCTGCAGGTCAATAACAGTTCCTTTTATAGATTCTGTAAACCCATTGCACACCTTAATGGCATACTCATTCCATGATATATTGGTAGATGTTGACATGGCATCACCGATAAAGCTATTATATGAATCTGCAGCACCTTCCACACATCCTCTAAGCATATTGGGAAATAGAAAAGTACTCCCATTCCACCAGAGCACAGTGTTAATGAACTCCATATATGTATTAGGGATGCTGTAAATATAATCCTCTTCTTCTGCAGATAATGCAGCTTTTGCAATAGTTGCATGATACTGAGAAACAATGATCTTTTCATCATTACTTGCAAATTCTGATGAAAATATATCAGGGAGCTGGGACTCAGTAGCACTGCCTGCTGGATCTGAGACACGATGCCAGTTATCAAGAAAGGCTCCATATAATTGAGATGAGACATTTAATAGTTCTGACATGTCTTCAACATCTCTGGCCCAAATTTCAGCAACCCATTGCTGTGAAATATCACGTGCCTGTTATGGAAGAATTTGAAACTTCAATATTCAGAATCTTTAGTTGCCACTTGTGTTTTTGGATTATGCTACCAGTATGCGTGAGCCAATAACCCGCACCCTGGTAGAGGTAATTGAATTCTCAAAATTAGATAATTCCTTTTCACTTTGAAAATCATGGTTTAAAATTATGTTTAAAAAAGAGTGCATCAAAGTAGTAAAGGTAACATGAGCTAAATGTATACCTTCAGGAAGGACTTCTGCAACGTCACCTTCCTTGCGTGATTATCTAGGATCATACGTTCAATGTCAAATTTAGACATTTGAGCATTGGATAGTTGTTGCTCATAGTTCACTTGGACACACGGTGGATCACACTGACATTCAAGCCGCATTTTCCTTAATTGAGCTAGTAATGAAGTCATGGACTCAATTAGGGGCCCTACATGAGGGACTTCATTACTTTTGAAGTAAGAGAAAGTGACCTTTATCTACAGGGTATGTAATACTGCATGGACCTTAGATTGAAATGGTTATACCTTGCCCTGGAATGAGTTGATCTGGTTATATGATTTATCTGGAGAGGATTAATTATTATTTACTTGCTTCCTGGGGGGTGTTATTACTTCTTTTTGGAGGAAAATAGAATTGTTGGCCATCTGCGATATAGTTGAATCTACCTTTCTTACCTATTGCTCCTCTGACACATGATACAGATGTATTGAAGTCACAAATCACTAAATATTGTAAAAGGAAAAGGTGGGCACATATCTTAATAGCATAATGATACAATGTCATTATGAATATGAACTTGTTGACATCAAGTTGTTGATACAGGATACAATTAATTTACATATTCAAGTGCCAGATCAGGGACTGAAGTGCATTCTTCTGCCTGCACCTGGCGTGAGGCATGTGAGCATAAGTTAAATGTCAATCCTCAATAGCCCTGAGTATGAAGGTTGTATATCAACACCATATTAACAAGAATCCACCATGTCTTGATACAAGGCAGTAATGAGTTGATTTCTTGATAGAAAACTGTTTCATTTACCTGACATTTTTTTATTCGTTGTCATGTGCAATGCATGGCAGCCGCACATGCCAATGACAGCTTTTGTCCGACACTGTTCAAGGCATATTGCCACCGGGGGATTATCAGGATGACAAATCCCAAATGGAGGTTCTAGAGAATGGACCTTGTGAAAAGGGTAGAAACGTGTGTCAGTGAATATACATCTCATGAGTCTACTGGGTTTCACTTGTGTAAACGTTCTAATAAGGAGTAAATAATGGGTAGGCTCTAACTTGAACATGTCACTTCCCATTCCTAAAAGTTCTAGACAATATAGGAGATATTTAGGTCATTTCATTAAAAGACAATCGTACCTCATAACGCTTCATGGCCACCAATGTATGTGCACCAGGTGCAGCTGCAAAACCGTGATCACTTATCATGGGTGCCTCATTTTTGGAATGTAGAAGGACCTGGTAATGAACATGGTCTTAGGTTTATTAATCTCTCATTGTCATGAGTTTTATGAGATTCATAATTGTTTGCTGTCAGTGGTGGTGGTAGTTTTCCACACATGGGAAAAAATGATAATTGCTAATCCGGCCTTGTTTGTATCTAACAGGTTTACTGCTCTAGTAGTGACTACAACAGTTTGAGACTGTAGAAAAAGCACCAGATATTCTAGGTAGAGCACACTGAGGTAAGGAAGGGTCAGTTGTGGTGGGTAAATCAGAGTTTGCTGGTAGTGTAGAGAGTCTGATATATCATAAACATCCAAATCAATTACCAATTATTGGGTCTCAATGCCCAATACTTACTTCCATCTTAAGTATGCCATTGGTTCGGATGCATGTATACATTTAGCTATATCATAATACCTTGATGCCAGCATCATCCTGTGGACCTCTCATATATTCATACTGTTCAACATTGATCATCAGCTTTAGTCCACTGCCTTGGCCTGTAGAATAGTAGAGAGATTCATTTTCACACCAAAATGAAATAACAGAGTGTAAGTGCAGGCAGTCCCATTTCCCACACCACTAACATTTGCCTATATTTGATTGAATTACCCTTGTCAGATAAAGGTAATTTATTTTTAGGTTTTTGAAAGATTTGTTTGCATCATTGCCATAGGCCTGATTTAACATAGCCATGTGGAAACACGATGATCAGACAATGATATCAATAGAAAGTCCGGATTTTACATTGGTATGGTAGGAAAGGTGGGAATTCATTTTCGTTGGTGTGCAGCACTCTTTGCAAAATATTCCAATGAATAGTCTATTAATCCATGGAGTGGGTTGTGGTGCGATCATACTGTTGTAGCACATTTGGAAACAAAATTCACATACCTGCCTCTGTAGTCTGTAGAACATCTCTTTTATCTCCATGATTAAAAGTATAGCAGACGCCAAGACCAGTGAGTACCATTTTGAAGTCGGTCTCAATGTCACAGTCTATACCATTCCACTGACAGCTACATAAATAGATAGATATATAGGCCTCTCTGGTTTTGATAGTATAGTTCCCTCATTATTGTGTAATGCAAGCAAGAACACCTGAGAAATGATCCTATTGTTAGAAATACACATTAGGAGTTATCTTGGGATTTAACCACCTACCTCTCAATGAATGATGTCTTCTGATGACCAACATCGATGATGAAATCGGTGTAACTGATATTGGCAATATTTTCCTCAATTCCAGACCAGTCAATACCTTTGTGCAGGCAATACAGATAGATAAATATTGAAGTATTGTGTTCAGACTCTATCATACTCACAATGTTGAAGAGTGATTCATTTAGGAACATATATTGTAGTATATTTAAAGATGACGATTATTTGTTTGCTCTTAAATTGCTATATATCTTTTTCCGACATACATTGTACTATGTGTGCAAGAGATATCTTCGGTGAACTAAGGAAAAGTGTCTCACTTGAAATGTTATTTGTCTTGTATAGCTGATCTATAACGTCATATAGACCCCATTTTACAGTAGCAGTCAGCCTGGAATGTACAATTACCATCGTTTGTTTTACCGCTCATCCATAAACATACATTACAAAGCTAAAAGATAGATTCATAGATTTATTGATTTTGCAGACCTTAATTAAGATTTATTGTTGATATCTAGACATATGAATTGACCTTCAATACATGAGGGGGGGGGGGCTAGTAGGAAGTATTATTCCATGGTAATTATCAACCAATGATATAATTTCCTACTTACACTTCAGAATTCGTAGGATGTAATAGTTACATATCGTGTAGTGATGATCCTTTTTGAAATAGTGTTTTTGAATTACCTGAAGTTGTTTTTGTTGCATATTGTAACTGCAGGGAATTCTATAACGTCATGGTAAACCATTTCAACATCAGTTGTTGTTTTGTATTGAAAATAGTCTCCGGTGCGAATGCCCACTTGCCATATGAAGATAATAATGCTGCTGACCACCACGAATAACCAGATTGGCCTGAAATATTAAACAAGCACAGTGTAGATTGTCCTCCAGTGGGCACATACTGTTGAATTGGTGTTGGCAACTGAGTGTCATATGTGTTGCCAATGATTAAATGTTTATTAATCTGCTTTCAACAAAATTATTCTCAATATTTCAATTTCAAAGTTGTCAACCAGCATACCTCCTCCCATCCCTAGACCACCACGATCGGGCGCCAGGAGGACTACAGGCAACGCAAGAATGGGTAAGATAAAAGAACTTAATTCGAAAACAGTCCCAAACATGGAGAGAGATAAAGGTTGAGAGACAGAGGGCCCTGGCTTCGAGATTCAAGAAATCATTCAAATTTGGTCATTATAAAGAAAACTCATGTTGTGTGATTTGTTCCAAAATTATCAGCAGGCGACTAGAACTGTATGTGAAAAATAACTTGCCTTCGAAAAGTCAGTTGCGAATCCTGAAATATGTACTTTATTCCATGAAATGTTGTATTCTCCATAAACTCTCCCCAAGACACAGTGGTACGTTCACTCAGGGAGTCTTGGGGATTTGGCAGTTTCTCGGGTATCTCAACTGATACAGCCATGACTGGTTTTCAAAATGCAAGACTTTTATATAGTTATTTAGCCCTGTCCAGGACTAAATACATGGCACTGAAAAGCGAATAGCAATCAGTTCTATAAGTTAGGCATTAGATTACATTCAATGACAATATATCCCTTGCTATCTCTCTACATTAGGTGAGGCTCCACCACGCGATTTTTGCTGAAAATCGGAGCTATTCTCACAAAAGCAGACACAAACACAGATTAAAGAGTGGTATTTGTTATTATTTCAAGGTGTAAATAGAAGATTGAGAGAGCTTTCTGTTTATGTGGGGAAGGCTTTGTGTACAATCTCAGGCACATTTTTGTTGCCAAAAGATGTTTTTGTTTACTAAATCAAGTTGACCTATTGTAAATATTGCAGACTTTCACACTGATGACTCTCTGCAACTCAATATCAGACAGGTTTGATTTTTACAATACAAGACCCTGCGATCTGTGTGACTGCTGTGTTGTTATTTATATTTTGCTGTGTTGATGTTTATATATTGAACTCCCACCCAATCACAGAGTCTATGCAGGTGCAGGTTAGTTGGTAAATATGGCATATAAGGAGAGAGATCACCCATAAAATAACCCCTGAAATCTCATGTTTACAATTTTGAATCTCATGTTTACAATATAGGAATGTCAACATCCTATACCTTAGGCACTATAGGGATAAAATTAGGTGAGACTGTACCAAAAAATCGCGTAGTGGAGCCTCACCTATTAACCCCTCTGTCCTTTCCCACTTGGCCAAGAATCGTCAGTTGTTGATTACATTAAAAACGTTTTTCCCTACGCCAAAAAGAAAATTGTCAATGTAAAACCACTCTCTTCCAACGGGGTTGTGTATTTGTTCAGATGATTTTATCAATGTCCTTTTTCAAACAAGTATCGTATAACTACTAAGACGATTCACTTAATTCACATATAATTTGTTCTGTATTGGACTAAAAATTACCAGTTTTGTGCTTTCTCAGTATGAGAAACATAACGCCCCAACTAAATTAGGATAATACATCAACAAAGACTCACAAGCAATGAAAAAAAAATCACACTAAGAATAAATGCACAGAAACCATGTATCAAAGCTGCTATTTGACGATGACACTTCGCCATAGTATGTAGGTATTGTCTTGAAAAAAATTTAAATGAATATTATACTTCCCAATAACTGCAAGTCTGTATGTTCAGCCGTCTAGAAGCACAGAAGAAACCAACAAGAAACTAGACTGCCTTCTTCCATCGGTATGTGCGCACTACCCTTTTGCCTGTCCTCTGCACTAGCGTTTTCTTAACCATTTAGACCATGCATAATTATTATGAGCATTGAAATGTCATCGTGATTTATGAATGCAGCCCCGATGAGCGACTTGCATTTATGCATCATGGTAACCCTAAAGGTTTGATGCTCTTCTGAAGGGTCAGCATGATGCACCAATGCAGCAGTAGACCATAATGACAGCAAAGCAAGGAACATGGACTTGGAGATGTCATGCATACCTTAAAGGTAGAATGCCAACATCCCTCATCATAAGAAAGTTTACACACCAGGAGCTTACAATGGCTCTTTTACATGTTTAATGTCGGCTCTATATATGCAGCTGGTCAGAGAACTTATTTGCTCAACCTGGTCGTTCACATACCCTAAATCACCATTATATTTCAGTACGCATGCACACGAATTAATTTTGCTCGGTTACCTAGGATATGACACTGCCTGAAGCCTTGCTGACACTATAAGTGTATACCCATTTAGTGTGAGCCAATCTATGGAATGTTCTGCAATAGAATTCTCTGTGACGACCATGCTGATAAGTTGATTGATTTATCAGTGGACGGTCACTAGGTATAAAATCAATCCTGTTGTAACTCCCGACCCAAGGATTATACTTCAAACATCTCAGGGTAAACCTGGAGCCTTTTTATTTGCAGTTTTTTAAACAAATTTGTTTTGTATTCTTTTAGAAGTAAAGACAATATAAATGACATATACATGTATAATCATTACTTATTCTTTAGAGTATGTTAATGTTTACTATTCTTTAAAAGAACTACATTACATTGTTTCTATGGGTGGGAAGCTAGATGAGACACGCACCACATCATAACGCATGTTCACCACGGATGGCAAGGATCGTGATCACTCACACTCACGGGGATGGTGACTCGGGTAATCACTCACCTCGCTAGATGAGACACATACCTCATGATAGCAAAGGTTCACCACAGATGGCTAGGAACGTGATCACCCACACTCACCAGGGATGGCGACACGAGTGATCACTCACCTTGCCACATTCACCATGGTTGGCAAGGATGGTGATCACTCACATTCACCAGGGATGGCAATGCGGGTGGTCAGTCACCTCTCCAGATGAAATGCGCACCTTGTCAGTGCGCAGGTTCACCATGGATGGCGAGTGTGGTGATCACTCAGACTCACCAGTGATGGCAACGCTGATGATCACTCACCTTGTTGGATGAAAAGCTCATGATCACAGACACATCATCGACATTGGTAATCATGCAGCCTCACATCTGCCAGATCAAAGTATGTTTTGCCAGAAAAGTTATTGCCACTGTGGTCAATCTAACTATGTTTATCCCAGTCTCTGGCAGTTTGACTCAGTAGAGTAGCAATGTCAATATGGGTAAAAATAGGTCGATTGGGCTAAGTTGAGTCAAATTTAATTTAGATGGTAAGCTGCATCAAATCAGGTGAATATGGGTCAAATTCTGAATATGTGTCAAATTTGCCCAAGGGTCAATTGACCAGGGATTAAGCCAAATTGAAGGATAGGGGCTTTGAGAAATAGTAATATTTTTAAATGGACAGGAACCCTATATTAGGGGGGGTGATAAATCTACTTTTCTTCGAGGACAGGCTCAAACTATGCATTTGGACCCAAAAACACAAAAATAATTTTTTAAACCCCCCTAACCCACCGTACGGGGTCCAAAGTTCACCCATAAAATTGAAATGCAGCCTAAATTGAGACTTTTAAAATTCTAATCAAACATCATTATAAACTCAGGAAAGTGGTTAGAAATATTCATTTGGGACCTAAAGAGACCCTTAGAAGCCATCTTGTTGTTATGATATAGGTATAAGTTATCTCGCTACCAGGGAATAAATATATACCGGTAATATACGGATGATAATATGTGACCCATCCTAACAAAGTGGTACTGAAGTCGCACATTTAGAAGCCTAGATAAAGGCTTCTCGAGTGGTATAGTGTCAAAAATATCAGATTTTTTTAAATTGATATTTTAGCATTTTTCTAACCTATGGGTAGATATCTTTCAGAATCCTTGCCTACTAAACTGAATTTAAGCCCCAAATGCCTAGAATACATAGCTATAGTTTTCTTGGTTATATGGAATTACATGGAAATTATATAGGATTCATAAATTATTATATGTTTAAAATGTCAGTTATCTCAGTTTAATCGATTTTTAATTCATCCGACTAAATTTACCGACGGAAGATCCTTTAGAGGACCACCTGGTTCAAATATGCAAGTGTTATATACCAAATGAAAGCTCTTGATGAGCTGTAAATGAATATGCCAATAACGAAACATTTTGTATGTGCGACTTCCGTACCATTTTGTAAGGATGGATCACATATAATACATAGATCCCAGATTGTACCGGTAATAAAGGGATATTAATATAATATATATAATAATGATCTATCACAGAAACACATGAGTTTGGTGGGTTACTGACCTTGGGGCTATCAGCACCATATATGCCTTTATCAAAACAACTATAATAATTAGTTGACAATAAGCATAGTCAGTAAAATGCATAAT
Organism: Acholoe squamosa; assembly: GCA_949317995.1. Taxonomy (NCBI): domain Eukaryota; kingdom Metazoa; phylum Annelida; class Polychaeta; order Phyllodocida; family Polynoidae; genus Acholoe; species Acholoe squamosa. The sequence goes on along the minus strand of OX439035.1, from coordinate 41,445,036 downwards.
ATAATAACAAAGTATAAGTAACAACAATAGTGATAACAATAGTACTAACAATAGTAAAAATTTAAAAATCAAGGGAACACCCAGCGTGGTGTTACCTGAACAGGTGAGCTTCGCCAATTGACGGTTACTTTGAACCTGCTCCTTATATACTGGAGGATTATTTACCATGATGTCACTCGATGACATCATAGATATCCTTATGAGATTGCAAGTAGTCCCTAACCGTCCGCGGCTAATTATATATATATATACACGAGTGTATATAGTTCCATAAGTTATCTCGCTGCCAGGGAATAAATATATACCGGTAATATACGGATGATAATATAATACATAGATCCCAGATTGTACCGGTAATAAAGGGATATTAATATAATATATATAATAATGATCTATCACAGAAACACATGAGTTTGGTGGGTTACTGACCTTGGGGCTACCAGCACCATACATGCAAAACACAAATAAACACACCAAACACATGTAAACACATACCAATCAGCATTGCAAATGAGATTGGTACAACCTATCCAGATGTAGTAACTCATCTTTATGATTATGAATAAAACTATACACGGCATTGGATTTCCAATTAACCTGTCTCTTAATATCATCTATACTGAGGCCAGAATCCTTTAATAAAGTGGCACCATCGTGCCTAAGTGAATGGGTAGAAACACAACCTTCTATATTAGACTGTAAGGCTAAAAGTTTTAACCTAGAGTTGACATATTGATATTCCATACCATTACCTCCGGACTTGAACAAGAGATCATTTTTAAATCTACCCCTACACAAACGCTGTAAACCCCTATATGGGCACAGCAGGGAGTCGTCATTCCTAACCAAAAATACATGGAAGGAATCCTTACCGAGTTGGTCAGTTTTAGAAGTTCTAACATGTAAGCTAACATAATCAATTTCAAATTTAACATCACCTACCCTCAAAGAGTGAGGGGATCTAACCACATGGCCTACCCTAAGTACACCTCTAAAACATGTTAATATAGCCAACCAAAATTTCATATCTGCTCTGTTAGATAGGTCTAAATTCGACCTTAATTTTAACATTTCCTGGGGATTTAAAGGATGGACTTCCTTTGATAGATTAGCATTATACCTTTCAATACCATCCAAAGTTTTCTTTAACATGAAATTACCACTGTAATCAACAAAACCATTTAATTTTTGTTGGTACCAAACTGCAGACATGTAATTTTTTACAGATGATGGCTTTATATATTCAGACAAATACACTGCATAAATTGAACCCTGGGATGGAGAACAAGGAAAAGGTTGTAATTTAAATTTTTTACAAAATGTTTTATACCTTTTGAGTTGTTGTTTCCTCATTCTCCTAGTATTGTCTGATACACCATGGCCCAAAAGATACCCTTTTCTTTTTTGTAACCTCTTCCACTCTGGAATCAAAACAGCACATATTATTATCATGGAAAGTGGTGATACATTTACTAGGCATACCCTTATAAGCAAGTCTCGACAACTGGTCAGCCAGGACATTGTCCTCTGACCTAATATAAGTTGCATAAACTTCTACATTGTTAATGAAGCAAAGCCAAAACATTTCTCTCAACCATTCCATACAAAGTTTGTTTTTAGACCTGCCTGTGTTAATCATTGCTAGAACTTGCATATTATCTGTTATACAATGAATCCTTCTAGTTTTATAACTACCGTAATCTCTCGCGTATAAGGCACACCTCGCGTATAAGGCGCACCTAGAGTTGAAGAATATTGTCAAAAAAATAAAAAAATCATAACTTTAGTTCTACTGAATGGATTTTCAAAATTCAAAAAGCTATGTGTAGCTAGGGCCCCCACACCCCCCTGAACCCCCCTATGTTATTTTTTGAGTTAGGGGGGAGTGTAGCATATCAAAATAAAGCTCTTGGTGTCCCCCTTGTGGATCCAGGAAGAACTAAAACCCCTCGTATAAGACGCGGCTTATACGCGGGAGATTACGGTAGCAATCCAGCGCTTTAAACCTATCATAACAGGGTACAATTCATATACATTGATATTTCGATGGTGGTTCTTCAGATTATCCAACACTGGAGGAACAGTAAAATGGTCTACACCAAGATTAAATTTATCAAACGATGTCCAGTCCCCATACAGAAAATCCTTACCCATCTAGGCTCCAAAGCCCTTAATAGACAAATCTGAGTACATAGGGGTATTAACCAAATCGTTTAGGATTAAACTTTTACAATTAAAAGTATCGCAAAAATCCAACCACCACTGCATGTCCTGTCTAGTACATTCTGATACCCTAATGTAACCCCTTGGTCTAGCGCGAGCACACAAGTCAAAAATTCTCCTACTGAACGTTCTTCCACCTTTTACAACCTGGGAACAAAAAGACATGAGACCACCAATTCTCTCAAGGTTCTTTTTGGAAATGTACTTCTTATTAACATTGTCGGATAAGATTCCTCTCATTTTTCCACTTTATCCTTAGGTAAAGATAACTCCAGCTCAACAGAAATACCTAGAAATTTGCACTTTTGTGCTGGTTTGGTTACTTTTTCCTTAGAAATTTCAAAACCCATGTATTCCATACACTCTATCAACAAATTTCTCTGACCGAGACACTCCTCATATGAGTCTGCAATGACTATAAAATCGTCTAGATAATTAACAATCTTCTTTACACCGTAGAACTTTGCTACCTCCACAATGAAATCAGAAATTCTGTTAAATATATATGGAGCGCATTTAAGACCAAAGGTCAACCTGTTACTAACATAATATTCCTCACCATGTCCAAAATTCCACCTGAAACCTTGCATATTTGTATGGGGGCCATATACATTAATAGACCTGTAAGCTGACTTTAAGTCAACCACACTCATATAATCATTCCTATCTAGTTGAGCAGTCACTGTGCTAATATTATTATAGGAAAAATTTGAACTAGTAGTATCCATAAAGTTATTAATAGAGATTCTCTCGGGCATACTACAGTCAGTTATGGGTCTTAACTTGCCATTTGATTTTTCCACTCCACCAAGAGAATGGATACACTGAGGTTTACTATCAGATTTTGAAACAAGACCCGCCTCCAGCTCGTCCAATAATATACCACAATATTCATTGTAAAATTTTTCTTCGAGGATAGATTTATAGTTTCTACAGTCATAAGTGGTTCAACAGCCTGGGTCTACAATTTTGAAACCTTGGACGAAGCCATGCCATAGAAAATCAGCCTCAGTACCATTAATATCAATGAGACCTCTCTGTTGAAGGAAAGAAGCTACCCTACATGGTAAAATTTGAGCTCTCTCCTCCCCAATGTAATGAACACACATACATACACCTCTTATACAACTGTCATACACCCTGATGCTGGGTAAACCTTTGACATTAACAATAAAAAGTGGTTCACTTTCACCCTGTACTGGGTCATTACAAGTAACAACCATATCATTTGGATTAATAAAATTATTAACCTCTTTTCCATTCCATGGAGATTGAACTTCTTGGACTACACCCTGACTAAATATATCAACAGCGCTTTCCTGATTTTCCACCTCCTGTACTGGAGTTCGTGGAGGCAAGTCGACATCTACCACACCTACCATAACCGGATCAGGCACCAAACACATATCACTGCCAGCTATGGGACATTGACCACCTACATTTTCCTAGTCATTTCTGGATTTTTGGCATTCAGTTTTACCATGTCCAGAAGCACTACAACCGCTGCAGATATGCCTATATTTGCACGGGCCCCTCAAACACCCCTCTGCTCTATTAAAAGCATAACATGAATTGTTTGAGATTTTTTGTTTTGTTTTGGTGGCGTATGCCTTCTGTGCTTGAATAGTACCATCATAAGAGAGGTGTCTGAGAATGTCAGAATTATCAATAACCCCAAACGCCTCTATACCATCCTTATTTGCCCTGGTTCTAACTGACTTATCATAGGCCACCAGAGCTGCTACTGTATACATTTTTGTCCCAGCTTTTTCGACCAGAACTTGTAGATGCTTTAACATACCCTCCACATCATTATTCTCTTTGTAGAAATCCAGTACAAAAGCATTCAGTTTTACCATGTCCAGAAGCACTACAACCGCTGCAGATATGCCTATATTTGCACGGGTCCCTCAAACACCCCTCTGCTCTATTAAAAGCATAACATGAATTGTTTGAGATTTTTTGTTTTGTTTTGGTGGCGTATGCCTTCTGTGCTTGAATAGTACCATCATAAGAGAGGTGTCTGAGAATGTCAGAATTATCAATAACCCCAAGCCCTCTATACCATCCTTATTTGCCCTGGTTCTAACTGACTTATCATAGGCCACCAGAGCTGCTACTGTATACATTTTTGTCCCAGCTTTTTCGACCAGAACTTGTAGATGCTTTAACATACCCTCCACATCATTATTCTCTTTGTAGAAATCCAGTACAAAATTTAGATTGACCAATACCAATTTCTAAATCCATTTCTAAATCCCTTCTAAATCCATCCCTGTAAAAGCCATCATTAAAATGTCTCCCAAAATGACCCCCTCCCACCCCAAATATCTAAGCTTCCACTTCCAACCAGCCCCCTTACAAGTATGATAAAGGCAATGTTATAACAGGACAATGTTATGATGTGATATGCAGTGAACAATGTGTTGCACCAACACTCTCCTCTCCCAGATAAGATGCCCTATCCACGGGGGGGGGGCAAGGGGGCATAGCTCCTTCTATTCCAGACATGGGGGACCAAAATATGTTTTACCCTCGAAATCTGGAAACCAGTATACACTTATGTATTGGACTCATAAATCAACCTTAAAATGCAGCAAATGATGTCCAGATTCTTTCAAATTCAAGCCCCCTTAAATACTCAGTTTGGCACTGACCACACAAACCACAAAATTACAAATTTTTGGGGCTCCCCCCCACCTTAAATTGCTTCTGACAACCCTACTAGCTGAAGGTACATCTTAGAGAGACCCTTATACACTTCCACAAAAACCTAGGTGTGTTGATATATTTTGTAAGATTCTTACTTGAAGCATCCAACCATCATATCCAGTTTGTGTTAGAATTCAGAAGGACACTAAATGAGGCAGAGCATAGAAACATGGGGGAAGAGCAGCTAATAGCTTGAAGATGCTATACAATGTATATAAAATTGGCCTATTGGTGGATTTGGGTCATTGTTTGATAGTTCCTCTTATATCTGTTTTTGTATCACAGTATTCTGCAGCAATGTTATGTCTAAAATACATCATGATACCCTAATTGCTATCATACGTGGTGGTTCAAGTGTGGTTTACGTGCCTGTCTCAGGAAATCCTAATGGTAGTGGAGCAGTAGGGGCCTATTTCTATGGTTGGCCTTTCATCATAAGGACATTGTGTTGACCCCTATAAAATGGGCTTAGAGAGGCTTGAGTGTAAGGGATATGTGTATTTTTTCCCTCTTTTACAACATTCCCAGTTAAATCTTGTAGCCTAATGGGGTGGGGAGGGGGCCAGGGGGGTTCAGCCCCATGTCAACTATTCTTTTCTTCCATATGTGTCTGGGACAGTTTAGTTTCAGGATTTTATGCATCTTTATGGTCTTAGTCAATTCTTGGTATGCCTATACATTTCATGCATCATCTACTTTGGATTTTGATGGAACCTGCTGACCTGCTGAACAGGCAAAGGAAGTAGAAATGCTTTCTCAATGATATAGTGGAATCTACATTTGGATATGCCTTGTATATGCTGCATATTGTAACCGAACATGGGGTGTAAGGGGGGGGGGGGTAGGGAGTGGGCAGGGGGGACTTGGGTATTGGAGGTAAAAATAAACCTTTGAAGAGTTTGGTTCCAAAACGCAATCCATTCCAGATTTTCAGCATATACCCATTTTTGTAATGGTCCCCTGAAGACGATTTTGATGATATCCGAATGAAATCTTTACTAAACAGACTGTATGTAAATAGCCCAAAAATATATATTTAAAGAAAATACCTTTTGTATTACATTCAAGTATCTCTATTCAATAGGCTTTTGAAATATTTGCCTCTTTTTTCAAAATGGCATTTATTGCGTTTTGGAACCAAACTCTTCATTTGGTCTTTTAGGAAGATCTCCACTTTCTAATCTGATCTTACTCTGATGTGTCATGATGGAACAAGCACTGGATTGTATATGAGCAAATACCTCGAAAATAGCGGAATTATTGGTATTTTAGCAAGGCTAGCCCCCCTCCCCAGAGACCCGTTAAATAAAGAATTGTTTTACGAGAAGCAGAATGCACTTACGAGAAGTTATTTACGATATGGTAAAGCAAATCAAATGAAAACCTGAATAAAATTCTTAATATCCCATATATAATTACTATATTTGGTTTTACCAATGTTCAATATAAGTCCCACTAGCCTGAAGTGTTAAATCTTTTTTGTATATTTTTTTCGAAAATGTGTCATACAATTTTGGGGGAGGTAAATCACCTTTATTTAATGGTGAAATACCCTCTGGTAACATCTATAATTATATGACACCTTCCTCCCGTAATTTTTTATTTTGCGATGGTGAAAAAGGGTCTTGTAACATACTATACCCAATTTACGAAAAGCAAAGGTTACGGAGCATTTACGGTACCTTATTTATGGTACCTTTTTTATTTAATGACATGGTACCTCACCTACCATAACCATTCTTTATTTAAAGAGTCTCAGGGGAGGTTATACTCATATCATCACAATAAGATGGATTCTAAGGGTCTCTTTAGGCCTCAAATGAATATATAACTCCTCATGAGGTTTGATTATGACACTGAAAGTCTCAATTTGGGCTGTACTTCGGACCCCCCGTACAGGGGAGTCAGGGGGGTTAAAAAAATTACTTTTGTGATTTCCCATGTTTTTGGGTCCAAATGTATCATTTGAGCCTGTCCCCGAAAATTTGCCATTTAATACCCCGCCCCCACCTATATCGCAGAAATTTGTATGATAGGGATTTTTTGTAGGAAAGGGGCTTTAGATGGGCCCTAATTCTCAAACGGCCCTTATTCCACAATTTTTAGGGATAGGGACGTTTTGAGACTCAGTGGCCTCACAACCCCTACTCCCATTGTCCTTGTAACAAATATCACACAGGATGATGTTTTATGTATCGTCCAATCTTGGTCCTAGGATGATAGAAGCAACCCAGGTAACAAAGAACGTTAATCCAACGTGGATAAACGTTTTTTATTGGTCAATCTTCTTAACGTCATGTGAAAAACGTTGAAATGACGTTTAATTTACCTCATCCTAATAACCTCAAATGGAAAATGTTCATTTGACATTGAATAGACGTTCATGAAAATGAGGTTTTTCTGCTCAACATTGAATTAACGTTCAGGAAAAAAACGTCATTTTACATAACATTAATTCAACGTTCAGTGAATAACTGATGTAAACTAAAATATACATAGATATCATATATTTTGGCTGATAATCCAAAAGGAGGTATACCTAAAGATAAAAATGGTTTTCAAACATGAGGAGAGTGAAGAATAACCTTGATATATGACATCACCATTTGAAATCTGTATAAGATCTATTGAATGTGCTATTCTGTCATAGTGTTTGCTGCCCCTATTAATGAAATACTTGACTTATCTTAATCAATATCCTTTTCTATCTAATTTTCTGTTGTAACTCAAACAATTGGTAAGCAGGCACCCTTGGAACAACAAATCATCCAAATATATACATCATTTCATATGATAATTACCATTTTCATTTGTCTATGGGGATTAACACTGTTTTGAGATCATGGACATTTTATGAAGAATCAAGACACAATTATATCATGGTTGTTAAAAATTTGCAAAGAATCAGTGTTAGAGCACCCCATGGTATACCCCTATGTAATAGATATTCTGTATATTTGCAGTAAACAAGAGAAATAATAATAGTACTGGTCGATAATAGGGAATATTTGCACCATGTGCTGTTGAGAGAAAAACGTTAAAAAAACGTTTATTTAACGTTTTTCCTGGTTTCAGTATATCTCACCAGGTGGCCTCAGAACCAAACACTGTAGTATGATTGTCATTCCATATCATATTCAAGTAAACATATCAAAATAATAACAATATGATTTAGATTATATTAACCATGACTTCAGAATTCAATTATGGAATCTGTTCCAACTTATGACACATAAAAAATTTTATACCATATCCACCTAGAGATATCATATTTGGCCACACACCTTATGGTTAGAGATCAGAGAGAGACATAACCCCCTATCCCATGTGTACTTCTATGTATACAACATGAAATGATGGACTGCCCTGATGATTATACCCAATGGCAAGCTTATGGGTATGTGCACAGGAATATATGAAGTGATGATTCTGAATTGAATAAAAAGTATTACAATAACAGAGAAATTAATGACACATTATTTCAACGTTATTTTGAGGTTAAATCAACACTAAATCAATAGTAAATCAACGTTCATTAGGTAGATAATAACATCAAAAATAGGTTGTTCTTTTGTTAAGCCAATTAACGTTGTTCTATGAACGTCAAAACAACGTCAAATGAACCATCAAATGAACGTTGTTTTGAGCATCAAATCAACGTTTATTTGAGTCCACGATTTTTACTGCAATTTAACGTTGTTTCCCAACGTTTATTTAACCCATTATCAACATTAAAACAACGTTAAATTGACGTTGAATTGTTACCTGGGAAGGGTGTCGAGGTCGTCCCTTTTGCAATGGAACATGAACACGTGACCTCCTAAAGCCAAAATAAAATCATGTCTCGTAATGACTGCCGCACAAATAGGAAAAGAATGAAGAGCGCCCCCCCCCCTCCCCCGTGCCCGGACCAATAAACAGTGGACGCACGGGGCCCTGGGTACAATCTCACAGTGTGGACACCTATGAGCCTAAATCGAATTATGTACGTAGATCTGAATTGCTAAACTAAATGACATATACTTAGAAGCCATTAGAGGGTCTGTCATTACAGCCAGATATGCGTAATGTTTAGACATATCTATGGGGCAGGTATTTATGGTGTCAAACGCTGGGGATTTCTGAGAACTTGAGAAGGCTAAGACGTTTCTGAAGTACGAGTGTAAAAATCATTGACGTAGAATATCATTCATAAATTAGAGGTTTCCACGTGCAGGAATCCACGGAATTACGCTCATAATACCCTCAAACATTTTCATAAAATTGACAATTTCAATAAAAGAATTATGCACATACCATCAACTGAATTATGCACGTACCCTCCATTTCAACAAAGATGAAAATTATGGACCAAACTCCCCAAATGACGTATGTATGTACGTAATTCGAATTACGCTCACTGTAATCCCCATCGTACTGGGGGGAGGGGGGGGGGCTGCGTCGGATGTCCAAGGGCCCGCCAGCAGAGTCCCCTGGGTACGTGTACTGTTTACAGCGCCACCCTCTACTGGAGTTATAGTACGCAGTCTACGTATTAAATGTGGCTCTGATGTCCGTACTACGGAGCCCTGGAAAGGACATCTGTTTTCTACACATCTATTTCTAGAGTTTGTTTCCGCAAGTAGCATTTTCATTTCTGCAAGTAGTATTTTCGTTTCCGCAACTTTTATTTTCGTTTCCGCAACTTTCAATTTCGTTTTCGCGACCTTTATTTTCGTTTTCGCAACTTTTATTTTTGTTTTCGCACCTTGTACTTTTGTCTCCACAACTTGATAGGTTTGTTTTGTGCACAGTCACTTAATTATGAATTTTAAGTTGCGGAAACAAAGATATAAGTTGCTGAAACAAAACATTAAGTTGCGGAAACGAAATATAAACTTGCAGAAATGAAAAAAGAAGTTGCGGAAACGAAAATAAAAAGTTGTGAAAACGTAAATAAAAGTTGTGAAAACGAAAATAAAAGTTGTGAAAACGAAAATAAAAGTTGCGAAAACGAAAATAAAAGTTGCGGAAACAAATTCTATAAAAAAAATGTGTAGAAAACGGATGTCCTTTTAGGGGCTCCGTACTACGCGCTCTGGGTAGTGTGCGTCCCTGGACATCGTCTCCTCACCATTCCATCGTCCAGATATTTCTTTAGTAGTATTTTGGCCATATCTACGGGTACACAAACCCTTACTTGCCCAGTATACTCTTCCTCTAGATAAACATGGCATCTGCTGGAACGGTAAGTACCGAATGCACAAGTTTTTTTTCATCTTTGTGAATTTTGTTTGGCTGCATATCCTTGTTTCAATGGGTAAAAGATGATGACATAGAAGACTTAAAAGGGCATAGGTGGCGGGATAGGAGGACAGACGGAGATAAAGATGTCCCCGCATAATGTTGTACAATGTTATTATATGATTGTACAAAATGATAGCATACTCTTATAGTGCTTTATAATTGCAGTCAATGATAGTAAATGTCTAGTCTTACGAACCACTGGAATCGATGAATTATAATATATAGGATAACCAACCACACTAGCATTTCGTGGGCGACAGAGGCTTAAATATACCAACAACTAAAGCATTCCAATTTTGATTGGATAACCGGCCAAAAGGGTTTCGTGGGTTGTTTTTTAGTGTTTTATTGGGTATTGGGTTACATGTGTAATGTAGGATAATGTACCAACAACTACCGGTACTTATAGAGCATTTCATAGGATAACCAACTACTAGCATTATGCATGGGGTTTGAAATTCCCCCGGTCGCTGCACTCTAATGCAAGTCTGACACCATCATTGTTATGAAAAACGCGGAAATTAAATAGGGGTTATTTTCAGTGAAAAATCCGTGGAATGGGGGTCAATATGAAACCCCATAACGATGATGGTGTATATATATATATATATATATATATATATATATATATATATATATATATATATATATATATATATATATATGGAACTATATACACTCGTGTATATATATATAATTAGCCGCGGACGGTTAGGGACTATTTGCAGCGCGCATTGGTATCTATGATGTCATAGCATGACGTCATGGTCAACACTCCTCCAGTATATAAGGGGGTGGTTCAAAGTAACCGTCAGTTGGCTCGATTCACCTGGACAGGTAACACCACGCTGGGTGTTTCCTTGATTTTTAAATTTTAAATTGATTTGAGTGGGGTTCTGGTGCCTTATTTACCATTGAAATGGGTAGAAAGGCTGCTAAAGGCTCGAAGGCCAATACACCAAATGGAAAATCGGTTAAATCGGTGGAAAAGACGAAAAAATCGGCCAACTTAGGACTTGCGAGTAGCTCGACTCTCCCATTGAATGGTGATACACCTTCAGTTTCCCGAATTGCTACAGGTGTTGTGGGTGAGTCGTCTATTGACCAGACGAGGCTAGATGTATTAGAAGACGAGCTGTCGACCATCAAATCACTTCTACAGGAGGTCGTCAATGGAAAGGACGATCGGGATGGAGGAGTCGTCAATGCGTCAAGTCGTTCCAGCAGAGCACGTGCGGATGTTTACAAACAGAGAGGCGTGACGTCACGTAGTCAGGGACGCGGACCGGTTGCTAGGGCTACCCGCCAAGCGTCGCCATGCGAAATTTCGTCTGACGGCGAGGACGAGTGGGTGCAAGTCGACCACAAGCGACATAGACGACCATCAAAATCCAGTATTTCTGCTCGTCAATGCAGCCCTAGCTCATCCAGAGGGTCGTCAGTGGATTCAACGTACTCTAGGCATCGTCACCATGTAAAATCCGGTGAGTTTGATCATTCTCAATTCGCCAAACGTAATGAGAAGGTTGACACTATTGAGAAACTGATGTCTGTGAACTTGCAGTTTATTTTGAAGTACTACAAATCAGGTGACGATGTTGAGGGTATGCTTAAACATCTCCAGGTTCTAATTGAAAAATCTGGCACCAAAATATATACGGTTTCAGCCTTGGTAGCCTATGATAAGTCGGTGAGGGCTAGGGCTAATGATAGTGGAATAGAGGCCTTTTCAACCATTGAAAATTCAGATATACTACGTCATTTAGCATATGATGGGACTGTTCAAACCCAGAAAGCATACAGCGCTAAACCTAGGAATATAGGCAAACAGAAAACATCCAATAATCCATGCTACGCATACAACAGAGCGGAAGGTTGCTCGAAAGATCCATGTAAATACAGACACGTTTGCAGTGTGTGTAATGGTACGAGTCATAATAAGTTGGAATGCTCCAAGGCTAGAAACGAATAGGAAAATGGCGGTGACTTAAGTCCTAGCCCTGTAGGTTTCGATATCCTGGTGCCAGAAGCAAGGTTAGTAAATGTGGTAGACTTTAGATTACCCCCACCCAAAGTTTCAGATGAGGGTGTTGTAAATATTAATTCTGAAGAGGATAAAAAATTTTTTGTCCTCCCGAGTGACCATAGGTCTAGTCAATCTGACTTGGTTAATGAGGTTAATATTAATAGTGATATTAACTCGAAAATTGTAAATACTACACATAGTCATCCAGTACAGGATGAAGTTGAACCGTTATTTACTGTTGTTGTAAAAAATTTACCTAGCATCAGGGTATATGACAGTTGTGTTAATGGTGTGTGTGAATGTGTACATTTTATTCATGGTGAGATAGCTCAAATATTGCCTTGTAGAGTGGCTTCCTTTTTGACTCAGGAAGGTATCATTAGTATTAATGATGTAGAAGCAAATTTTCTATGGCAGGGCTTTGTTCAAGGTTTTAAAATTGTTGACCCCTCTTGTAATACGTCTTATGACTGTAAAAACTACAAATCTATTTTGGAGGGGAAATTTTATAACGAAATGTGTGGTATTTTATTAGAAGAAATTTCTGCTGAAATTAATAAGCCCCCCAGAATTTAAGCCCCGTTGTATACATTCATTAGGGGGTGTCGAGAAGTCTAATGGTAAATTGAGGCCCATAACAGACTGCAGTATGCCTGATAAAATTTCTATTAATAATTTTATGGATACTACTAGCTCTACATTTTCTTATAATAATATTAGCACGGTGACTGCTCAATTGGATAAGAACGATTTCATGAGTGTGGTTGATTTAAAGTCAGCCTACAGGTCTATAAATGTGTATGCACCTCACACGACCATGCAAGGTTTCAGATGGGATTTTGGACATGGTGAGGATTATTATGTAAGCAACAGGTTAACTTTTGGCCTGAAATGTGCCCCGTATATTTTTAATAAGATCTCTGATTTTATTGTGGAGGTGGCTAAATTCTACGGTGTAGAAAAGATTGTAAATTATTTAGACGACTTTATCATAATTGCTGATACTTATGATGAGTGTCTTAGACAGAGGAATTTATTAATGGAGTGTATGGCGTACATGGGTTTTGTAGTATCCAAAGAAAAGGTGACTGACCCATCTCAGATTTGTAAATTCTTGGGCATTAACATAGATTCAGTTAAGTTGGAACTGTCTTTGCCTATTGAAAAGGTTGAGAAAATGGAAAATCTCTTATTAAATAACGTTAATAAGAAATTTATTTCTAAAAAGACCCTGGAGAGGATCGGTGGTTTAATGTCGTTCTGCTCCCAAGTTGTTAAAGGTGGTAGAACCTTTAGTCGTAGGATTTTTGATCTTTGTGCCAGAGCAAGACCCAGAGGTATTATAAAAATTTCTGAGTGTACAAGAAATGATATGGAATGGTGGTTAAAATTCTGCAATACTTTTAATGGTAAAAGCTTAATCTTAAATGATATGGTCGATACACCTATGTACTCGGATTCATCCATAAAAGGCTTCGGGGCTTGGATGGGCTGTGATTTTCTTTATGGCGATTGGACGTCTTACGATAAATTCAATCTAGGTACTGGTCATTTTACTCAACCACCAATATTGGATAATTTGAAAAATCACCATAGAAACATTAATGTATACGAGTTATATCCTCTTCTTATGGGTCTTAGACGTTGGATTTCTGGCTGTAAAAATAAAAGAATACACTGCATTACCGACAATATGCAGGTGCTAGCTATGATTAATACAGGCAGGTCTAAGAACAAACTTTGTATGGAATGGCTAAGAGAGATTTTTTGGCTGTGTTTCCTCAACAATGTAGAAATATTCGCTACATACATTAAGTCAGAGGACAATATCCTGGCTGACCAACTGTCGAGACTTGCATATAAGGGTATGCCTGGTAAATGTATAACTTCTCTCCATGAAAATGATATGTGTTGCTTTAATTCCAGAATGGAAAAGGTTACAAAAAAGAAAAGAGTGTCTTTTAACGAAGGGTGTATCAGAGAATACGAGGAGAGCAAGGAACCAACAACTTAGCAGGTACAAAAAATTTTGTAATGAATTTAATTTACCTAAATTTCCTTGTTATCCCTCACAGGCTGCTACATATGCAGTATACTTATCTGAATTTATGAAACCTTCTTCTGTAAGGAATTATTTATCCTCTATTTGGTATCATCAGAAGCTTAGGGGTGGCTTAGACCATAGCGGTAATTTCATGCTTAAAAAGGTGTTGGATGGTATTGATAGAAATTTTACTGTTCCTACCAGAGTTATTCATCCATTGAGTCCTGTAGAAATGCTACGTATTAGATCATATTTGGATCTCTCCAACAGGGCTGACTTAAAATTTTGGTTAGCTATTCTCTTATGTTATAGAGGTGTCCTCAGGATAGGGCATGTCGTGTTGTCTCCTCATACACTAAGGGTAGGTGATGTTAAAGTATGTAAAAGTTATTCTAGTCTTCGCATTAGAACTTCCAAGACGGACCAGCTTGGTAGCCTTTCTTTTATTATATATTTATGTAGGGACGATACCTCATTGTTATGTCCTTGTAAAGACTTAGGAAAATTGTGCACAGGTAGGGGTGCGAGTGATTTGTTATTCAAAATTAATGGTGTTCCTCTACAGTACCAATATATTAATTCGAGGCTAAAATCTTTGTCTATACGTGCTGGTATCAAGGGTTCAGTCTCCACTCACTCACTTAGGCATGGTGGGGCTACTATGTTAAAGGATGCAGGACTTAGTGTAGATTCTATTAAAAAGAAGGTAAATTGGAAATCTAATTCTGTTTTTACGTATTTACATAATCATAAAAATGAACTGTTGGAATTAGATAGACTTTGCCAATCTCAATTGCATTGTTGATTGGTATGTGTTTGTTCACATGTGTTTGGCGTGTTTAGGTGTTTGGCATGTATGGTGCTGATAGCCCCAAGGTCAGTAACCCACCAAACTCATGTGTCTGTGATATGATCATTTATTACTACTGTATCATATATTATTATTACTGTATTTATCATCATTATTATTATCGTTATTACCGGTATTATTATTCCCTGGTAGCGAGATAACTTATGGAACTATATACACTCGTGTATATATATATAATTAGCCGCGGACGGTTAGGGACTATTTGCAGCGCGCATTGGTATCTATGATGTCATAGCATGACGTCATGGTCAACACTCCTCCAGTATATAAGGGGGTGGTTCAAAGTAACCGTCAGTTGGCTCGATTTACCTGGACAGGTAACACCACGCTGGGTGTTTCCTTGATTTTTAAATTTTACTAATGTTATTACTATTGTTATTACTATTGTTATTACTATACTATTGTTATTATATTATTCATTTTACTGACTATGCTTTGTCAACTAATTATTATAGTTGTTTTAATAAAGGCATGTATGGTGCTGATAGCCCCAAGGTCAGTAACCCACCAAACTCATGTGTCTGTGATATGATCATTTATTACTACTGTATCATATATTATTATTACTGTATTTATCATCATTATTATTATTATCGTTATTACCGGTATTATTATTCCCTGGTAGCGAGATAACTTATATATATATATATATATAGTGTACTCTGAGTGTGGGGACCGGGGAAATACCCATTTCAGTCATGTTAAATAATGATAAATACCTATATCTGTAGCATTTTCCAGTTAGGGAGTCTTTCATATTGTAACGAAGTTGAGACCAGGTGTTAAGACAAATATATCATGTATGGTTTAATACGGCCATGATTGTGGCAACTTTTATTATCATGAATATTATTCCGTGTCTGTATAAAAATATTTTATGATCTCTGTTATTTTCCAGAGCAGTCACAGATGGGACAGGTTCATATACTTTAATTTGAAAACAACTGATCTCGGTAAGTTGACACTATTATATATATTCAGGTCCATCAATAAATTTAAGATTATTACAGTCAATATGTTCTTTCTCCTCACATTGTTTCTAGATAAAGATATCCTACATTTGCTCCATATTTGCAGCGTGTCAAAGTATTGTGTCGTATTTGACAGCGGCACCTCCTTTTTTGGAGTACTTCTGGAGGCTGTTGCTCCTATAGTAAAAGGAGGAGCTGGCTAAAAGTGCCCTCATTTCCAGTCCTTTCTTTTCATGTAGCTATAACTTGTCCCTTTTGTTGCTCACAACTGGTCATTCAAGTACGGTGCTCAAAAAGGGGGATTTGAGTAGGTGCCTAGTTGGGAGAAGTCAGTCAGTACTATAAACTATAAATAAACTATAGAGCGTGTGACATGAGTAGGTACCTGGTAGTGCAGCTCTATCTATTTTAAACAAGGCAGTTGACTTTTCAGACTAATGTGGTGAGTGCAAGTACTTAGGTGAAGCAGTGCACGACTTGTTTAGAAAAGAGGGCATATACTCACAGCTCTTTTTACAATAGGAGCGTCAGGAAGGGACATAATGATGGAGGAGGACGGGGGGGGGGGGCTGGGTCAAAAAAAGAAGAAGCATGGCGTCATTTGCGGTGCGGGAACTTCCTATTGGTGGCTGAATTCATCCCTGAAAAACTGTCCCGCTATTACATTTATATGTTTTTATTTGTTTATTTTATTTCACAGGGCCCAATCCAGATATAATTCATATGGGGGCAGTGACTCCAACAGGGAGAGAATTCGATGTATATGTAATACCTACCAAGCCAATTGATGAGGACTCGACACATGTAACAGGCTTAACTTACAGTAATGGAGTGATGCGACGATTTGGAGACCGAGTACATCCTAAGCCTGTACACATAAGAGAGGCATTAGAGAAGTTCATAGATTTCATACACTGGCCAGGAGGACCAAGGCGTCTCCTGGCTGCCCATCAAGGACATGGATTCCATGGACGCATTCTACAAAATGTTGCTCAACGACTTGATTATATTGAATCTATGGAGCAGCAAATTGAGGGGGTGTTAGATACACTAAAGGTGTTCAACAGAATCTATCCTAAATATTCAAATTCTCTGAGGTCCCTGATGAAGGACTTTCTCAAAGGGAAGAAGCAGAGTAATCATGCCCTCTATGATGCTTTGGATCTACAGAGCGTTATGGAGAAGAAACAACCTCACATGGAACTGCTCTGGGAAAACACAAGGGACTTTGGTCAGCTGTAAAAAGCTGTTTAAGCAAGAGACTAATTTTGGTTGCGAAAGGTATAGGGAACAGAGCCATTCCTGTATGGAGGTGGCCATCTTGAAATCAGTTATGTAACTGACCCCCGACGGCCATCTTGGATCTGACAGAGGATTGTGGGTAATCTCTTATCTTCCCCTCCACCCAATCACCTTAAGTACCTGTCCATTGTTTTAAGTGTGAATGGAGGGGATTAGCCTGATAGGGAGACAATGGTTTGGCTTTACTCAGCCAGGATTATATGTGCTCCTTAGAAAACTTCTAAAGTTTAATTTCTCTTGTTTTTGAAGTACTAAGTCTAAATAAAGCTTATACTGTTTAAGTTTAAAGTATTTGCTATCCAAAGGTATATATTTTTAGAATATAGCTTTATATAGACTATTAGGAAGGGCCAACCAAAGTAAACTGTACAAAGAGGCCAACTGCTAATCTAGCCCCCGACTACGTGAGCCACCTAGCTAATTTGTTTGGTACTAGCAATGGCTCTGCCCCTATAGGGTTGGTTGACGCACACTGTCGGGACTACACTGATTGTGGATGTTAGTACAAACATAATTGACCTGATTTGGGTTCTAGTGTATATACTACACCGGTATGTATTGCCAATTTAAAATCGGGGCTGCGAGATATGTCCTCAGTATTCGAACAATAGATATAGAGGTTAGAAACTGTTCTGTTGTAACCCATACCCAAAATGTCCACTTGGATTCATTGACCGACTGGACCATGCAAATACTATGTATGTGTGTGTGTGTGGCCGTGTGTGTGTGTGTGTGTGTGTGTGTGTGTGTGTGTATGTGTGCGTGTGTGCATGCGTGCATGTGTGCGTGTGCGTGTGTGTGAAGGAGACTAAGTCGTAGAGTAGAGTAGTGGACATATATGCATGCTATGTTATGTAGAGAAACATTTATGTATGACACATAGGTCAGTAATGACCTCTTTTTGCTCTCAATAAAATATATCATCATTATTATATCCACCCGTCAGAGGCCCAGTGGATATCGTCCGGTAAACAATCTCTCTACACTGTTCAAATTACCAACCTCTTTAGTGAACGCGTTCCTGCCAACAATTATTTGCAATAACTGCTCAATTTTCAATTCCATGTATTTTTTGCATTAATTTGATGTTTTTCCCACATTAACAAAGCTATCGAACACTATAAAAATAGCTGTGTAACTGTTAAAACGGACGTGTAATTTATGAACTAATTGGAAGATCAATATGACATACGCACACATGGAAACTTAACCAGGGGTATGTTTCAGGACAGGCAATGATTTGCCCCCCATATTCTGTATCAAACGATCATCCATTGTACGATTTGTCCAAGAGAATTATGTTACCAATTGCATGGTATTTGATTGTTATAAATCATGGAAAACTACAGTAGAAATAGAACCATTGTATGCATGTACACTCAAACCCTGTATAATGCTATATAATTATGTTAGGGGATAGATCCAGCGTTTTAGTCAGATTCTATGATTGTAGAGGTATTTTGGTGATCGTAGAGCTATTTGGTGATAGTAGGTCGTTTTGAAATAGACCCCAGAGACAGTAACAACGTAAATATCACCGACGTTTTTATGTATGTGTATGGGTTACTTAAATGGATTACAGTATGATGAGCTACAACATCGAAAGCGTTTAACCCTTCAAACCTTGGTTCTGCTAATTGCAATCTCTATACACTATTAGATAGAGCCTGGTGATTTGCAAAGCTGGTTGTTATTCCATCCCTGTTGAATTATAATGGTGTTTACCTCGGGAATTGTACTTACAGGTGATATCTACAGAATAGTAAAGTGAAAAAAAATGATATATTGGAAAATTCTACTTTGAGAGTGATACAACTTGCTACTCCCCTCCGTTAAGTCAAAGATTGTCCTGAAGTGTTATATGTTCATGAAATTATTAACACTGAAAGAAAGATTTGGATAATAAACATCCAGTTTCCATTGGAAGAAAATCTTGATCTGTTGGTCGCCTTTTTGATGTAGAATGGATGTATTGGGCCCAATATGATATTATAAGATATTTATTTGATATAGCTCTCAGTATAGGTGAGGCTCCACTACGCGCTTTTTTGGTACATTCTCACCTAATTTTATCCCTATATAGGGTGTTGACATTCCTATATTGTAAACATGGGATTCAAAATTATAAACATGAGATTTCAGGGGTTATTTTATGGGTGATCTCTCTCCTTATGTGCCATATTTACCAACTAACCTGCACCTGCATAGACTCTGGGATTGGGTGGGAGTTCAATATATAAACATCAACACAGCAAAATATAAATTGCAACACAACAGTCACACAGATCGCAGGGTCTTTTACTGTAGAAATCGAACCTGTCTGATATTGAGTTGCAGAGAGTCATCAGTGTGAAAGTCTGCAATATTTACAATGGGTCAACTTGATTCAGTAAACAAAAACATCTTTTGGCAACAAAAATGTGCCTGAAATTGTACACAAAGCCTTCCCCACATAAACAAAAAGCTCTATCAACCTTCTATTTACACCTTGAAATAATAACAAATACCACTCTATAATCTGTGTTTGTGTCTGCATTTGTGAAAATAGCTCCGATTTTCGGCAAAAATCGCGTACTGGAGCCTCACCTTATGACTAATTCCAGTCACTGTGCCTCTCTGGGAAGTTTGGGCCGATACACGCTCATAATTCTATGCAAGTATATTACGTTTAATTTTGTTCATGTCCATGCAGGTCTGACTCGGGCAGTAATTCCCACGATGACCCAGATTGAGCGACATCTTATGTTTTGATTAGCATGCAAACGACCTCGTGCCTAGGTATTTCAAAATAATGTCAATGGATATCGATATGAAATACTCTTGGTGCACATCAGAGGGGTGTTTCATAAGCAAAGGCATATTTGATACAAGCTATGGATTTTATGACAATTGTAAAACAAGTCAAATATGACGGTGTTTCATAATGATTTATCGTTATTCGCCTTTGGTTTTGTGATAGAAATAATATTCAGAATGGATGTTTATGAAACACACTGACTTAAATACAGTGTACAACCATTTAACTTTATTTATGAAACACCCCTCTGAGCTGGTGACCAAGACTGGGTAAGGGGGTCGGATGCAGTAGCGGATACCGGATTCATGTGTGTTTTGAAAAAGGAGGGACACCCCTAGTGAACCTGTCATTGGAAGTCTTTTCAAAAGTTTATTTCGGCTTTTTAAAGTCAGTAGACTTGAGCAAATCTATAGTCCTGCTACAACCAAATTTATGCTTCAAAATGTGTTTTGTTGGGTTGATTTTCAATAAAACTGATTTATTGTAAATTTTGTGATTTATTATGGGTAACAATGCATTTCAGGCATATTTTTCGTGTTTTTTTAACCAACAACTAATGTTTGGGAAAGGATTCTCAAAAGAAAACGACTAGGAATCTCTTCGCTCATAATACCTGACTTAAAAGGGTGTCACATGAACTTTGATTATAAATTTCCCCTCGAATGGCCATTCACCTGCCTGGTTCCAATTAATCAAACATTAATTAAGGAGGTCCTGTATACAAATGTATTTATTTATCCTGACCCATGCACACTCTGACACCAAGCAGACTGAGGGGTGCAGATGGCACATAATCCCGGGGGGCCACTCCCTATATGATCCATAGTAACCATGTGCGTACAAAAAGTAGAGGGAAAGTTTTCGCAACTTTTTTCTTTTTTTAGGAATGACTTCATAACTTTGGTTCTATTAGGAATATTTGAAAAATTCTTTTGCCATTGGAAAGCACAGGAAATGGGCATTTTCCTGGAACATATTTGGAGGGCAAATAGAGGGCATGTCTCACCTCCCCCCTCTAGAGTTTTCTAGAGTTTGTTTCCACAACTTTTATTTTCAATTCCGCAACTTTTTATTTTTCGTTTTCGCAACTTTTATTTTGTTTCTGCAACGTTTATTTTCGCAAAGATAGACCCCCCTAGACCCAAAATAAAAGTTGCAGAAACGAAAATAAAAGTTGCGAAAACAAAAATAAAAAGTTGCAAAAACAAAAATAAAAAGTTGCGGAAACGAAAATGAAAAGTTGCGGAAACGAAAATGAAAAAAAAAGTGTAGAAAACGGATGTCCTCTCCAGGGCTCGGTAGTACGGATATCATTCATGGGGGTATGGGGTCAACCTTATTAAGGGCGTGGCCATAACTGGCAAGATAAGCAAACAATTATCACGATGGTTACCAGTTTCGACCAAAGAATTCAGCCTTGCTCCGGCTAGCTTGGAACTATTTTAGCACGCACTGTAGCAGCTCGTTTGAGGGCCCCGCCAGATTGGTGAATGCAGTGCGAGACCTTGATAGTACGGCCACCCCTGTGTTGCAGACAAATCTACAAGGAATTATTTCACAGGTCGAAAATTTATCCCGCCTGACGCCTATACAACCGTGATATCATTGCGCTTTTGATATATGATAGCCTGGTTGTACATGTGTGGCGCAGCTGTCACGTGAATTATCAGGCTAACGAGACCCATGGACATTCGTGTCTCCCTCGCCCTCCATTTTAGGAACTCCAAAGCCACACCGTATCACTTATCTGCATTTATCCGCAATCCTAATGCTACCCCTGTGACACTAATGTCTCTGAACGACAGAGGAAAATATGTCAGGGTGAGAGCCTTTATTTAATTGGCTTATAGCAAGTCAGTGTTGTTGGGATATGTCCCGGGGATATGTCCATCTAGTAGGGAGCAGTGTGTATATGACATGAATCCTTAAGAGACAAAATGTGTATTAAAAAACTGATGAAAGCGATGAATGTCGACGAAAATACTGGTCAGATGAGGTTATCTGTGCATAGATTACGGAGGGTGTGTGAAATACTGAGTACTATGTTTTTACACGTTGATTTCCAGATATATGTACATGTTATAGGAAATTTTAGTCACTTTCAAAATTAATATTGAATTGAGCACTGAAGAAGATTTCATGCAAACACCATTTCCCCTCCCTGCATAACCTTTCTAAAAGATTGCATAATTTCTAGATACAATGTCAATGTATTGTACATACCAGTAATTCAAAGAGCATGCTATCTCTCCCAAAAGCGCCCCACCCGGGCCCCACCCCTAAATTGCATATAACTTTATAAACATTTTCAAAGACCCCTCCATAAAGCGTTGGTTCCACAGCCATACAATCGGTCGGAATAGCTCTAATCCGACGATTTATAATATATCAAAAGTATAGAAAAAAATCGGCCGGATTAGTGCTAATCCGACCGATTTATGCCTGTGGAACCAGCGCTTAAACCCCACCCCCACCACTTTGGGTGCGTGCGTGCGAACCGATCTAGGGACACCGATACTCTATGAATGCCCAACTAGTGCCATGTTCGTGCTGACAAGATACTCTTCGGTCAATATTTGGGCTGTTTATGATTTTGACCAAACTCGTTAAGCCCATGATACACGGCGTGATTTTCAGCAGACTTCTGCACACAAGACTACTGCACACAAGACTACTGCACACATGTCTGCAGCAGTCTTGTGTGCTGAAAATGTGCTGTGTATCATGCTTCGAGACAACAGTCAGCAGTAGTCTCCACTTGTCTGCAGACATCAAACATGTTTGATATTTTCTGTCTGCTGTCTCCTCAAACTTGGTCTAGTCTGCTCAAAATGTGCCATGTATCATGGGCAGCAGACTTGTTCTGACTAGTCTGCATTAAATTGACCAATAAGAGCAGCCCTTGAAGTCATGTGACAAGTATGTATCATGTGACTTCTGACCCACATATTGTAGTTTGGCAAACTTTCACCAGGATTTCACCCTGGATTTGACTAAAGATTTCAGCAGACAAATCTGTGATAGGCACCATATGTATCAGGTCCTGCAGTCTCCTGCAGACAGCCCACAACACCAGCAGACATTTGTCTGGTGATGTTTTGTGTGGCCTAGTCTGCTCAAAACTATGCCGTGTTTCATTGGCTTTATACATGGGGCCTTACATTTGCCTCTGCATTGCGATATTGATACAATATCATGTCGTGGCTGTACAGGTGTGGCCGCTACCTTGATGCTACTTTGATTCTGAGCAGACGGACACCCTCCTTAGGCAAAGAAAAATAAAAGGTTCCGGTGACCTCAGCTAAATGGGGCCGACCTCAGAATTTTTTAGAATTTTTTTCAAATTTTTCCGATTTTTTTTAACATTCTTTAGAAAATTTTCGAAGTTTTCAAAGTTTTTATCTCAAAACTTGCATTCGGGGTATATATATATATATATATATATATATATATATATATATATATATATATGTATGTATGTATTTTCCCATCATTTTCTCATATTTGATACAGGGTACGATCCTTTCTTACAATAACTGGTGAAAATCTATAAAATGTGACTATACGAGGCCTAATTAGATGCAAAAAAAAATTTAAATCCAACCTACCGACCTCAGCATTTTCACCATGTTACCGGAAAATCAACTTTTTTTGGGGGGCCTTACCCCAACCTCTCCTCGCCCACCCCGAGGCTACAACCCCAACTCTATAGTTTATCTGGGAGGACCTGAATGGTGATTCATAAGCTAAAGAATTATAAGACATAGATTTTGTTTGAAAACAATCAGGTTTATGAGAGAAAAACTCTTGATCGTTTTGATGCAATTCACAAGATGCTGTATTGATTATACCGTTTCAATGAAAATATTATTCTTAGCATCAAACGACAATGCCAACCCAGCAAATTGTCGTCATCTGTCGTTATGATTGGTCATCAATGGTGACTCCTTTTTGAGTGATAACTCATTCCGTCATCTTTCGCCACTGTGTGTTAGACTCACGTGGCATAGCAATTGCTATTCCTGGTGATCTTGTGCTATAACGACGTCGTGTTCCATCTAGCAACATGCATGTGTGAGCCACTTCACACAGGTTGACAAGGACTCACGACAATTTGCTGGGAATCTGATCATTTCAATGAAAGAATATTATTTCAAAGTTATAAATTGACCCCCTTGCGAGCCTTTTTAAAAAAGAAGCAGAATTACAATACGATTTATTGAGTGTATTTGGAGTAGCCATTTAGGTACAGATTACATGCTTTGATACCAGCAGGGCATAATACCAACGCAAAACTTAGTGAGCAGCTCAGTAACCCGTTCAGTAACAAATTGATCAGATTACCAGATTGACATTCTACTGGGTGGGGATGGGGATCGGGAGGAGCCAGGGAGTGGTGGGTGGAGTATGGGTAGCCAGCTGACACTTGTCGTCCCGGTCGTGAGCGAATGAATGAATACAGCGTCTCCACCAGACAGTACAGGATTATTGGGACTCGGGTACACCATTCAACCACCATCCCCGCCACCATCATGAACGTGAGTAACATTTTATCCATCGCATTCAGTCTCTGCTGCCCAATGGGCACAGAGCTGGCAATTACCTGGAGAAAGATATATGAAAATGATAGTGTTACCCGGCAAACTTAGAAGAAATGATCATAGCTAGGACGTTCGTCTGTGCACTATTGTGTTACTTTATTCAGCTAAATAATTTATGGTTTATAAAAAAAAACTGGAATTTTTCATCAATTCCATAAGTGACTACATGCCGAGACTATAGCCTAGGCCTGCATGAGCACAAGAAACGCACCCATGATTAATTATAGGGTTTTGAGTTTGAGTTTAACAAGTTTTATTGGCAAAATAACATCATACAATGGTAAGCTTTTCAGGGTCAGCCAAGAATGTAATAATAAGAAGAAGAGTAGTAGATCATGTCAGTCACTGTACATGCAGTGTTCATAAGAAAGGCACTTAGTATGTGGAATTAAGACAAACCTGGAGGGTGTTGCTCCTATAGTAAAGGGAAGAGCTGGCTAAAAATGCCCTCATTTCCAGTCCTTTTTTTTCGTGTAGCTATAACTTGTCCCTTTTGTTGCTCACAAGTGATCATTCAAGCACGGTGCTAAAAAAGGGTGATTTGAGTAGGTACCTAGTTGGGAGAAGTCATGCAGTCATTATAATAAACTATAGAGCATGTGATATGAGTAGGTACCTGGTAGTGCAGCTCTCTCTATTTTAAACAAGGCAGGTGACTTTTCAGGCTAATGTGGTGAGTGCAAGTTGAATGGTGAAGCAGTGCACGACTTGTTTAGAAAAGAGGGCACATACTCACAGCTCTTTTTACAGTAGGAGCAACACTCTCCGGGTAGAACTTGTCTACATAATAAAGTACATTTCACTTCACAAAAGTTACAATGTCAGAACAACAATTAGTGTCATCAAAATTATGCTGATTAATCAATTTTTTGCATAAATTCCTTCTTAGAGCCAATCTCTGGGTATCACTACTTAACTTGTCCCGGAGTGATTTCCCTCGAGATAGTGGACATCTGTCATATACAGTACATGTTGAGCGACTAATATTCAGTTGTATCTTTATATTTCCTTGTAGGTTACGTGTAGGTCTCCTAACATTGTCTACATCACGTGAGGTATCATACATAAGGCCTAGTAGGCTCTTGTCCCTCCGTACCTGTAATAATTTGCATTTTGCTCGTACATGTAGTTCATGCTCAGAGATATCTCAGGGATCTCTGATCCTGAAACATAGTCGCAAACACAGGTTTTGCATGGTTTGTATTTTCTTTACCAATGAGCGTGGACCGCTCTCATGTATGAAGTTGGCATGTTCAATGGATGGTAGTGCCATTTGTTTGTATAATCTAACAGACAAGCCAGAATTAATATATCGCCTAAGTTTTCTTAACTGGTACATTTTAGTTTGAAAAGTAGCCTTTACCCTTTCCATATGTTTAGTGAAGATCATGTCTTTATCAATAATCAATGATAACACCCAAGTAGTTGAAGCTCTCAACTATATCCAGTTCAGTGCCACCCATAAGATTTGTATGAGATATATGTTTTACCATAAACCTCTCAAAATGTGAGTCCATAGTTTTTTTTCTGCAAACCATTGATTTTCCCTTTTATTGATTTTCTCTTCTTGTAGATATGTTAGTCCCAGCTTTGATTATTCAACTATATGGTTCACAGCAGTATAATCATGTTTTTCATTTTTTCTTTTAAAAGTCTATATTGTCCACTAATTCCAGTATGGATGCCATGACTTGAGTCTTGACTGATGGGCACCCACGATTCATGTTTTATAAGAAAGAAACGTACCCCTGGAGCACTCATGAAGGTATAAATCCATTTTCTCAAATTATTTGAAAATTTCGAAATTCCATAAATTGCTTATGGGGAATGGTTCAATATGGTCAGTGTACACCCCACATGAAAATCGCCCCTCGAACTGCCCTTTGAAAAAGTACAACCACAATGCCAGCCGGAATGGCAGCTGAATGCAGCGTTAGTGAAGTGTGAAAACGCGGCGCCGCCCGAGATGTTTGTGCCAGTTGGCGTCCCACCCTGAGAAGCTCACGTCTACGCCTATGGGGATA
Source organism: Acholoe squamosa (assembly GCA_949317995.1). Taxonomy (NCBI): domain Eukaryota; kingdom Metazoa; phylum Annelida; class Polychaeta; order Phyllodocida; family Polynoidae; genus Acholoe; species Acholoe squamosa. The sequence continues at coordinate 41,418,179 of OX439035.1, read as the reverse complement.
CGCCTATGGGGAATACCTATCGAGATATAAGCATCCGGGAAAGCACACCAGGCACCAGTCACCTGTCCAACACAGAGCTCTGCAATCTACAATAAGACCACCATGTCACCCAGTAGAAGTTTGGACCATGAGGTAAGGCCAAAAATAACTTAATAACATGTGGGCCGTAATGGCGTAAATGGTAATGCATACTAGTTGTCTAGCTTCTTTTCTTTCTTTATTTTTTCGTTTTATCTTTGCGCGATGCAACAATTCAGGTCGGATTAGAAACTCCTAATTTTGCTGTATTAACGCAATGAGCTGAACCATCGAGAGTAGTCTACGGTATTCTAGACCTGTCTTAGAAATTGTTCGTGTTATTTTCATCGTACGGGGTAGGGTTTTCTATCGTCGGTACCCTATCATTTGAATTCAGTCATGCTCGATGGTACCAGGGAACGATGGAGAAATTGTGGCACCACCAATTGGGAAGGGTATGATTATCATGCATCCAACTTCCAAGTAAATTTAGTAATCCTAATCAAAACAGACGGCAAGCACTATCAAGAGTAGCATGTACACATCCCGATACGGACGCAAAAAAGAATTTGATAAGAACTGATATGAGCTATAGGGATATACAAACATATGCATTGTGCCTCCGAAAAAGACTGGGGGAGGGGGTAGGTGATTACCCTGTGTGAGACATCTTATCAGCCCTTAGACCATCGTGCTCCACAAACTTCTTGAGATGACTGGCGCTTTGGAATTCCCTTCTATCCTTTGAATCAAAGCACCAAAGATAGAGCTATGTTTGCGCACAGCTATGGAATCCCTGAGAGGGCCAGTGCTTTCCACCCAGACAAGCCCCACCTGCCCGTATGTGTAAATGCATACCCCCATATAAGGTATGCATTTACGTCAGGGGAAGTGATGTCCAAAGCTCGCGTCACATGTCAGAGGAAGCTGGCACGGCACCCTAACAGAAAGCTCAGACGCTTGACTTGTTAGCAGGTTGGGTTTATTTAAGAGAAATATCCCGGGTCCTGACCATATGCCACCTGGAATCCAGAGGAAGCAAGCAATACTCGACTATAGACTGAGAAGTCCGAGAGATACATCATATCGGCCAAAATGAGGGATATAAAGGAGAGATACATCATTTGAATTTATTGCGTCAAATGCCTGTAAATGCCATTTATCGTTTAAACAATAATCAATAATTGCATGCACCTTCCACACCCCGTCGTCACATTACCCCAGTCACAAGTGCTAAAACAAGTATGACCCGCTTTGTGGACTTTTTGTTAATTGTGTTGTTGATGATGGTGCCTTTTTCTTTTGCCTCTCTTTAACACAGCATCTTTGATATTCCATATGGAAATATGTTAACATAATGAAGAGCGAGTCAGAATTCTAGAAATGCTACCACATCTTCGTGTGTTTTAAAGTATACGGTTCCAATCATTTTGTATCATGCTGGTATATGATTATGATTTCCCTCTACTTTCAGGAGATTGAATGGGATGGATACATCTACTTTAATCTGAAGACCACAGGCATACGTAAGTACTATCTTTCTATACACGTACAGCATAATAACATTGTTTTGCATCGAAGTTTTTTATATGGAAAGACATCAATTTATTTGAAAAGATATTCTTGGTATCAAATGAATCATCAATGAAATGTCATTTCCTTATTTATTCTGTTCTTACAAATTTTCTACCATTAGATGTCATAGCTGGGTAGGCAATTACCGATACTCAACATATTAGGCCTATTCTTATCATGTTCAGAAATCAAATGACTAGGACTAGTATTAGTATGACTAACTCTGAAGTCAAAATGACTAAGGCTAACCCACCGGTATTCTCATTTTGACTGACTTTGGTCAGCCAGCGATGTCAAAAGTTGGACATAATGTGTTCCACTGAACACATGGCCAAATTTCCACTAAGAGCACTAACAGTCCCCCATCCCCATATAGAGCATATCAAATGGGCACCGTGTACATTTGGCTAAATGGTTAAAATGCATGAAAAGGTTTCTGAGACTTTTCAGAGTAGATATGGCAAACTTGCATAAAATCTGTACTATAATTAACTTGGTACAAGATGTTATCATTCAGCCAATTTTGGTGACGGAAGTGGTACGGGTATTTTCATTGTCATAGAGCTATTTGTTGATCGTAGGATGTACTGAAATAGACCCCGGCCTCTATTTAAAAATCGGCCACTGGGGGAAAGGCGTTGATAGAAAAAAATGTAGACACTTTTTTTTTGTTGTGATGGGCCTTTGTTAAAAATCAACAACGTCAGTCCCTCGTCGGCTGGCAATACTGTAACCCTGAATGAGAATAAATGTCGATAGCATTATAACTATTAATTCTTCATCTGCAGGCGGCAGACCAGATATCATCCAGATCGGTGCAGTTGGCCAAGATCGAGAATTCAACAGATATGTCACACCCTCTCTGCCTATAAACGATGAAGTAGCAGAACTTACGGGCATTACCTACGATCAGGGAGTGATGCGACATAACGGTTATCGTATAAAAAGTGTCCCTATTGAAGAGGCACTGGAGGATTTCATGGATTTCATTCAGAGCCATCCATCTTCTGTTCTGGCGGCACATCAAGGTCATGGATTCCATGGCCGCATTCTGCGGCTTGTCGCCCAGGAACAGGGTTATGGTACAGATATGGAGGACGCTGTTGATGGTGTAATGGACACACTGAATGTGTTCAATGAACTCAATCCCCATAGCCTTAATTCACTCCAGGCACTTATGTCCAACTACATGGATGGCAGAACACAAAGACACCATGCTCTAAAGGATGCTAGGGATCTAAGGACAGTAATGGAGGAAAACAAGCCCGATAAAAACCTTCTGGAAAAACATACCAGGGACTTTGATGGCCTCTAAACAATGAGAAATATAAATGAATAGTTCAAATGGCTGGCTGTATTCTATGAACCTCTCACTGCATGTTGGCTATTTTTGGTTTTGTATGGTTTGAAGAATTTTATAGAATGTAGTCAAATGAGAAAGGAACATTGGTGAGACTTATCATTTTTTAGAAAGAGAGCCATGCCTAGGCACAGTTGTATAATTCTGTTATAATCATTATGTGGAATAAAATATTATCACTGCAGCAGCAATAGTTTTTTTTTCTTTTATGCAGGACCAATATATATACTGTAGCAGGCTCAATAGAGAACTCCAGTGAACCATACTTGACTGAGTCTGTTATTCATTTAGAGATAAACGAACATCTCATTTTTCATGAATCCCTCATTTGAGAGCAATTATATTGATTAAAATGATTTTGGCATATTGAGTGCCATATGTGCTAGCATAAGGGCAGGGAGCAGGCTCCTGTGGTGCATTTGATGACGTCACAATTGGTCCAAATGCACCAAGTTGATGCATTGTTTAAGCTTGGAAGCTGTTGCAATGATGTCCTTTATTATGATACTCCAGTGTACAGCAGCATTATATTACATAATATAGATCAGGCGGCTTGTATAATGCTATTTATCAAAGGAAATATGCAAGTAATGTAAAAGGGAACCTCTGGGTAGCATTTATTTGTAGATGGACAGGGCTGTGCAGTCAATAATGCAATGCATTTCACCAATTGTGACGTCATACAATGCAGCACATAGGCCTGCCCCCTGCCCTTATGCTAGCAGATGTGCTACTTAGAATGCCTTGATCATTTTATTCAGTAAAAAGTCTACCAACAGAAGTCAACATCAAAATGGGGTGGTATTTTCTTTTAAGTAATAATTGTTTATCCATTCCAATAGATGTCACTGAAAGAGGTATATTTAAAGAGATAGGCAAGATGCAATTCGACCTATGCATAAATAGATAGAACTAAACGACCGTGGTGTACGAGGTGGTCGATCCACCACGAGGGAGTTGTCTCCCCCGAGGGCGTTAGCCCGAGGGTGAGACAACTCCCGAGGGGTGGATCGGTCACCGCGGACACCAGGGGAGTTTAGTTCTATATTTATTTTATGTTTTTAGAGTCTTTAATTAACCGATAATTAGCGAAATCCGTTACCGTAGTCCCCCGTATGAGCGCCGGTCCGCCATTTTGAATGTTTACATGCACCCAGAACGAGGCTGCAGTGGTGGATCGGCCGCTGTGGTGGATCGGCACACGTTACGCCACTGGGGGTGTGTGGATCGGCCCTGCAATGCTATCTCTATGGGAAGAAGTTATTCACATAAAATAAATTTTGGAAATTGCCCCGAATGATAGAGTCAATATCAAGACCTGTTAGGCAAATTGTACATGACGAATTAGAATGCGTTGACCAAAATCATCCATTTTATATTGGAGCTGCAAAATATGCTGGCGAATCATCATCTTTTATATCGTGATTATAACCTGTGTTACCATAGTCCACACAGGTCTTGATATGCCCATGGTTTTCCTGAACCAAAGTCTCTGTCTCATCCAGTGGTCGGGCCCAATCCTGCTCTGTAGCATCTCCTAGTGTCATATAGGACAGCCAGGCACCAAAGAAAATGATGCCTGCACACAGGAAGAACACCTTCTGCCACGCCTCTACTGTGCCCTATAGGTAAAAGGAGGGTATGAATAAGTAGATTATTGGCGGTGGTTGCGTAAAAGAAAATGGTAGCATTGCTTGATTGGAAAAAAAAACCACAATCGAAGAGGAAATGTTGCACAAGAAAGGGGACAGAGGGGATACTTACTTTAAAAAAAGAATTTGAAGTAGAAATCTATACATCAAAAGAAATAAAACGACCAACTTGGCATAAAAACGTGCGTTTTTTTGTGGTTTTTTTTTACATTAAAAACGTTTTTATTGGTTTCCCTATTGGTTATTTGATTGAAAATTGGTTTTAAAGAAAACGTTTTCTGCCAAGTGGGGACAGTTTCAAGCCAAAGGAAAAACATGGAAATTTAGCCTGTGATTATGTTAGAATGTTAAATGTCTTACTTCCTTAGTCATGGCACTTATAATAGGTGGGACTATGATACCAGGTATGGCCTCAAGGGTGTTGTCTATTCCCATTATTATTCCAGAAAATCTGTATTGAATCGAAAAGTAGATACTTTGTATTATCAGGATATTTATTCAACATACCTTAGTAAATGCTTTGTATTTACATGTACACACTTTTAATTACAGTTTTTAAACGGACTATTTTTCATGATACATGTTTAAAAGTAACTTTTATGTTTTATAACTCAGGGTAACAAACTAGTTGCCAACCTTGGTGCCATATCTATCATGGTTACGTATGATCCAGATGAGGTAAATCCCGATAGTCCACCCCATAATGTGAGGAGAACAATGGCAAGAGTTACATCCTCACCAGTCAAAAAGCCAACACCTATTGAAATGGCTACACTCGGTAATGTACCTGTGGGCAAAATGTAATCTAGTTTGGTAAAGATCAACGTTTTGTTTCAGTTCTAAGTGTTCCTATTAGCAATAAACCTTTGCAACAACAACATCCCTTTGAGGGCCGCTGAAGCAGGAGTGCGTCATGCCCATTGGTCGTCACAATGCACCAATGAAGTGCTGGTGAGTCAGTATCATGCTGACCCTCCAGGAGGGTATCAGCCTCAAAGAGCAGGCATGCTGCATGGATGTAGCCTGGCGAGTAACTCATTAGGGCTGCATTCATGCATGACCAAAGAGCAGGCATGCTGCATGGATGTAGCCTGGCGAGTAACTCATTAGGGCTGCATTCATGCATCATGGTGACCAAAGAGTAGGCATGCTGCATGGATGTAGCCTGGCGAGTAACTCATTAGGGCTGCATTCATGCATCATGGTGACCAAAGAGTAGGCATGCTGCATGGATGTAGCCTGGCGAGTAACTCATTAGGGCTGCATTCATGCATCATGGTGACCAAAGAGTAGGCATGCTGCATGGATGTAGCCTGGCGAGTAACTCATTAGGGTTGCATTCATGCATCATGGTGACCAAAGAGTAAGCATGCTGCATGGATGTAGCCTGGCGAGTAACTCATTAGGGCTGCATTTATGCATCATGATGACCAAAGAGTAGGCATGCTGCATGGATGTAGCCTGGCGAGTAACTCATTAGGGCTGCATTCATGCATCGTGGTGACCAAAGAGTAGGCATGCTGCATGGATGTAGCCTGGCGAGTAACTCATTAGGGTTGCATTCATGCATTATGATGACCAAAGAGTAGGCATGCTGCATGGATGTAGCCTGGCGAGTAACTCATTAGGGCTGCATTCATGCATCATGATGACCAATGGGCATATATTAGCGGCCCTTAAAGGGTTAATGTGCCTGAATGGACAGTTGCCATATCATCTACCATAAATTCTCTCGTATAAGCCGCGGCTAGTACCAGAACCCAAATAAAGATTAGGCCTTGAGGAATAGCCCAAAGTAAGGGAGCGTCCTATACGAGGGTGTTTTACACAATAAAACAGTACTAAATTGACAATTTTCAAGCCTGGGATATGGCATACATCTTATCCCAAAGGGGGGCGGCTTATACGATGGATGCAGCTTATACGAGAGAATTTACGGTAGATGTATACTCGAACTAGCTCGAACTAGAGCAGGAGAGAAGACATTGACAAATTCCAGATCCAAATTCCATGATGGAAAGTAAACCTATCTAGATACAGTTTGGAAAAGGACATAATTTTTATCTTATCATTTTATCATAAGTTCTTACTTCATGGCTTTTCGATCGATAAACATTTCTTAGGAGAATATGAATCAGCAAAATCCATTGAAAGTTGTTATATTTCATGCTATGATAACAGGGATGGTACATGTAATCAAAAGAAAATTGTAAGGACTATCTTTACAGATTCTGGGCTGAGCCCAGAATACGTGTTCGGATCTGTTCATGTGTATGAGTTTCGTCTTCTACAACCAACTCTTTAACCCAAATTATACTAAAGCCAGAGTTTTAGTATAAGAGGACTAAAAGTTTATACATAATGTCCTGCATACATAACTAACTTTTGAATATCAGGCACTAAGGTATCTGATAAATTGGCCAGATTCATTTTTCCAATTTGCCTCTTGGCCTATTTTTCAGATTTTGTGGTGTTTTGGTTGCCATGGCAACCATACAAAAGTTATTTGCAGACTTCATTTTTGAGTTACATAGAATCTTTAAGAGAGGAACTTTAACATATGATTGAAACATATGATGTATCCTATTTTCTCTGTAGGAGGGGCATGTCTCCTTTATGGTATTGTAAGTGACCTACATGTAGGTCGTTAGTATAATCTGGGTTAAAGATAGATCCACTAACCTATACTCTGTACCAGTTTCCTTGTCCAAGTGATCTTAATCATTTGTCTTGTTATCAAGAAATCAGACAGAAAGCCTCCCAGGATGATGCTCACAGTACTGACAATATTAGGTAGGGCACTGAACAGCCCATTCTGTGTGAAACAGTTGATATGATCTAGATTAGAATGACACTTTCCCCCATATATTCCCGTTTATATGAATGATGTTCCAAAGCCCCGAACTAAAATAACTCAAGGGTCATAACAATCCATAAAATTGAATTACATGTACATCAAAGAAGAATCATATAAAAAGAATGATGAATGAGACCCAAGTAATTCTATACAAAAAAAATGATTGCTTGGTATCTTAAGTTGATGACTTGTTATTTTACAAGAATATATATATATATATATATATATATATATATATATATATATATATATATATTTGTTTGTGTGTGTGTGTGTGTGTGTGTGTGTTTGGTGTTTGGTTGATAGGGTAAACTTACTGATTGTATGTCAACCTTCAGCACATCATTTATATATTGTGGAAGGTAGACCATGGATGTGAGAGCGGCCCAAGAATTACAAACATTAGCGATGAACACCCCATGTACAGCAGGAGTCTTCATCATAGCTAGCCATGGTACAATTGGTCTCTATCAGTGCAGAAGAGAAAGTAATGGTGCTTGATAATTATAGATACATGTACAAGTACATTACAATCAATAAGAGTCTACATTTTGATATCTTATAAACCTAGACATCACAATGGAATAATCTGCAGTACAATCACTATTTAGAAATCACATGAAACTTAGAAATCACTTTTTTTTCAAACACTAGCTTCTTATTCGCTAGGATCAATACACCCAACCTTTGTCTTTGCAGTCTCAGAGGGTAGGGCAGTTTGTATGTAATTGAGTTCAGCTGAAGAGATGCGCGGGTGTTCAGCAGGAGAACTGTACACCAATATAAACCATGCCAAGCAACACACCATAGAGAAAGCACCTGGAAGAAGTATGATGTACATATACATTTTAAATGATTGATGCTGGTCTCAATAGATGATAAGGAGGGGGTCATAAAAAAAATCAGTATTGAAATAAATACAAAATTTATAAAGGTCTGCAGGAATTGGTCGAGGTTAACTAGTGTTTTCTACAGGGGTGAAACTGAGATAACCCTCAGTGGTGGCCATTCCGAATTCACCTATTTCATGCGATCATTAATTATAAATACATGTACATATATAATAACTAAGTCAGAAATGGCAATGAAAGAAGTTGAGACTATAGGTTATATTCTAGCAAATAATGCAGTTTAATTATCTAATAACCCAGCCAGCAAATTCACATGGAGCCCAGATGGGAGCCCACTAGCTGAGCTCACCTGGGCTAGCCCAGAAGCAGGTATCTGGGCTTAGGCCACCTGGACCCCACCTGTGGGGTGTTTCAGAAGCAGATAATGTTTACGGAAATATTATTGCAGTTTTGATAGTGATTGTAGGCTTATGACTGCATGTGTTTCTTAAGGATCAATATCATCTTACTGGGTTTATAACTTAAAATCAGTTATATCTCTGCTGTAGTTGTGAAACAGATATCAGTCATAAGTCTGAACTTATGACTGAACCAGTTTTGATAGTGATTGTAGGCTTATGACTGCATGTGTTTCTTAAGGATCAATATCATCTTACTGGGTTTATAACTTAAAATCAGTTATATCTCTGCTGTAGTTGTGAAACAGATATCAGTCATAAGTCTGAACTTATGACTGAACCAGTTGTAGACTGTAAGCTCCATTATAATTCCGATTATAAGCTATAGTTTTAATTGTAGAAGGTGGGAAACCAGTGTAATATGTGGGAAACCCCTCTTACAAGTAATGTTTGGTAGGGAATTCCAGTATTTTTAAGTATGTCCCTACTCTCCCCCCTCCCCCACCCCTCTTCTCATTCATGTAGCTACCTAGCACATTTAGACAGCTTGGTATAGCATCAGTTACAGTTAGGCCTCTGCTACGTCATAGAGTGGTTAGCTGTGGACAATCTCACACCCCACTCACATGAATCAAAGCACAATCTACTACTGTGTGTGCTAGGTTTAATATATGAAGAGTTTGGTTCCAAAACGCAATAAATGCCATTTTGAAAAAAAGTAAATATTTCAAAAGCCTACAGATCAGAGATACTTGAAAGAAATACAAAAACTATTTTCTTTGAAAAATATATTTTTCAGCTGTCCTGAGTCTGTTTGGTAAAGATTTCATCATGATATCACTAAGATCAACTTCAGGGGAGCACTACAAAAATGGGTATATGCTGAAAATCTGGAATGGATTTATTGCGTTTTGGAACCAAACTCTTCATATCATGTTTAATTAGCACCAAGTAAGCTTTTTGAACAGAAATCACATGCCAAGTACCAAGTAAGCTTTTTGAACAGAAATCACGTGCCTCTAGCTGGCACCACTGATTACTTTTGGACCTTAGTACTATGGGACTTTTGATCACTGTGCAGGCCAGAGGCAGGTGATTGTAATCAGGCACGCGATTTGAGTTTGTAGGAGACACCAAGTATACTGCTTGGTTTCAGGTTGTTGAGTTCCTTTCATGCACAGTAGTGCATCATTGACATTAAGTATATGTGTGAGTGTATGGGGGTGGTGCCAGGTGGTGCCATGTGGTAATTACCCTAAAGTGTCCCCCTCTATTGATGCACATAGTGATGGCATATGTTTACGTGGCCAGTGTAATACCCTAGTCTGGGTACCAATGGCAGCTTGGCAATCCAGCCCCTTCAAGTCTGCGTCATCCTGCCTCTAGGTAGGCTTGTATGGTGGGGAGGGGGTTCCACAACTGTAACATTACTCATTAGCGACAGCTCACACTATATATAACCTACTATAGTTACCTACTATAGTAATCTCACTATAGTGGTGACCTGTTGTAGACTGTAAAGTTATGACTGTTTTAAGAGTGACCTCAACCAAACTACAGTACAAAGAAACTCTTTTCTTTGATTTGAAGGTCTGGAAGAAGATATTAACTAACAAGAAAAGAGGTATGATATATGCTCATCATGCAGAATCCACAGACGTTTTTCTACCCCAAAAAAACTGAATATTTCTTGTTTGATGTGGACGAAATAGGTCCACACAGATTGGTCTATAGAAACACCAGCCACTGGTCACAGACCAGTCATAAGTATTTATAACTGTAGTTATAACTTTAGTTCTATCTTGTTCTGAAACACTTAATGTTATAGTTTACAACTGAGATATGACTGGTCAGAGATACAAATGGTTGCAGTTGTACGTTTAGAGCCCAACAGTTTTAGAAACAGATATTTAATGCCCATTATCATGTCCGGTTTCTGAAACACCCCACTGGCATCCCAGTGGGGTGTTTCAGAAGCCGGACATGATAATGAGGAAACACCCCACTGGCATCCCAGTGGGGTGTTTCAGAAGCCGGACATGATAATGAACATTAAATATCTGTTTCTAAAACTGTTAGATTCTAAACTTACAACTGCAACCATTATCATCTCTCACCAGTCATATAGGTATAGACACAGTAAGGTAATGGTAATGCTTTAGAAACACTTGCAGGTATAAGCCTACAATCACTATTAAAACTGTTATCATATCTCCTTATAACCGGTTGTAAACATTACCTGCTTCTGAAACACCCCACAGGCATTTGCCAGCTTGAACTCACGTCTGGGCTAGCCTAGAATGCCCAGTGGGTTCCCATCTGGGGTCCATGTAGACGTATTGGGTAAACTCCACTATCAAGTAAAACCCATTAAAAGTCCACAAAATACCATACTTACCAAATACATAAAACACTGATGGCCATCCCCCAGCGAATCCATGGTCACAAAGATAACCAGATAGAAAAGAGCTGAGGACAGAACCTACAACATTACCTACAGAAAGGATGAGCACTGGATGATTCACATCGAGGTATCTGATGCAACAGTGGTAGAGGCAGGTCGCAAGTATTAAATACATGTGTGTCTGTATTTGGGATCGGGCTAGCGGCTACCAAAGTATATCTTTTTTAAAGATTTGTTCAAGTTCCATTGCTTGAAAAAAAAAAGACCAGAAAAGAGAACTAACCACTGACTGCAAGGGAATAAAGTACGGTCCGGTCCTGTGGTGGAGTCCATCTCCCCATTAATTGGTAAAATGCTGGGAAGAAGACACCCTGTACCAAATAAAAAGAAATGTTCAAGATCCATTATGAGACATATTTTAGGTACCTATTAAAAGAGATAATTTCTTACTCTTTCATACTCGGCACTTAGTAATACCTATGATATTTTCTTTGGTGAGAATGCTCTTTCCTCAAGACCTAGATATCAAAGATAAAAGCTTTGTAACCTGAAGCAATTTGTTTGAAAGTATGAGCAATGATACATCGAATACAATAACACGCCCCCTGTTAGCTTGCTCTGGGACAATTCAAAGTATACTTAATGTGTAGGGACCTGGAATTCAAGTTTCATCCCATTTTAAACATTCATCAAAGATTTAGTCTTTTCTGAAAACAAAACTCATTTACAACACGTTTCATATTATACATATATATTTCTTCACTGGGTAGAACTACTTTATTTGGGCCTTTTCCTATTTCAATTAAGAGTCTCTGAAAAAAAATAGTAGTCGCTGAAAATGAATGATCTTTGTTCTGATCGCACTAATTCATATTCAATAATATTGCACTTACAGAGACGAGTCCCTTGAGTGCCTGTACAGCCATTAGTAGATACACACTGCCTCTTGCAGCAAGTGGTGTCAAAAGGGTAAGTGTGGACAACAGTAATAAACCTATAAAACGAATTCAGGAAAGGTGACCTTAACACACAGTGGCTGTTTTATATTATTTTTTTTAGTGTGACGAAACTCATGAGTCGCTTTTCTATGATCTAATGTTACGATAGATTAAAGGTCGAATAGACTTCAATTTAAAAATTGTCATGAGAAGACCATTATGGAAATGCCTATCTTGAATACTGAAGTTTATTTTTGCATTGTAAATTCTGAGAATAATTAACTAGGTATTTAATCTCAGAAGTAAAGTCTTACATCCACCGATGACGAGCCTTGCCCCTATCTGATTAGCCAATACCCCTCCTGGAAGCTGGGTGAAAATGTATCCAATGAAGAACGATGACAACACCCAACCAACTTCACTCCGTGACCAATCGAATTCACCTTTCTGAAAGAGGTGTTGGTGGACCATTCTGATAATTATTGTGATTGATTACTAGTATTATGAGCCACTGACCTTTTAATATAATAAGGTCAATCTAGATTGACCTAATATAATATACTCAATCTAGATTCAAGAAGATTACAAGATGATTTAGAAAAAAAAAAACATAACCATTTTACTGTACATTAATGGCCATAGAAACCCGATAATTATGCCAAAGAGACAACCCTGTAATCAACTATATCATAAAATATACAGAAAAAGCCATATACATACCCCTACTGGAGTGTCATACAGACTTCCCTGACAACCATTTGATACTTGGCTTGGCCTAACAATGGTGTCATTATTCTCCTCACCAGTAGACGAGTCATTATGTTTGAATGTCATACAAACAATAGTTACACTCATGTTGAATCTCAGGGCATAGATGCACATACATGCAAAAAAGGCAACAACGGATACAGTCAATCTGCATGACGTCCACCATGGCACTATTAACATGAAATGAAACCCAATGATCTGAAATTGGTTCTTCAGTTAATAAGCTGTTTCAGGCAAACGGGCTGGACAATTCTTAATCATTTCATTTCTGAAATTGTGTCTACTTGAAATTGCATATCACAAAATATTGAACTCTTCATGTAAAATGAAATTAGTTTCAATCGCAAGACGGCCCTCAAGATACCATTGTTCCGAAATGAATGGGCCCGCATGTAATGTTGAAGATGCAAAACGAGCTATGGATTGTATTAAATTCTAGGGGAGGGGGAATAAACTAAAAAAAAATAAATGTCTAGAAAAGAGCTTCCTACCACTATCATCATGTGATTTGAAGGTTTTTCTTGATACGACAGCCATCATGATACCTGTGTGTCTACTCTCCTAATATTTAAACTTGAATCAACTCAGGTGTCTGGCACAATCGTGATGCATAGATTTATAGATCTTTGAACAATGACCTACACACTCATTCGATTAATCCCCAGAGGAGAGATACGCATGCACCTATACATTGTTAGTTACAGTATGTGATAGTCATTTACATTGTAGTTTATCGATTTGCTCCCCCATATAAAATACGTGTGGGAGGATAGGTCCACTGTGGATACAACAACGAGCCTATTAGTTAATTGAACCTTGGCGTACTTTTGCCATTTTATAATGTGAACACCGATGAATATTTAATCCCTGTAGGCCCTACTCCGCCAGAGAATTCATTTAAAACAAATATATCAAAAGTATGTTAACCCTTTACGCGTTTAAGGAAAAGAAACTATCATATTGGAGCACCCAAGTGTCCTGGTGTATCTGTTTCCATTTCATAATAGAATCATGACTGCCATCGAATCATTGATAAACCATGGATTTTTTTTAACCAATCTCTATTCAGCCCCCCCCCCCCAACTTGCTTGGCTCACTCTGGTTCTGTTCTGTAATTTCCTAGAATGATATAGATGAACCCAAGGAAAAGTATGCCAACACACAGGAAAAATACCCTTTGCCAAACAGAAAACTGTTTTGAATTGGAAGATGATTGTAGACAGACATACAGGGTAAAGAGAGAATGCTCGGAACAAGGTCGTTTTCTCATAATCTATTTGAGAAAATATGCCTTATAGAGTGTTTATATCTTTGTGTATTACATTTTGTTTGTCCTAAAATCGCATGTGCTTGTGTTCTATACTTCTTGTTGGTCGATTATATATGTGAGTGGTGCCTCTATGCCTACCACGGTGATTTATTACTGTAGTCTATGACAGTCTAATAGATTAGTAATTGTCTCGGCCTATCTCATTGAAAGTGTCTATGCCCTTGAAACAAATTCACGTGAATTCACCAGTAAAATCACGTGTTGAACTGGTGTCGTTCCCGTGAATTCCCGTGAATTTTACACGTGAATTCACGGGATTCTGTGAGCAGAAATTCACGTGACATCACGGGATCACGTGAAATGACAGTAAATTCACGTGATATCACGGGAATATTGAAAATACTTTTGCAAATAACCCCCACTTCTAACCTCAATTTAAGATTTGAAATCGATAGTTTGTATTCCTATGATGAGACTTTCCTCATTGTATTTGTCTTTGATGTAGTATTTGAAACGCCATCATTTCGATTGATAGATTCTGAGCAATATAGAGATTCACACAAAACTAGACACATTGACTTATATTTTGATTTGAGCCTTTATTTGGGTAATAAATACATCTAGAATGGGGGCAATAAATGGGGAAGGTGGATGGCACCCATAGGCTAAAAGTAGCTAAATTTTCGCCAGATGTTTGTAATTACTTTTTCTTTCTAATAGTACAAAGAAAGCAGTCTTATAAACTAGCATAGGGTCCCATGCTAGTTTATGAGATATTTATCTATGAATCTACCATAGGGTTATACAGTGTTTTGCCATAATTTGCATGGAATCTCATTAAAGAGTAGCTAATTTTTTGGCTTACTTTCCCAGAATATTTTCATCAACTTTCTGTACCCAGAAAATTTATTACTATCATGTGGTCCCATGCACTTTTGAATTGTTTTTCCACATTGAAAATCTCCTGAAAATAATAGAATTACATCATGCAGGCTAAATACTGCTCATAAACCCCCACACAGCCAGCTGGCTTTGTGGCCTAACTAGTTAGTGTGCCTGGTGTAGACACAGAAGATTGAGAGTTCACCTCAGCTTTATGGGCCTGCTATGATTTTGTATAGGCGTTCACTAGCCATAGAGAAGTACACATGTGCAGAAACCTGCACAGAGAACACGATTGGCATTAGAGCCATCTACCTTAAAAAAGCCAGAATCAGCATATTGAATAGAGTAAGCTCCACCGCAATGAAAATATTCAGGTTTTTCATCACACATATAGTCTCGAACAGGTAAACAGGATTGGTGCCTAGCCCGTGCTAGATTTATTTCCTAATTTTGCCACAAGGGAGCACAAGGGAGCACAAGGGAGCAAAAGAGAATCAAGGAACCCATTTGTAGGAAAGTTCCATGGTTTACTATGGTGAAGGCAGAAAGAACATACCATTCTTACACCAGAAGTTATAATGAAATAAATGGATGTATTTCAAGGCCAAATAGAGCTAGAACATATTGAGATTGGGGATATGGTTATAAATACTCATGAGTTCATATCTAGCAAGCTATTTCTCTCAAACTATCAGGAGTATTTTCTTATGCAATATAACACTGAAAGGTGTGATCTCAATTTGATAATTGATTTTTAACATGGAAAACCATTTACCCTTACATCTACTCTGCTATTACTACCATACATTCTTACATAGAGGATTTGAAGTTCTAGTCTTGGCCACCAGGGGGCAGGAACATAGCATAAAATGCCTGTGAAATATTATACTGTATTACACCATGTATATGGCATGTCTTATATGCAAGAATTGCCCTTTGGTGCATCTTCTAGATGCAGCAAAACTGGAAGTACATTTTCTCTCTGGGAGTAAATTTTTCCCCAAAGTCTCTGCAATATTCCCCCATCCACATTCAGTGCTAAAGGTGGGTGAAGCACTGGGATGGCTATTGGTTCTTGAGTTTTGAAGATCCATTGATTAGAATAAAATATACAACATTTACATATCCTTTTATCATATTAGAAAGGTCTGGGTGTGCCTTAAATGTGGGGTGCACCTTATAGACAGGGTATTGTAACTACATTTTCTTTTGTTTAGAATTCAAGACTGCATGTCTGAATCTTTTTATTCAAATCTACCAAAAAAGGCATGATGAATCAAGGAATCAACAATGCAAGCCTCTCAAAGTTTGGTTTCCCTAAAGAGCCATACTTAATGTATCTTATTTCTGACAAAACATCTATGACAGCAATAAAAATATCATATGGGTGGCACCACATCGCTGTTTTTTAGCCAGCCCTCTTCTCTGGAGTACCTCTCTTAATATGTGCTATCTAGCGGATTTCATCAAGCTCCTGTGTTGCAATTGACTACCTGTATAAAGAAAACAAAAGTACATGCCCGTGAGTTAAAGTGAATGTGTGGGTAGTAGTTATTTCAAGTGGAACATGAATCAGGGGCATAGGAAAAGGGGCACCAGCCTCAATTATAAAGGAAGTTTATCTGGGCCCCTCAAAATTTGCAAAGTATTCAAAATAGATTTAAATTAACCCATTGATGGCTAGCATCGACTATAGTCGACACCATGGTAGGCCTAGCATCGACTATAGTCGACACCATGGCAGGCCTAGCATCGACTATAGTCGATGCCAGTTATATAGGATTAGTATAGGAATTGAAAATAGGCTCGTCTTCTAGGAACTATACTTTTTTCAGAGGCCGTCCCCATGGCCAGGGCAACAATTTTTGCTCTGCCCTTAAAGGGTTAAACAAAAATTACTTTTCTACACAAATTCAAATGACCAATACATGAGACCACTGATAAAAATTCCACTTATCTTAAAACAAGTCATCTAAATAATATTTTTGGGAAAGTTTTAGTTTAAATCAGTTTTATTTTGGAATGATAACAAATTAATCTACTACATGAATATCAATTTGTAAATTGGGTAGAATGACTTCTATTTAATAAACCTCATTAGTGTATTACAAATTATTAGATAATAGATTGTTTTTGTGTGTCTTTGATACTAACAGTGAATGACAGCATTTGCTTTTCATATTGATTTTCATCCATATGTCGTTGCCTCAGTGCAACAAGGTTGTATCTGCATATTTCAAGTTTTGCAGGAGAGGGAAAAGAGGGGTTGCAATCTGTCTATATTTCAGACAAACACATTCTATGATGGTATAGCTTAATAACAGGGTTAGTAAAAACCGTTTGATAGAGAGGGGGTTTGTCCCAGAAACATCAATTGGATGAAAAAAACGTTTCATGGTAGCCAAATTAAAAAAAAAGAAAATCGAAATGTTCCCAAAATATTTGTATAGATGTGTAGAGGCAAGGAGAAAAGGTGCTCCATGCTAGAAGTCAACTTTAAAATTCAGATCACTAGCTTTACAGTGATATATTGCATGAGAAGATACTCCTGTTAGTTTTGGAGGAATGGCTTGCTAAATATGGGTAGGTATGACCATTTTGTGAATGTCAATAAGCCATAAGTCCCATTGGTCATGAGATACATCTGTAATTAGCATAATTTATGCTAATTAGCTAAATAAGCATAAATTTCCATTCTTTTGCCCATAACTTTCGATGTAGAAATGGTATTTTCATTCTGTTTACACCATAGTGGACCTTATGAAATGTTCCTTCAAATGGGATCATCGATTTTCTTATTTAGAATGAAAATAATGTTTCCATGGCAACAGAAATCAACAAAAATGCCTATTTTGGCCCAAAAACATTCTTTTTAATGCCAAATATGGACCCTTTCCCCCAAAAATAGAATGTTTTATAAAAAAAAATCATTGGATTGTCCATAAAAAAGTAGCCTATAGCAGTTTTAGGCATATTTTTCCTATTCTAGCCCATAGTAGTGCCCCCTGGTGGCTAAAACAGGTACTAAATCCTGCAGGAACCCTCATTTCTGCTTGCTGGCTCACAGATGTTCTTACATTCCCTGGCATAAAATAGAACCCAAGATCTCTTGATATAGAGTCAAATGTGTTACCACTTGGACTATATGTTGATACTTCATTCATTACAAAGATATGCTTATAATCTAAGTGCTCAGGAAGTTATGAAAAAATCTGTCAACTTTTGGATATGAATATGGGGAATAATGTGACAAATTACTGCATAATCCTATATAATATTAAAGGTTCTGTATCTCAAAAATATGAATGGGTCCCCCACCGGCAGTAAGCTACAAGCCTATCCATTCCTCCAGCACTAGCTGACCCCTCCTTCTGCCCATAGTCCAAGGGAAATGAATCTGTTTACATGTGTTAAGTATGGACTATAGGTTGCAGTTATTATATGTACAAGTGACAAGTAATCAGGGATGGACTTTAGTTTGGCATCATATAAATTTTGATGGCCATGCATCAAATGCATCAACTCACCAACCTGAACCACTACATCCCAACTCACCAACCATTACATCCCTTGAAGGACCACTAATGCATTAATGCATCATGCCCATCAGTCATCATGATGCTACATTCATGCATCATGACAACCATATGAGTTGATACACACACTGCAAAAGGGTCGGCATAATGCTCCAATTAAGTGTTGGAGAGCATGCAGACTCTAATCCCACCTTACCAACCACTAAAATATAGAACCAGCCTGTACATAGCAGTGTGCGATGCCTACCCCGGTACTGCTGACTGTCCAGGATCACCTTGTGCTAAAACTCTAACCCACATTAACAATTACTAAAATAAACATGTATACATATAAACCCAGCCTGTAAAATAGCAGTGTGTGACACCTACCAATGACTATCCAGGAGCGCCTTGTGTTAAATACCTAAAACCCAAAACCACCAATCACTCTGTATGTACCTGAAGTGACCTGGGATGTGTAAAAATAGACACCAGTAAACAGAACAACGGCTGTGTAGGTATTACCAGTCTGCAACATGTGTATTTGTAGCAGTAACTGCTCCAAATATAACAATACTATGTGACTGGGCTCCTAATATGGGAATGACTTGCTTGTTTTCCATTCTAAGACTCCAATTAACCAATGCCATGTCACTTTGTACTCCTAATATGCACTTCATACATTGGTGCATCATGATGTCCAATGGACATGATGCATTAATGCATCAGAGGCCCTTGAAGGGTTAAGAGGTGTGTGCGGCCCTACTGTGGAGGAGGGGGTATGAGAGCTGTCAAAGTCGTGACCATTAGGGTGTGTTACAGTTAGGCCTCTGTGATGTCACAGGGTGGTTAGCTGCAGGCAGACATTGGCAACACATGGTTAGGTGACTACACCATGAGTAGAAGCTCCTCAATATATTAGAATATATTAGATAGCATATTGTTAGATGACTATATGGAATGCTCCTATGATTGGTTATGTAAATTACATGATTTAACATGTACAACAAGAGATTAAGATCTAATTGCAATGTGTGTATAGTTTTCAGGTAAGTGCATCCTAGTCATCTTACCCAAAGGTCAACTTAATGCATTGGTTTGTTTGCCCAAAAAGACCCATAAATATTAACAGTCAGTAACTGTAACACATCCTATGAAGGGCCAAGTGGGGGGAGGGCAGGTCCTCTGTGTGTGTCTCAGTGCTATGGTCACATGACCAGTTCTGAAGACCAGGTGTACAAGTCAAGCTGACCTGTTCACAGTTTGTTAGATGTGCTTGATACTACGGATAGCATTATTACATAGCTGTAATGGTTAAAGGCTATGGGCCACAAAAACCAAAAAAAAATCTAGGACTTTGCCAAGCATGTTGTAGAAATTCATTGTTTCTCCATACTATCAACCATTCAGTGATCATGGTCACTGAAAAGCAATTATTCTTTGCTGGGTTTTCACTGGTGGGTGTTAGAAATGTTCATTTCCTGCTTGGGATATCAGAAAAAAATCATTGGCAAATATGTGCATACATGTCAAATAACAATTTTAGAGAACCTTTGAAAATTTTGAAAAAAATCATATGGAGTAGAACATGTTGTCCTCTTGAACCACTTAGTAGGATGTTGCCTCCAGGTCTTCATTGGTCCAACTTCATGCACCTATAAAGACAAATGGTATATCCATTACTTACTAGGTTATGCCAAACCAAACAGAAGGAGGTAGGTGTGGACATAGAGGGAGCTGGGTGTGGACATAGAGGGAGGTGAGAGTGGACACAGGGGGAGGTGGGTGTGGACACTGAGGGAGGTGGTTGTGGACATAATGGGGATGTGTAGGAAGATAGAGGGAGGTGGGTGTGGACATGGAGGGAGGTGGGTGTGGATAGAGAGGGATTTGGATATGGACATAGAGGGATTTGGGTAGACCCAAAGGGAGGGCGGGTGTGGACATAGAGGGAGGTGGGTGTGGACCCAGAGGGAGGTGGGTGTGGACACAGAGGGAGGTGGGTGTGGAAATGGAGGGAGGTGGGTTGGACATAGAGGTGAGTGGGTGTGGACAAGAAGGTAAGTGGGTGTGGACAAAGAGGTAAGTGGGTGTGGACATAGAGGGAGGTGGGTGTGGACACAGAAGGAGGTGGGTACAGTGGCCCACAAGGGTCAAATTGAAGTTGGAGCAAAGAGTTGACTTTCACAAAAAAAAGTTAAAGTCCGAAAGCAAAATCAATGTTCAAAGTCAATTTCATTTCATTGCTGTCAAGCTGTCAAGGTGTCAACTCATGAATGCAAACCCACTTGTGACAGGTTTCTTTTGGCTTTGCATGGTACACTCTATGTCTTTCTATATGTCTATACCAGCAACTACTGGGTAGCTATTGGTTCCCTCACACAATAACTGATGGTTCCATACCAAGTAGCTGCTGGTTCCAGCATCCCATAACTGGTGGTTCCCACCCACTGTAACTGGTGTTTCCATACCAATCAGCTACTGATACTGGATCCCATACCAAGTAGCTGCTGGTTCCCACACCAAGCACTTGGTAGTCCCATACACATTAGTTGCTGTTTCCTGTACCCAGTACATGCTGGTTCCCACATACAGTAGCTACTGCTTCCCACATCAGGTAGCTGCTGGTTCCCATATAAACTGGTTCCTAACCCAAGTAGTTGCTGGATCCCACACCCTTGCTGGTTCTTGTACCCAATACCTGCTGGCTTTCACATAGAGTAACTGGTAGTGGTTCCCACATCCATTAGGTGCTGGTTCCTGCACTCACTACCTGCTGGTTCCCAAATAGAGTGCCTGCTGGTTCCCACATCAGGTAGCTGCTAGTTCTGAAAACAGTAGCTGTTGGTTCCCATACAGTAGCTACTTGTTCCCATATCCAGTAGCTGCCGGTTCCGATATAGAGTAGCTACTGGTTCCCATACCTAGTAGCAAAAGAGTGATCTGGATAAATTCTGGATGAAAAAGGTCATATAAGTCAAAAATGGGCAAATTGGGAAAGTTGCGTGAAACTAGGTCATAAGCAGTCAAGATAGTAAAAATTTGTCGAAATAGGTCAAATTGGTTCCAAGTAGGTAAAATTGAATGAAATTAGGTCAGACTAGGATAAATTATGTCAAATTTGTTGAAAATGGGTCAATCAGGTCAAATTCTATCAAATTAGGTCAACGGTGGTAAGAATAGATCACATTGGTCAAAATTAGGTCCAGTAGGTCAAAGTAGGCTAAGGTAGGTCAAATATGGCGAAAATAAGTCAATTTGGTTAAAGGGGGTCAAGGAGGTTAAATCAGGTCAAATATGGTAAAAGTAGGTCAAATTGGTCAAAGGTAGGTCAGTAGGTCAAATCAGGCTAAGATAGGTCAAATAATGGTGAAAATAGGTAAAATTGTTCAAAAGAAGGTCAATTAGGTAAGGATAGTTCAAATTAGGTCAATTATCTTAAAATAGGTCAAATCAGTCAAAAGTAGCATGATTAGGTTAAAGTAGGTTAGAATGGGTCATATTAGGTCAAATATAGTCAAAGTAGGTCAGATTGGTCAAAAATAGTCATAGTCGACCTTATTTTGACAAATTTCGACATAATTTGACCTAAATGACCTACTTTTACCTATTTCCAGCATATTTGACCTTACTGTCAATGGACGATTCTATGTATTATAATTATGAACGACATACTCAAACCAAACTGGCCAAGCTACCCCCTAGTTCAAACCAAGGTCAACCTATTTTTAGCTTAGCAGGGTGAAGAGTTCACACCTGCCCTCCTCCAGTGGGAAATCCCCAGGCTCCCTCCTGTGGATCCCCCACTGGAGAACTCAACTATTTTTAGATTCACCTAGCCAATAGGAGCAGCTCACCCCTCCTACCACAGATTGGGACTGAGCAGAACCACCGACTCAGCATATTTGAGTCGCTCCCTATACTAAAAATAGAAAGTACAGAAATAGACACGACGTCATCTGGGCTTGCTCCTGACTATATAACCTGGTCAGGATCAAGCCTCAGCATCTTATTCTTCTCCAACCTAGACCCTACGACACTCAGGTGCCTTGGCTTAGGATATAGCTTGGTCAGACTGGCGAGTACTATATTGTACACTGTATCAGTCACTCATCATGCCAATCTTACAATAAAGCTGGATCATCAACTGAATTGTCTGGACTCCTGTTACCTCACTTCATGACATGTAACGAGACATTGACATTACTTCACCTATCATACCCTACATTTTGACCAATTTGATCTATTTCAACCATATTTGATCTATCCTGACCTTATTGGACCTAATTGACCTACTTTTGATCAATATGACCTGTTTTCACTATATATGACCTTAATTAACCCATCCTGACCTAATTGACCTACTTTTGACCAATTCGACCTATTTTCACCATGTTTGACCTAATTTGATTTACTTTGACCTTATCGACCTATTTCTGACCAATTTGACTGGTTTTCACCATATTTGACCTAATTTGACCTATCCTACCCTTATTGACCTACTTTTTACCAATTAGACCTATTTTCACCCTATTTGACTTAATTTGAACTATCCTGACATTATTTATCTTTTTTTGACCAATTTGACCTAATTTCACCATATTTACTCTAATTTGTCCTATCCTACCCTATTTGACCTGCTTTTCACCAATTTGACATATTTTTCCAGCATATTTGACCTAATTTGACCTATCCTACCCTTATCGACCTACTTTTTATCAATTAGACCTAATTTCACCCTATTTAACTTAATTTCAACTATCCTGACATTATTTATCTACTTTTGACCAATTTGACCTATTTTCGCCATATTTACTCTAATTTGTCCTATCCTACCCTATTTGACCTGTTTTTTACCAATTTGACATATTTTTCCAGCATACTTGACCTAATTTGACCTATCCTACCCTAATTGACCTGCTTTTAACCAATTTGGCCTATTTTCACCATATTTGAAATAATTTGACTTATGCTACCCTAATAGACATACTTTTGACAAATTTGACCTATTTTCCCCATATTTACTCTAATTTGTCCTATCCTACCCTAATTGACCTGCTTTTGACCAATTTGGCCTATTTTCACCATATTTGACATAATTTGACCTATGCTACCCGAATAGACATACTTTTGACCAATATGACCTATTTTCAACATATTTGACCTAATTTGACCTCTCCTGACCCAATTGACTTATTTTGACAGCTACTCTTTTAAGAACTCGCAATTACCTGATGTAGAAACCAACAGGCACTCTATTTGGGAACCAGCAGGAAGTGGGTGCAGGAACCAGCACCTAATGGATGTGGGAACCACGACCAGCTACTCTATGTGGAAGCCAGCAGGTACTGGGTGCAAGAACCACCAAGGGTGTGGGATCCAGCAGCTACTTGGGTTAGGAACCATTTTATATGGGAACCAGCAGCTACTGGATGTGGGAACCAGCATGTACTGGGTACAGGAAACAGCAACTAATGTGCATGGGAACCACCAAGTGCTGGGTGTGGGAACCAGCAGCTACTTGGTATGGGATCCAGTGCCAGTAGCAGATAGGTCTGGAACCGCAGTTACAGTGGGTGGGAACCACCAGTTACAGGATGCTGGAACCACCAACTACTTGGTGTGGAACCATCAGTTATTGTGTGAGGGAACCGATAGCTAGCCAGTAGTTGCTGGTATATACTTTGTTCATATAGAAAGACATAGAGTGCACCATGCAATGCTAAAAGATACCTGTCACAAGTTGGCTTTCATGAGTTGACACCTTGACAGTTTGACAGCAATGAAATGAAATTGACTTTGAACATTAATATTGGTTTTGGACTCTAACTTTTTTTGTGAAAGTCAACTCTTTACTTCAACTTCAATTTGACCCTTGTAGTTGGGTGTAAACGCAGAGGGAAGTGGGTGTGATCACAGAGGGAACTGGGTATTGACATAGAGAGAGGTGGGTGTGGACACAGAGGGAGGTGTGTGTGGACACAGAGGTACATGGGTGTGGACATATAGGGAGTTAAGTGTGGACACAGAGAGAGGGGGGTGTGGACATAGAGGGAGGTGGGTGTGGACACAGAGGGAGGTGGGTGTGTATATAGAGGGAGGTGTGTGTGCACTTAGAGGGGATGTGGACATAGAGAGGATGTGGATGTGTGAGGGGGTGCATGTGGACATGAGGCATGTGAGTGTATGTGGATAAAAGGGAATGTATGTACATAGATGGATGTGAGTGTGGACACATATACAGACATGTAAATATACTGGGACAGAAGGGGAATCTGACCATGAGTGTTGCAATCTACAACAACCCTGCATACAAGCAAAGTCACCTTCTGCTAGGTGCTTGTGTGAGTTACCCAAATTAGGCTGGCTGGGAATGGGTACACTGTATAAGAGGTAAGGTAATCAGTACACAAGGTGGGCCCACTATGACCTGGATTGGGAAAGGGTCTGACTGCCTCTCACACTTAGTTGTATAGTAGTAGTATGCAGCTGCAATAAGGAGGGCTATTTCTGAACACAGCCAGTGGCCACATAATTACATGTATAGGTTTGCAATCATGCCTTCAGATGTACAATATCACATATTATTGCTTTTATGGATCATTGCAAATGCTGGTAAAGTGCTTGAATTAGCATTCATGAATATTGCACACAACAAGGTACAATGCCATTGGTAATATTGATATACTAGTGCCATTTCCTATTTAGGATTGTAAGTGCTCTTATGAATAAAGCAGGAAGAAAATGGTGACCTTTGAATGTCATAATGAATAGAAAATGGTGAAAAATTGCAAATTTATGCTTACCCACTGTTACCCTCAGTTTTTGGAGACAGGTCTTGTGTGTAGGTGAGCCAGGTGGAAATGACAGCTGAGGTGGGGCAGTGTAGCCCAAACTGGTTGGTCCTGTTGGTGTTTGGGAGTGCTCAGTAGGTATCAGCAGGGGGTGAGGGGGCACAGGGGTGGTTCTATTTCCATCTGATATGTCACGTTCATTTTTCAAATCATACTCAAATATGTTCTCGACGGACACATGTGATAACATGGTATTTATGTGTTAATAGTCCATTAAATATCACATAGTTCATAGTGAGTCTATACATGAGGTGTGATGGACCTAGGCATAAACCTGTTACAGTGTATTTTCAATGGATGGAACTATGGCATGCATCCCATATGAAGGAAGTCTGGTGTAAATTTGAGATTTCCCCAAATATTTTCCCCAAAAAATGACACAAAAGAGAGTCAGAAAAGTTTTCCATGTGAGTATCTTAATGCTCATTTTTGAGAAGATTAATTCTTGACACTCAGAATGATTGCTGGTCTCATATAAGTACCAGTGGTTAGTGGGGGTGGGGAGGTGTTAAAATAACTCTTCAGCACTAAAATTTCATAAGTACCTGTCTTGGATATGGACCAGGGGTAAAGACCAAACTAAATGTCTGGGTATTTATTTAGTACAGTGAATAAGGCACAGTGAGATTTTGGGCGCTTTTACACGGTTAAGTAGACAGCACAGACAGTTTTAAATGATGCCAGTATATTTTTCATGGGAGGCTGAGTTTAGATATGCTTTTACATTCACCCATTTTATTCCCCAGAAATACCCCTCCCCATCTGACTAAAATGACCTGTTCTGTAAGTGTGTACCACAGGTGGTTTGCCTGCACCCTACAACCTTGACAGTCTAAATTTAGTTGACTCTTTACTTAGTGCCCGTAAACAACTTAGCATGCCCTATAATCATTGAGTGCCTATTTGCCAGGCCTCTAAATGCTACCTAACTCTTTAAGGTCTGCTGATGCAGTAGTGTAACATGCCCATTGGCTGGCATGTTTTACCGATGAAGACTTGGGGAGTCTGCTTGCCAGCATTTCATTGGGGCATCATGCTGATCTTCCCAAAGCGTAAGCATGATGCTTGAATGTAGCCCTGGCTGCATTAATGCATCATGACAACCGAAATGCATTAATGCATTAGGGTTAGCCCTTAAAGGGTTTAACTCTGTTCAAGACATGTCTAGCAAACATGCACATTTAGTGAGATATCAATAAGGGTCATAATTATTAGAACGGGAGAGTGAGTGAGTAATAAATGTTTAACGCCATTTTGACAACTGAGGTCATATTCATGGTGAGAACTACATTACACATCTTCACAGATGAATGTGTCAGTGCCAATGCATATGTGCACCACACATATATTAGAATGGGACACATAGTATTATGATTCAATCAACTTTATGTATCAATTTTGTCAGTAGCTTAAGTCAATCAATTTTCCTTTTTTTTGGGGGGGGGCAAGGCTCTCCCTCTTTTTTTTCTGCCACGCTCTTTCTATTTTGTTCTTTCTCTCTCTTCCCTCCCTCTATTGCCTTCCTCTCTTTCTCCCGTTTCCCTCTCCCTTTCTCTCTCTCTCTCCTTTCCCTCTCCCTCTCTCTCTCTCTCTCTCTCTCTCTCTCTCTCTTTCTCTCTATATCTATCTCTCTTGCTCTCTCTGTGCCTCTCTTGCCCTCTCATTTCTTTCCATCTCACTCCCTCTCTCTGTTCTTTGGACCAAACCAGGATTCCATGCTCACACAGAGGCCCCTGGTGGACTCTGGCATCTTCACTTTATGCTGAAGAATCAGACTTATGTGTATAAATCTCACTAGAGGGCCCTGTTAAAAACTGGGGAATATCAGGGTAATTCACGGGATTGTAGGTACTATTCCCAGGATCTTCCCGAGAATATGTGCTCACAGATTCACCAGTCGTTCACGGGATTTTCCCGTGTCTTGTTTCGAGGGTGGGTCTAAAGCCCATTGATTAAGTAGGGACCTTGTTTACTAGTTTTA
Organism: Acholoe squamosa; assembly: GCA_949317995.1. NCBI lineage: Eukaryota > Metazoa > Annelida > Polychaeta > Phyllodocida > Polynoidae > Acholoe > Acholoe squamosa. Next base: position 41,390,853 of record OX439035.1, on the reverse strand, counting down.
TCTAGTCTTGTATTGACTGTGTCAAGCCAAACGGACAGAATTTCTGAAAGTTTTAATTGCGATACCAATGTTTCTGACATATCAAAGCTCCTACCTCTGATATCATAGTAAAAAACATGAAATCAGGAGTTCGAAACTGAAATAGGCTTCAAATTCATGGAACTAGAACACCAAGTATTAGAATTCAACATTATAATTTTGTGCAGAGAGCACTGCAAATTGGAGCATACCCCATGGGGTGGCCACTTTAGCATGGTTTGGATAACCACTGCACCAGGCCACTGCAGCAAAAGTCTGTGAAGCAGTGGCTGTCGATCGCCATGGGATTCAGAAAAGCAGGGGCTGTTAGGTGCATCTTGACTTAAAAATGGGGACCGTTTTTTCACTTTGACTGGAAATAGGGGCAGTACTATTATGGCTGAAAATGGGGGCTCTTGATGCCGTTATAACTGAAAAGGGGGGCTGTCAACTTTTACAACCTTCAAAATGGTTGGCTGTAGGGCGGCACCTGTTACTTACTTTTAAACCACTAGTGCCCACCATACTCGTCTGGTGACTGTCTACTATATTGTAAAATATCATGTATTAGGTGCACCTATCATACAACTAGGAATGAAGGAAAATTATGCATGGTTATCAACAGAAGCCTAGACCCATACCCAGTGGGTCCACTATTTGGAATTTTGCTGGTTCTGCTACAAGTGGCAAATCAAACTGATGAGACATGTCACAATAGGTACCTTGTCCCTGAATAACACTCACTTCCAGGGACAAGCTGGTTCCATCTTAGGCCAAGATATTTTACCTAGACAGTAATTAAAAGATAGAGGAGAAAATATGTAACAAAGTAGTTCTTGTATTGGAGACTGTAGTTAGACTGCTCTACCTTGGAAAACATACCATCAATTACATGTATATGACTACTCCTCCCTTACAGCATGCCTGTCTCATACACCTACTGACTTAAAAACTAATTCTAAATCTTTCCTCTCGCAAGTACCAATTGAATAAATACTCCTCCCTTACAGCATGCCTGTCTGAACTATATATAGCTACAGCATTACACTGTATAGTTATAATAACATGAAATATATCACCACCAATCACCCTTAGGGGAACATCTAATCAACTCAGAGAATAGCCAATCAAGGTAGTGAACTACCTAATTAAGACATGTCTAGACATGAGGTCAGCACTTGTTGATGAAAATACGCATCTACAGATGATGCAATGCCTCACACCACCCAGCCTGTTATCCATTAGACTATTTAATTATACAATAGACTAAAAAACAATCTTCTAACCATTGGTTTTTGCTCATATTCTCACTTTCTACTTCTTCATCTATACTCCTACTGCCACACAAACTTGTACCGTAAACTCCCGTGTATAAGACGCGTCCTCTACGCCAAACAAATGCCTTGTGTGTCTTATAGGATGTACTGAAATTGGGGGTGCGTCTTATACGAGGGGTAATTTTACTATAGAAATGTACTGAATTTACAAATTCCATCCTTAAAATGTGCGTCTTATACGCGAAAATGCATGTGCTAAGTTTGGGGTGCGTCTTATACGCGCAGCGCGTCTTATACGCGGGAGTTTACGGTAGTTAAGAAGCTTCATTAGTCTTGGAGATAATTTCTCTATGGAAGTCTATGGGAAAAAACAAACTTCCAATTTCCCTATCCACTACCCAAAATTGAGCCACAGGATTTCATTAAAAAACATAATTAGACAACACTTCTGTACACTTTATTAAATGTTAATAAACTTCTATTGACCAGTTTTATCACAAATGACTTCAGAGTGATTACTCCCTTTTCTTGCCAACCCCCTCTCATAAAATTGGAGACTGAGGTCATATGCTATTTATAGCTGCAAGATTACACTGACGGTCCCCAATAATAACCTGTATTTTTTACTCAATATTTTGGGTGGCCAGAGGTAAAAAATAGATTTTTTCCCCAACGTCCAGACGCCAGAATCGCCTAGAACACTCCAAAATTACGCTTTCTGGACTTTTTTTTCATTTTGATCTACAAATCTTTAAAAAAAAAATCTTGGCGGCCAGAGTTAAGAAAATGGATTTTGTTGCTAGAAACCAGCCTCAGTCCCGCTTAGACACAATACCAAAATTTTGGGAAGCCCAGCGGTCAAAGAAATTGCCTTGGCTGGTTATCTGTGAGTTAGCCTCTGATCACCATTGTAATTGGGCATGTTGGTGCAGTAATGCAGCTGGAAGACCTTGGCTGGGATCTAGGGGAATCCACCTAGCGAAAGCTTGACATCTCCATTGTCACCCCCCCCCCCCCACAAATGACTTCACCTTGCTCTGGGTTACCAGAATCCACACCCAGACCCACCTAAGCCAGAGTCTCACTCCATCTACAGTCTACCCCATCAACCATACCCCACGTCCAATCTCAGCCTTTCATCAATTTTGAGACTCCCAACCTGTCTAGAGGGACCCCCGGGTCTCCTTTTCAATATTAACCTTAGGATTACTATAGCACCCTCATTTTTGACTAAGGGGGCGGGTGACGTCACTTCTAAACATAAATTCCCATAATGGTTTCCCCTCTAATGTTTAATCATTTAATTATAGAAGGCCAGGGGATACAGACAGCTTTCGGACTTCCCTAGCCCACTTAAAAGGGTCAATTTTTCCTCTTTCCTAACCCCTCAAGATGTGTGTGGTGCACATATGCACGGGCACCAACACATTCCTTCGTAAAACTGTGTATTGTAGTTCTTGCCATGAATATGACATTAGCTGTTGAAATGGCGTTAAACATCTATTACTCACTCAATTACAGACAGCCTTAACCCGATGGCTATGCCCATCCTTCTTGGATTCCTCCAGGACCTCCCATCAAGCCTCTGCGATATTAAACCCACCCACTTCTCCTTGGTTTTACAACCTTCCAATCCTCCAATTATTCGACCAAGCTCCCATCCTTTCCCATTTTGTTCTCCTATCTGTATACCCACATGTCTGGTCCTATCCCGTCAGGGGAGGGTTGCGGTTGAAAACTGAGAGTAAAAAAACACCTCTAAAGTTCAAATATCATTTTAATGACATAAGGAAAACTCAACGACTGTTGACACAAGCGAGGCTACAATATACACATACATACTTCCTTATTATCTCGATAAATAGAATCCTATTATTTAGTCAAAATTGCCATGATCATTAACAATGTGTATTGGGTGAAATTGGCCAGGCGCGCAGACCCCTTATGTATATCATTTAAGGAAATTTTCATATTTTTTTTATTGTACATAAATACTTGGAAACTAATCATGGGATCCAGGGAACAATTAACATATACAAAGGCTCACACCATAAAGAACTTGCGTTACTTGCAAACTTAAAAAAATAATTAACGAGAACCTATGTATCCCCGAGCGAGATAGTCCATGTGTCGAACTGTTAAATGCAAGAGACAGACCAAGTAACTTATCAACATGTGCTAGTTCATTTATGAACCAAGTAACTTATCAACACGTGCTAGTTCACTTATGAACCAAGTAACTTATCAACACGTGCTAGTTCACTTATGAACCAAGTAACTTATCAACACGTGCTAGTTCACTTATGAACCAAGTAACTTATCAACACGTGCTAGTTCACTTATGAACCAAGTAACTTATCAACACGTGCTAGTTCACTTATGAACCAAGTAACTTATCAACACGTGCTAGTTCACTTATGAAAAGCTGTAATACAATGTAATTTGAATCTACATGAAACCTCTTTTTGAGTCTCTATGCTAACACCTAATACCGTTTTTATCACAATAACTGTATAGGTCCGCCATGTAACAACAACCCCTCCCCCCCCCCCATCTCCTACTGTTCTTTTACATTTGAAATAGCTAAATAACTCGACATTCTTAATAATTTTTATAATGTCTTGATTCTGTACGGGGAATACTAATTCCTCACTCTTAGCACTTGACATGAATACCAATTATAAAGAAATCCAAAAGGTAAGAAGTGACATGGCAAATTAAAAATAATGTGAGAAAGTGATACTACAACGTTATAAACCGCGTGGTAAGTATTATGATACACTACATGGACACAATCAGTGCTATTGATAGACATTAGATGCAGCAGTCTTCAACTTTTGTATATCCTAACGTGTGTCCTAAAGGTGCAAGATAGACAAGCTGTACACATATTACAAAACTTTATTGAAAGGTGGTACATGAGGACATGAGTTAAATGACACATGTTGTACAAAGACTTACCCGAGTAAATGATTACCTGGACCTTGTTTGGCAAATATCATGTATACAAGTGGGATTGAGGAGTTATAATTTGTAGGGCCTGAACACTTATCATTTATAATTGCAAGATACCAATAATAGCTCAGACCTTTTAAGTGCCTATACTTTTTTTACCTCTTTAACTTTTTACATGACAATGGACAATCTTTATGGTTGACCAAATAACGTTATGTATGAGTGTTTTTTACAAAGAGTATTTTTAAACCCTTTGCCTTGCCAATATAGTACACAAGAGCCCTTTGCACCTTGTAAAGCTTTAATGGACTATGTCCTTCAGTATTCATGATAATTGAATACAGAGTTCTTGCAAGTAACTTACAGATGTGATACACTCCTGTAATTACGCACCAATGCAACACTGGTCAATTATGCAGAAGCGCGGAACTGGTGCACCGTGTTATGATGTCACAGGGCCAGGAGTCTGGGAGCATTAGGTTTTACAAGGAGGCGCTAGAGATAAGAGAAACGGCAGTTGTGGCACATTCGTTTGCTGCATGTCATTGGTATATATAATCAGACAGCTTTTAACTGAGGCACTTCCTAAGAATTTCTGTAGTTTCCGCTACATGTCATCATAGGATATTTCAAATACTGTGTGTATTTAAGAGTACACACTATACTTGTCTGGCACTGGTGCATAGATATAAGCCATCTTTGTTCTGAATACAAGTCATTTGCAATAGACTAGTCTTAAGACTGTTAGTTTGGGTTCCTTCGTGTGCATTTTATGCTAAAGCAATATCCCCGACCTAACTACAATATACAGCCCAAACTCTATCCAGCGTGCGTAACACGACAAGGTGCCCATGGTGTACTGTCCCTCTGTACACCTGTCATCCATTATGCACTTACATAATACACGTCGTACTTGACATACATATTTTGCTGAGAAGTCAAACCAATGCCCTTAATATCCAAACCCCTTACCGCTGTCCTAACTACAGTGTCATCAGACCTAAATCAGCTGTGTACAAAACTCCTTATTGTATTTATGTTGTGTTTATACATTAATTCAGCAGTTAATAGTCGACCAGGGGACGACCGTGTTTAGCTTGGTCCTCAAACCGAGGACGGCTACGGGGTGACCGGGATTTTTCTGGGGACCGTGACTTGTCCTGTCCCCACTTGGACCGTCCACTGTCTCCACTGTTGCGGTGGTGGCTGCGATAAGAGTCCCTGGATGAGTGATGAGAGTCCCTGTGTCCATCACCGTGACTGTCACGACGTCCATCATGGCTGTCCCGCGGTCTGTCACGACTTCCAGCATGAGCCCCGTCACGGTTGTCAGGACCACGGTCCCCATGACGACCATCCCGTCCATCACGCCTCCCATCACGGCCAGACCCCCGGTGGTCTCTGTCCCGTGGGGCTCGTAATGGTGACCTAGACCTTGTCCTTTTCCTGTGAGGAAAATACCTTATTAAAACGACTTTGACACAGATGAAAAAAAAAATTATATGAGTTTTCACATCAACATCTCTAGCTTTTAATTGCATATCTGTAATAGTTTGTTTAGAGAATGACACTTGAATCAGAGCAAGTAGAACACTGAATGTAAAGACTTTTTCCTAATAACAAAATAGAACTGTCACTTAAATACTCCCACCAAAATATCAATATGTGTCTTTACCTGTATGGCCGTTTGCCAGGCGACCTGTCATGGCTGCTCTTATAGTGGGAGCGTGCTGCGGAGCGGTCCCTGCCGTCATCATGCCCGATGGAGGAAGAGGCAACCTCCTCCCTACCATCCCATCCACTGTGGTCCTCACGCTCCCGGTGGCGCTTCTCCCGTTCCCGCTTGCGCATCTGGATGGCCAAGGCCCGTAGTTCCTCCTCACGATCCTGGTGTTGAAAATCAGTCAATTGAACATTTCCCTTGTATTTATATTGTATGCAGAAAATCAAATGTTGTTGTAGGATGAACGGGAGTATTGTAGACAAAATACGAGACATACCGTATGTGACATATGTGGAAGTCCAAGCGATTATAAAATGCCCTCTTACAGTTGGTTGGAACGATACATTTTGAAAGAAAACTAAGTAATAACTACTTAAAAAGCATTTTTCAGTCGCTGGGAATATCTAGATATACCTACCATTCGTTGCTGTTCTGCTTTAGAGATTTTCTCCTCTTCAGCCTTCTTGTCCATTTTATCTGTGGAGTAAAACAGAGATATCAGGACAAGGCGTGCTGGAGATGTACCTGTGCATGATTGGGCACGGCACAGAGATTCTTTTTGAATTTCTTTTTACATTGTGTTTCAACAAGTCGACAGATAGTGAGGCACGTAACTTATTGTATTTAAAAAGGAAATGATCATTGCAGAGTGTGCTTAAAAAGAATACCAAATGTCTTCTTTTAGTAACCGGAAGTTTACTTGGGACCTAACGGATAGTCTTAAATAAGACCAAAAAGAGGGGGTCGGGGGCTGTTAGGGCATATGTACTATTTACCTTGAATATTGTATTTCACTTACATTGTTTATTAAGCGCCGCTTGCATGCGCCGTTTGAGTCGATCCTGCATAGTAAGCCTCGAGCCCTATTAAAACAGTATCAGAGTATGATAATCAAACCTACAAAATGGGAACCTACAAAATGTAAGACCTTTTGTATTTCAGGACTGGCTAGCTTTTCTCGACCAAATTCTAAATAAATGTAACAATATCAAAAAGGCGTAGTTGAAAGCTGGAATAACTGGTACTTAAACCATGTGCATAAAATAGTTTTTCTTATCTACAGTATCATAAACGCAGTATTTACTTTATTTTTATATCTGTATGGACGCTTTCCTGACTCTCCATAGAATATAAAATAATGTATTAAGAAAACCTCTGGGCTAATTAAAGTCCCATAAAATTAAAATGGCTCCAGATAAACAAGTTTATTGCAATCTGGAATAATCAACTTTAAAATTGTACACAGCCGTGCAGATCAATGATCCAGCGATGACACTGGCATTGACTTTGATGGGTGGGGGAGGACAATGTACAAGTGTGGGGCGAGGTCGTTAATAAGTGTTGATGCATGAGTGGAGATGCTCTAGGTTTGAGTGTGGTGTACAATGTGAGGTTCTTACTGACTTTGGATGAAGTGGCAGCATTACCAACAGGAGTCAGTCCCACGTGAGGCCTACAAACACAAATAGTAGGACATTAGTCAGTGGCAACCTTAAAACCATGGACCTAAATTGACGTGTATCAAAGTTCGTGTTAAAAGCAAAGTGGATGCAAAATCACAACTCCTCGGATGTGTATATGATGATTTTGTAATTTTACTTTATAATCCTTTTCAAAGTCATTCACATAATAACCATATCATTATACGCCAAAAGATGTCTGATTTGAATGGAAAGTTGTGATCCAGTAGAATATGTTCTGTTGATACTCACTTCTTTTTCGGTGGTGGTGTTGTGTCTTTACTTTCAGCCTCATCATCTGAGAAGTTCAGCGACGAAGATGAAGATAAGCTGTCACGTCTGTAACGTTTTATCGCAGCCTCCTTACGGGGTGAACCTGATCGAGACCTTGATTTTGACCTTGAATCTGACCTTGACCTACTATACGAGCGTGACCTTGATCTCGATCGTGATGATGACCATGATCTATGGGGGAAAACAAATGATTGATGTAATTATTATTTTGTAAAGCAATGGTCATTTGCTCACACTTGACACTCATTTTCTTGATTTGAATGCTAATTAGATATAAGCCTACCACTCTCAGTTTTGATGGGTGCACTTTACTCGCTTCACAATATGGCTATAGGAAGATGCTTGAGCCAACAGTAGATAAATTGAGGCTCTATCCCTAATAGGTGTGTGTGTGTGTGTGTGTGTGTGTGTGTGTGTGTGTGTGTGTGTGTGTGTGTGTGTGTGTGTGTGTGTGCACTTCTCTATGCATTATCACATAAATGTAGAGTAGTCATCTTTTAACTAATAGACATTTTTCTCAGAGAGAGACTAGAGGATTTGAATGCTGGTGAATTTATTGGATGATGACTTTTATGCAATATCATACCTGCTTCTGGAACGTGAATACGATCTCGATCTTGACCTGGAACTAGATGATCTGGAATATGACCTTGATCTGCTACGTGACCTAGATCGTGACCTGGAGTCAGAACGTGATTTTGAACGGCGTCTGTTCCTTGACCTTGATCTTGACCTTGAATATGACTTTCTGTTACGTTGGGGTGATTTGGACTTTCTTGATGTCCCGCGAGATCTGGACCGACTGCGTGACCGTGAGCGCGACCTCTGAGAACGATAGGTCGTTTTGCTATGTGATCTTGACCGAGATCTTGATTGGGAGCGAGATTTCTCATTAATTCTTGGTTTTGGAGGAGGTGACCTTGATCGTGACGAGTCTGAAGAATTTGATCTTCTATGTAACAACCGTTTTGGTCTCATCTTTTTGGGACTCTTCTTTATGTTGGAGTCGTTTCTGTAAAGATACATCGCACAATGAATAATGTAAACCAGCACAGATGGCAAAGGCAAATCTATGTCCTATAGTCATTTATACATAAATCTAAAAAAGTTTACACTATCAGCCGAATAGTTGAATAATCAGAGGGGGATAAAACCAACACAGAAAATACCAAAGGTGAAAATTTTGAAAAGGGAATTTTTTGTGGTAACCGTCCAGTTCCTTTATATCATACTTCACCTTGGTTTGCCCATGTGGACAAAAAATAAAATACCAGAAAGGTCAAAATAACCAGAGCTTTCGGCATGGGTTGCTACATTTCGAATGACAACAGTGAATGAGCAGCTATTGTTACTTTAGCATGAACTACCTGAAATACACCAGGTTGGGTAAATGCCAGTATCAGCTTATCATTCCGTCATGTAAAGTCAGTTCTGTGTCTTATCACCATATCACTGGCCAAAGACAAGTCCATTTCACTACTTTTTAAGCTTTGTGATTCGCCTCGTTTCGCTTCCATGTCTAATATTGGGGCCAGTTTTCAAATCATTACACCACAGTTCTCATTTAGTGTGCATGTTTGATAAAGGAAAATGATAATGTTTCTGAGGACTCATACACTGCATTTAAGTCCGTACGTCACCTGCTGTATAGAGATATAGATATTTCTCTGCACATTTTATTTGTGTTTTGTTACCCACATAGTGGTAAAAACATTTGTAAGTGACAAACGTCTGAGTAGTAGCAGAAGTGGGGCGAGTGTGATACTGGACCGCAGGAAGGGATACTAAAACTGAGCACCGACCGGGGCGACTGGGTCAAGTTTGCGGATTGTAAATGGGGCGGTAGGCTGGGTCCCTGCACTATGCCACGGCCTTCGTCAGAACTGTTGCCGCCAAAGCTGGTGATGAACAGCACACCGCCGGCTGGACGTGGTGATGGTGAACGGGACCGGGATGATGACGACCTGTACCAACAAAGAAACAACCATGAAGTTCTGAGTAGTGCTTCTCTTATCCAAGGTTCTTAGGTTGACATAACTAAGAGATACATCATCTTTACACGGCTTCAAAATCACTATTTCCACATCAATGCTTCGTGTACAGTAACTGCATAAAACTCTTAGAACTAAACAACTATAATTCTTTTGGTACATTGTAGATCAGTCATAGGTTTTGCTGAGAGGGATACCATTTTTAGTATATTCCTGCTTTGTTTATTTCTGATATTATCATGTTCGAAATTTGTCGGTGCTTTTTGAATCAAACCAATGAGGATACCACCTTTAACATGAAAAGCAATTACATTAAGAATGAAATATTCCAAAGCTAAACTTACGCTCTCTTCACTGGTTCGTGCTTGGGAGACTCTTTCGCTGCATAGCTTTTGTGTAATGAAAGAAAAATGGAAAATCTGTATACCATTTCAATTTGATGATATATTTCCTCCTTTCAGAATCTGTGAAACAATTAAGAGACAACCAGTGCGAAATCGAAGGGTCTACACAACCGCTACCAAATACAAACAGCACTACTTTAGCTTAAGGACTAGTACTAGAGGTGTTTGGGTCGGCTGAGATATGCAAGCCGCTTTTCCAAAGTGAGCTGCCCACAAATGTTTGTCTGATAATTCAACAACTCCCGTGCATGGATGCGTTGCGAAAGATTACATGGAGAATGATAACCTGCATTCACATGAAATCTCGCCACCTGTAATTAAATCATGTCCTACCCCTAAAAGGCTAAATTGGTCAAATATCTTACATGACCTTTTATTACCTGGCTAGTTGAAATGTTTTCTTTATCGACTTTGAAATGACATTCACTGCTTTACCTGACTTTTTACTGACCAATGGGAACCCTGCACTTTTTCTAGATTGAGCACCGTTTTCTTAAAGTGTATGAAGAATCGATTGTGATCATGTTTGTTGTTTTTTTCAAGTTTGCATCTAGTGGGAAAGACACCATTCAAGTCCCTTCTGAACTTGGGATCATGTATCTTAATGATACCATAATATCAGTGTACTTACCTTGGAGGGCTGATTTGTCTTCCCTTCAACTTCCTTTCTTTATATGCTCTACGTTCTCGGCGAGATTTGCGACCCTGGAGATGAAGACATAGTAAGTTTCCAGATCCACACTTGTGAATAACAGTCATCCTTATAAGCGCATATGCATGGAGGGAAATGTGTATAAACCACGTCTAGTTGTATTAATCAATTGATAAAATAAAAATGGATGGGGAGGGGGTTATTTCTAGTCTAAATTGGCCAAACTAAGGGGGTTTGCACTTACTGGAGGATGTACGCGTGTTATACATCCATCAGATGGCTTAAATGTCATTAGCTATGGACCTGTTATTTCTTGCATGCTGTTTTTGCTATTGACTCCTTTGTCATTCTACAGGGAATTATCATAGCTTATAACACAATATCATAATCACTCACTGAAAATTGTGCCTTTTCTTCTTCCAAGATTTTAGCAAGGCGCAATGCTTCCTCTTCCTCTTTGTCACGGTGCAAAGCACTAAATAAGTAAATTAAGGATGAAAATAAATATATTACAACTAAAAAAATCTTTGTCAGATTTCTTTGATTCTTCATCCCATTAAGTTTATATCATATTAAATATAGAATAGCAATGTGCATTGCAGGTAACTCGAAAAGCCGATTTTTTTTCCTTTGTTTTCTCATGCCTTAGCTTGTAGTTAGGAAATATGAAGGATATGTGAGACTAGTCTTTAGCTATTATTCAGTTCAGTATATGGAGCTATGTATCTCATCTATGTATCTCATGTACCTTAATGAGGTTTAGAGAATAAAGTCATTGTCACCACTACAATGATATGTGCTTTGTAGGTTTATACAACAGGGAACTATTCGCACCACCAGCCTCCCTTTGAACCTCATTTACATATATCTGCACCCCTAATAGCCATTCGCACCACCTCAGTGTAAAAAGGCGGGAATTGTTGATCCATGGATCAACATCCCATAGGCTCAGCACTGGGTCCCAAAAGCCTCTTAAATGGACTGGACACAAACTGTGAATGACTTGTATGCACTCATGACAGGATATTTAAGAAAGTAAAAAAGAAAACAACTTCACTCTTTCCATATCATAAAATAGACATTCTAAGCTTCAATTCCATGTACAAATTGTGAAGTTTATTGCATCATTTAACAGTGTATTTGCAAATTTGAAATCCTGCCCCTCCCTTTTTTCCCCACCTTTTTTCCCCACCTTTACCCAGCTCTTATAACTCGCTTTTCGAGTTAATAAGGATGTACAAGAATAATGTGGTTTTTTTTTTATTTCAAATTAACCAGGGATGTTTCTTTATGTGAAAACTTACTCTACATAGTCTGTATCCACCATGCCATACTGAGTTGAACATAAGTTCAACATCTGTGATTGTTCTTCTGTCAGCATGTCCACGTCTAATGCCATATCTATAGGAAGAAATACATTATCAACAGCATTGCAGATGGCTGCTGCTCACAATATTATATAACTTTATCAATCTATCTAGAATTTTACTGTTGAAATTTATTGTTCAAATATTTTCTATAGGTTTTAATCATGTACCAGTTATAATCTTCAGCTACCAGTAGTCCCTGTTGGAGATGGGAAGCTTTGTGGAGAACATAATGTTATCAACTGAACACTTACCGAGATCCACTTCATCATCAGACAGAATATCTTTTTCTTCCTCCTCTTCCTCTTCTTCTACAACAGGTGTTTGAGGTTGCTGTGTCGGGGTGCTATCTTCGTATACAAAGCCAATTGCAGCCTTATCCTTGGACAACCTTTAGGCGCAAAAGGAAAACATCAGCATCTTAATACAGTACCTTGTGTGTAAGGCGCAGTTTATACGCGAGGATGGACACATTATAGAATCAGCTAAAGTTATGGGTACACCTTACACACACAATTCCATGGTACAGATACATATTCAAATGTCTAAGATAGAGTTCCTTTCTAACTTTCTTAGTAACCAGAGTGCTGCTCCCCAGAGTTTACAAAAGTAGTCACTACAGTAGGCAAATTTCATGACGATGGATTTTTCTGCAAGAAAAACAGCAACTCATAGAAAGCTGTTGAAAACCTACTTTTTCTTTTCTTCTGCAGCTATCTTGTTTTGGTGAGTTTCTATGGCACCAAACTGCTCGTCCATGTAAATTTGTTGAAGACACTGCTCCTCAGTCACTGAGAATATAAAAAGAAAAAAAACATTTTCAGTTACTTGTCTTGTATTAAAATTGCATTATCCGCTTCCATGTACAAACTGAACAGTATATGTATCTTATACTATTGTAGGGGCCGGCATCGTTGTATATATACTAGTGCGGTTCATCCGAGACGTGCTCGTGTGGTGCTCGTTCCTTCTATGCCAACCAGGTGTCGCTTCGCGATACCCGTTTGGTACAAGAGGGGGCAGCACCATGCCTCGCGTCCAGCTTCTACTAAGAAGCCGGACGATCCGCAGAAGGGGACTGGACTTGCTCCAGTCAAGATGTACACTTATTATAGAGCATACGTGAATAAAGGCCTACCCGAGCGGTAGGGGTAATCTGGGGCTTTGCCCAACCCGAATCACTCGTGTTGTGTTGGTGTCTTTAGTGATAAGCGAGCCAACGAGCCACCCAACATATAAGTCGATACGAACCATTACACTATATCAAATCCAGTTATGTGTGGGCGTCGTATTGGGGAATATTGTCTATTGGTCGCTTGACGGCAATTTTATCCTGAATGTATTGCTCTAACTAATCGATTTACATCAAAATGTTTCATTCCCTTCTGTGTAATGAATCTAGTTTAAAGTACAACTACAAAAGGGCATACAAACCTCCAGCACATTCATTCTGTACAAGAATCCGATATCTTTCATAATTTATTTGACGCATCTCTTCCTCCTCTTCTGCTGTCATCCTAAAAGGAAAACACGGACATGGTATTCAAAGCAAGACAGTATAACTGCTTATTCACACATTTCAATCTAATTCTATCAGTCAATTCTTAAATTTGATATTTCTATTATCTAAGCACAGACCCCCTCCCCCATTCTCACTTAGGTAACTGAATGTCAGAGACTATGGTATATATGATTCTTAAAAAAGAAATTCTGAAAAACTCCCTGAGAAATCCTAAGATAAGAGTTAGTATTTACTTACGGTGGGGGAGCACTGACACGCTCATCGTGATAGTCAAGGTTGGCTCGAACATCAAAACGGTCAATCATTATGTCAGGGTTGCCTTGCCATGGCATCCTGTGAATGCAAATATAGAGCTATAATCATACAAGGATTCACCAACCAGAGATGCCACTCACTGGCCGACAAAAACCAGGAAAACTGAACTTTGGACACATTTTCCCAGGAATTTAACATAATTTAATACAGAAATCTTGAAATGAAAACCAGGAATTCCTGGTAAATCAGGAAAAGTGGCATCTCTGTGTACATTAACTTTGCAATCAATACGCTGTTTAAATTATTGCTATGTATGATTTTGTTTGTTTGTTTAGTTTTACGTCCGGGGGCCATCGAGGAACTCAGACATTCAAGCTATGTATGAAACATCACTGTTAGACTTACATGCTTTGCGGCCCTTCAGCAGCAATGGCAACCGACATTTCCAAATGAATCTTCGTTGGTCTGCCATAAATGCGCAGGAACTGCGTCGGATCAAGTTTCTGAAAGTCATAACCTCTAAATGCTCAAATGGAGTTCCCGGAACTGAGCCTTTAAATAGACTTTTTTTTATGGACCCAGCTGATAACGGTATAGGTTATAGGGGGGAAAACGGGAGAAAGTATTTTATCCAAGAATACTGGGGCAACTAGTGGTCAGTTATAACATTGGTCGTGGTCTATCAAGGGCTACATTGTAACATGTCATGAAATAGTTACAAAATGCTATCAATATGCAATACTAGATTCTTACAATTTTTTCATAATACTCCCTCCTCCTTTCGGCTCTCCTTTTATAGTCCACCATTAGGCCTCGGATTTTCTTCTCCTGCCGCCTAGCTTCGTGCCACATACCTAAGCTGAATGAACGCTCTCATTTACACTGTGTCCCACCCTATCTGTGATAAAACAACACAAAGAAAAAGGTTTTTAAATGGAAACATTGTCAAATTTCGTATAAAACTCAAATTATATCTACCGGTTTTAGTTTTGTACAAAACATATGTTGTTGTTTTTTTGTTTGGTTGATTTTATACTACCGGTACCATAATACCCCATCACGGTCACTAGGTCTTGTTTAATAAGGTATAACTTATAGGCGAGGATAGACCATGTAGAATCCCTGGCCTGGTACAAATAACACTAGGGCCACCCTTAAAATATGTTCGTGTCCTGTCCAGAGGCCTGGTGGAATTTTTTTTGAGAATGGGAAAAAAGTTTTCTTGAGTTCTAAAAAAAAAAATTTTTTGTCTATTAGCATACGAATCTAGGTTTCCAATCACTGAATCCTAGAATGCGATGATAAATTCATGCCATCCCCACTTGCGATGTACATGACAAATAAATATCTTTTCCTAAAAAAGAATTTCCCCCTCCCTCCCTCATGGGTCTGAAAAATCCCACCCTCTGGACAGGAAACGAACATATTTTTAAGGGTGGCCTAGTGGATGCCACTGTCTGTCACTTATGTCAATATTATTGAGTATCCTGTACTTTCTGTCACCTTATTCTGGTCATTATTTTATTACCATTATCAGTTTAGGTAAAATGTCTGGTGTATTTTGGCCACCATCATCAATTGGACGATCCTGAATTTGTAGTCGTAGTTTGACGACCTCTCGCCACTGGGAGTGGGTCTCTCTGTCTATGAATTTGATGCCATGGCCCCGGATCACAATCCCACTGAGAAGTGATTATCCAGGCCTTTGTTGGCCTTGCCAGGTTATGGTGGACAAGGTACAGAACACTTACAAGTTATGGGGATGGCAGTGTCAGTCAGCGTGTCTGGCCAGTCAGTGATAGACGGAACCATTGCTTAAGGAGCGATGGTAAGCAGTAACACTGGTGTGGTGGTGGAACTTTCAGAGTAGTTTCCCAATCCCCCAATGAAAACTTGGTCTCTAGTCTTATGTGGGGTGGCCTTTGATATCTTAACTCTAGGACCTACCTACTTGTTGTGTATTGTTTTGAAATGTGAAATCATATACCATGCCTTTGTTTTTTTGTAACCAGTTATCTGGAACTCAGACATGTTGGGCAAGGTGGCAAGTGCTGGTTCCTGGTTGGCCTGACTGTTGTTTTTTGTGGTGGTGAGTGAGTGAGTGAGTGAGTGAGTGAGTGAGTGAGTGAGTGAGTGAGTGAGTGAGTGAGTAATAGGTGTTTAACGCCATTTCAGCTAAGGTCATATTCATGGCGAGAAAGACATTACACAATTTTACCGAGGAATGTGTCAGTGTCCGCGCATATGTGCACCACACATATCCTGAGGGGATAGAAAAGAAGAGATATAGACCCTTTTAAGTGGGCTAGGGAGGCCCGTTTTGTGGTGGTCCCTCTGGTGAGTAAAGTATGAACTTTAACAGCCTGCCACCTAGTGGTGTCACAGCAGTATTCCGCCCAAGTAAACCCAGCTAAATAGTCCCAACTAAAAACAGTGTTTTGCTTGGTATAATTAGTGCCAGGGGACCTTATTTTTATCACAGATTAATAATTTTGGTACCAGAAGAAAGGTAACAATTTGGGGGAAAAAACTTTTTGGTCACCATGGAAACCTATTGTGTCAGAGAGGGGTCCAAGGTCACATTTGTGACCTGTCAGGGGCGCCTGTATCATTTAGTTTATTCAACATGGTGGTTTGCATGGCAACCATAACAGATCTGACTCTGTTATGTTTGACCATGCTAAAAAAATCAAGAATGACTTCAGCTTTAATTTAGCTTCATAAAGGTCAAAACAAGACAGGGGACTACTGAAATTAATGCACACAGGCAGTTTTTGGCCAAATTATGCCTGGCATAATTTGTCCAAAAACTGCCCTCAAACCCATGGCACTTGGTTTCAGTGGACATCAATTGCTGGGCCTCTGAATGAATATATCAGGGCCCGGTTAGCTTAGCTTAGAAATCTAAACTCTCATCTCTGTACTGCCATATCACCTCAGCTTATTTAAAAAAAAACGCTGTTCTTGAGTTCAGCCTGCTAAACTAGGTTAGCTGGGTAAGTCAGTGACTGATTAAGGGAGTGGTCATTTTTTAACAACAGGGGGGGGGGTGAAATTCCGCGCATGCACGGTGAAAAATTCCCCCCCCCCCTCCGAAGGGTCTGAAATTTCTCCATCCCCCTATTATTCTATAGTTGCGCGCGGGCTTTTTCGCTGAAAAGGGGCAACATTTTTTTTGTCCCCCCCTAAGAGGGATCCCAACCTGGTCAACCGGGTGGGTGACTTGATCTGGTACATTCTAGGGAGCAGCAGTGACGTCATAGCATCCAGTGCGACCCTTATCAGGCTTTAATATCGCCCTGCTGATAACAGTCCTCATGAAGGGTTAAATTAAATGGGAAATGTACTAGAAAAAGGTATTAAAATCCTTATCAGAAAAGATCTAGGCATCGTACAGCATAATGCATTCCAAAATCTGAAAGATATTCAAAATTTGCATCACATACTTGATGCATTTTTTTCTAAACCAAGTATTGGAAAAGAAAACAGCAAAAATGCTACTTTTTTCTAGTACATTGACTATATAATTTGACCCTTTGCCCGTTCCCTAGCAACCAGGGTTCTGCTCCCGAGAATCCGGGATGTAGCTGTGGTGTCCGCCCGATGGGTACAGCCGGTCGACCCTAGTGGAGGCCACCTCGGCACTTCGTTCTGTGCGGTGGAGGGAAAAGACCATGGGAAATTTTGAGGTCCTGCACCCGAGGTGCCCGCGCAAATCCCCTGCCATCAATTCTGAACCAATCTTTCTGAAAATTCATATGTACATACATATGGTACCTCTTTACCCTCGCTCAAATGTTTGGAAAGCTATGATAAGTCTAAGATGGACAATTTGGCCATTTTGCAAGGCTCACCTTCTTGCCACTGTGCGATGTTTTCAAAACAAAGATGGCGGCCGTTGCATACGCAAGGCTCCACTAGGCAATGTTCTAGTTGCTATATCTCAATCAATTTATTAAATTAAGTTCCCATTTTTTCAGATCTTGTAGATATTAGCATAAACTATCACCCATAGCTTCTACAGTACCCAGTTTCACCTATAAATATATCGGTGAGGCACATGTAAACAAAGTATTTCCAATTTGTTTGCGAAAATAATACAATAGGTGGCAGCAAAATCAGTCTCCAAACCTTTTTATGATAAGAGGCCAGTCCCTAACATCATATGCCTAGGGACCGGTGGGCAGGTCTAGTATTGTTAACCGGATGATCGGATTGGGGCACGCGAAAGTGGCCAGGCTGTCACTGGCACTGTCAGTGTCACGGTGACTCACTGACTGTGTCAAACGCCAATTGCAAAATGAATAAATAACTAAATCTACGCGCAGCTACCATAATTCCTACCAGTTGCAAATCTGCTGATTCTTATGAATCAATCCCACTCACCAGCCAACAAATTAACCACCATAGCAGGCAGAAATATAAGAAATTTCCAGCTTCTTGCAGAGCGATAAATGGGGATCACTCGAACTCTTCCGACGCCATTTTCCCTATCTCGTCTATCCGAGAAAAGGGAATAATTATTTAGTACACAACTCAGAGTGACTACCAAATCATCGACGAATTCTCTACAGTCGTATTTATTCTCAGAGATTCCCCAAAATACAAATTAGTCAATACCGAATAAATATAGCATGCGCGCCATCTTGTGGTTTCCACTGGGACTTTCATTCTTGCGTCTTCATAAAGCACACAAAGAGTAACGTCTACCAACTTATCGGGGTAAGTTTATTCCAATTGAATTAATATATCCTTGTCATAGAGTAGAAACCTATTAATAGATACTAAACTTGAATATCACAGAACAAGGTGCGATATGTTAAAGGGATGTGACCAACCCCCACCCCAACACTTTTTTTTGTAGGCACTTAGGTTACCGTAAAATGGGGATACTTTGGCCCACTTTTTGGATATTTCCGAAAAAATTAGCATGATAGGAGTGCAAGTATTTGAGAAATAACTATCATTAGTTTGAGTTTTAGTTAGTATCTTTCAGATGTATGTGAAATTTTAAAATTTTGTGCCCAGCAAGTACTAGATTTACATCGAAATAGGTTGGGGCAAAGTTACCCTTACTCCGGGGCAACATTGGCCCACAAGGGATTTCCCTATGGTAGTATATTTCATATTTTTTCACAACCAAATATGGGGTCAAAGTTACCCCTAAAAACTTTGTCAATATAAAAAGCATTCTTAGAAAGTATCCAATTCAGGTATTTTTCATCATAGGTAAACAAAACTCATGGAATGGATACAGTCTTGAGATGCCTTTGGGTTGATTAATTGTTGCTTAAAACCAACAGACTCATTCTTGAATATTATTGGTTGATCCAGACGCAATTTCCAGACACACTGAAAATCGGTGAAAATTTTGGCCTCTACTCATTGCCTTATATCTAAAAATAATTATCACTTTCAAAATTCTATTTAGGCAAAAATTGTAGCTTAGATGATAGGTTTTTAGATAAAAGTGACCTAGATATGAAAAATATCCTTAATTGTAATATCCAGATCAAAACAACATTTTTCTGTGACTGGGCTAATGTTACCCCTTAAGGGACAAAGTATCCCCATTTTTACGGTACCTAACTTGGTTCTATGCACTCTAGCTAGTGATCTATGGATAGATCTTGCAAAACTGATTGATTTTGCTTTTTGAATGAAGTCTTTATGTCGATTTAAAGCAAAGTTATGGCCGTTCAAAGACCTGAAATTCAGCCTATCGTTCTGCCACAATTAAACATAGTTAAGAGTTTAATTGTGATCCAAATTTTGTGATCGACCAAACTGGTATCAAGAGTCATTTACTTACTTAAATGCCTATTTCTCATGAACTATTGAATTTAGAAACATGATTTAAAAACTGGATTGAAGGTCATCACAAGGCAGATGTGACCATACATGTGATGACCTTTTCCAAGGTCAAGGTCATTTTAATGTCAAAGGTCAATGTTGCAGAATTAGGTAAATGAGTACTTCCCATGAAAAGCTTAACTAGAAACTTGATATAAGACATAGTTGAAGGTGTTTTTTTTTTCAGTGATTCAGTGAACAGGCATGTAGTGACCTTGGCCAAGGTCAAGGTCACTCCAAGGTCGAATTATGAAATTGGAATAAAATCAACACATCTCGTGATATATCAAGGCTAGAAACTTGAGATAAAGACTGGGTCTAAGGTCAGCAAAAGACGGAGATGACCATGCATATTGTGACCTTGGAAAGATCAAGGTCATGTCAAGGTCAATTTTATGAAATGGGAGTAAAATTGCCATATCTCATGATATATCAAGGCTGGAAACTTCAGATAAAAAGTGGGTTTAGGATAAGCAAATAACAGAGGTAACCATGCATGTAGTGACCTTGTCCAAGGTGAATGATGTATTGCTGTCCTCCCCTCCATATTTAAGGGGGCCTACTGAGATCCTTTCAGTCAGAGAGGTCCAGCCCTAGGCCCAGGCTAGGGAAATGTTCACCTGACTAAAATGCAGCTCACCCTGTCTCAAGGGGCAGTTCAAGGGGAGTCCTCTGCCTGGACCCTTCCCTCCCCCCCCCCCCCCACCCTATGACTGGTGTTCAAACTTCAAAGAAAAGTCCTACTAGTCACTCACAGAGAAGCCCTGGTAGTCACCCCCAGCCCCAGCCTGGGCCCAGGGGCACCTCCAGGTGTTCAGTGGTGCAGTGGAGGAGGTGTGAGTGCTAATCTCTCACTCCCCCTCACAGTGCTAATAGGTCATGATTTTGTTGTTGCATAGAAAACATACTGTTCCCTATTGGAAATACAAAAACTAAACATCTTCTAGACCTTATTTAACCAGGGAACATGTGAGTATTATTTTTATTAATGTGAGATGTGAACTTCATGTCATAATATGCTCCTGAAGAGGGGCTGTGTACAAATGACGTCATGCATTTTTGGACCATTTTTGACCCCCCCTCCCCCCCTTGTCATGTTTCGTCATACAACATTTGATCCCCCCTTAGCATGACGTCATGCAGAGAGCTACCCCCCCCCTCCAAGTTCATGAATAGTGTAGGCTTATTCCGACCTAGCAGGATACATTATTGACCAATCAGAAAATTCCCTTCATTCGGTGCAGACTTTTTAGGGTGCATTACAAAACTCCTTGTACCGCTACCGATCACCCTGGCTGTTATCAGTCCTTATCAGCTTGGTACCAGCTTGAGCAGGGGTCGCCCCAATAAGGATCTGCTACCATGGAATAGCCAAAAAACAAAATTAATTGAAATGGTTCAAAAGGACATATAGTGGGGGTGAATTGGCAATTAAAGATAAGATGAACTAGCACTGATCAACAAATCAACAGAGAAACATGCCAAACACTGTCAGCTTATGGGCCAGGGGAGGGGGTGGCACTTCAATTGTTTTTGATACGGATGTGTGGCTGAACCCCAAACTACATTTACCCTTGCTATTGCACTCGTTCACAGGGTTTTTCGTCAAAACTCTACTCTTGCTAGGGAACTTTTGGCATGACAATTTTAGATTTTGCTCAAAATATCTTAAATCGACCTTGTTTGGAGAAAATTTGAATTTTTGTTCATGATATTTTCATGAGAACTGAGAAAATATACATGAACATTTCTGAATTTTCAACGTGAATCAGGGTATTTTGCTGAACGTTAACCCTTGCTAGGGACATTTTGCTCAAAAGTAGACCCTTACTGGGGACATTTGTGGACGAAACAGGAGGCTTGCTAGCGACTTTACCCAGAAAAAGTTCCCTTGCCTGCCGCACATATGTGTCTACATTACATAGAGAGTGCCCCCCAGGCTTAAGGGTCCTTATATGCTGGATGCACTATACCCATACCTAATACACAGAGTACTATGGTAGTGATCATATACAAGTATTTCCTGTCACAAAAGGTCCTAAAAACTGTCTAGGTCAATAGTCCTAAACAAGATCTCAGAAAGTATCACAAATTCTTAGAAGACCTTCAATTGCAATCATACTTCCAATTTATGATATTACAAAGCAATTGAGTCACCTCAGGATTTTACTGTAGTACCTGCAAATAAGGTGAGTCCCATAGAGTTCCATTCAGACAAAGATGTGGAGAGTAAACTAAGGGGGGAAGTCCCTTTTACATCTCCCCAAGCATCTCCTCAATCAAAATAGCAACAGGGTGGTGGAGAGCTCCAAGGGATTACTCCTCAACAACTGGAGGGGGTGGATTGGGAGAGGAGCAAAATAATTTTGATACCTCAAGGAGTTGGAGGGGGAGGGGTAAAAAAGAAATTCATGCCTTTTCAGCAAAAAAAGCCTGTGGATACCTATTGATGCTGCCCTGAGGCAGCAGCGCAGATTCAGTGGTATTTTAGCTGCTTCCCAAGGGCAGCAGTGGTCCTTTTTAAAAAGGGTTAAATCTGTATGGGGCCTGGATTAGGGGTAAGAGAAGTGCACTCTGGCCTGGACATCAACTTGACTTTACACTGACATTGATGGCAGTGACACTCATTGAGTGAGATGTCTGAGGAAGGCATGCATGTAGGGCCTATAGGTATTATATTTCCCTACCTTTACAATTTTTCTTTTCTTGCCAAAACCAAAGCAAATTGTGATTTCTTGATGACATGATGTCATGCAGCCAATGACCCCCCCCTCCCCCCTTGTCATGCTTGGTCATGGGAAGTGGGACCCCCCCTCCCCCCCTCCTGCATGACGTCATTTGTACACAGCCCCAGATAAGCTCTCAATTCACCTGGGAGAAATATATTCGTTTTTTCTCCAATTCATTAAACAGATGCATGCATATTGTAGCCCTCTCCAAGGCCGTTAAAATGACACCCTATTTGTCCAAATCCACCAGTAAACAGCTCCAGAATCAATAAGTAAAGATATGTCAGATGGAAGTCTGCTATTTTTGCTCTATCACACTTTTGGCCTCCGCACACAGCAGACCCGCACACGGGAGTTATGTCAGTGCCTACACTTTAATAATTGTAAACTGTATACTACTAGACTAGTAGAAGCCATCTCTAACTGCAAATACAGGAAGTGACCTTGAAAGGGTATTTCAAACAAATTAGTGGAGGGGGACTAGCTGAATATAGATTTAACTGATGGTAAATTTTAATAAAGTACTGGGTAAATAAAATCAAAACAACTGACTATCACTGTTAACGCTTCAAGCCATAAATAAATGCAAATGGGACAATATTAGCTACACCTGGGACATCAAATATGGACATAACACACTTTTCAGGGGCACTATTTGGCCAGTAAACCCGGAAGTGACCTGATTTAGGGTGGTGACACCTTAACAACAAAGCCGTTACTTTGGCAACTTTTAAATTGCCAAACGATACTTTAAAGTCTTCTTAAAAATATTATAGGGGTTTAATCAGTCTGTTTTGTCCATAAAAGTTGTCAGAGGCCTAATGAAAGATCAATTTTGATGTGTTCCTTAGGAAAATTCACCTGACTTTGTTAGGTCAAACACATTTTCTTAGATCTGTATAAACTTCACCTTTCATATGATACCATCCGCTAAGGTCTGAGAATTATAAGCAATGGGGTGGCCATTCTTCCTACACATATCTCATCATACTGATCACCAAATTGAGCTTTGGAGCACCTCCAGCAGAGCTGCTCAAGGTCATGTGATCTGACCTAAGGTCATGTGACCTTGGGGGAGGCCATCTTGGTTACTATGGATACTTAACTCAGTAGATTTGAATATCACACTATCACAAGCAAGCAAGCCTGCATAAGAAATCATGGGATTAAGAGGAAAAGGAGCCTACAAAAAGCACAGGTTTCGCTCAAAGTTAGAATGCCAAGGTAAGGAGACTACCCAAACATTGCCATCTGAGCCGAAAAGTGTTTTGATACCACATAATGAGGAGAAAGTGCATGAAATTAAAACATCAAATGACTGGAAATACAAGAGAGTGCCAAAAGACATTGCTCGAAGAGTGGTCAGCAGTAAGGCTAAGTGTTGTTACCTCCGGCCTGGGGAATCAAGGACTAGTAAAGTATGGAGTACATTTCAGCCTACACCTGCCAACGGTAACATTTTTGTCAGCATCATAAAGTTAATGGGAATGCTGAATTTGGTGGCATATGGACATAGCCAAGTTCAAAGTGATGGATAAGGACAACAGAGGCCTGGGGACATCATTAAGACTGTGCTGCACACACTGTAGATGGAAAATGAAGGGCCTATTCAAGCTTTATGGAAAGGAATTACTAATATACCAAAAGAAATTCATGATTAAAAGGATATATGGTGATTCTTAAGCCTTTAAGGGCCACTGATGCATTAATGCATCATGCCCGTACTGTCAGCACGATGCACCAATGAAGTGCAGGCGAGCTGCTCGCCAGCACTTCATTGGTGCATCGTGCCAACCCTCTGGGAGTATATATGTTTCAACCCCGTAGTGTGAGCAACCATGTAGTGTCGGCATACTCCCGTAGTGTCAGCACGATGAACCAATGAAGTGCTACGGTGATACAGAAACAATTATGATTAAAGTCAGTCTGGCAAAAGACAATATAATTGCATGCTTTTGCGGAGACCACAGCAAGTGCAGGGAGTGTTTGCTTTTGTGCCGGGGTGGTCGCAGGAAGACACCGACTCACTTGCCATACGACAGCTATCTGCATCTGGGAGAGGGAGATATAGACACGATGCAAAAAGTAATGGGCACGTTCCTTGGCAAGGACAGCCTGAATGGCATGTTATCTGGCTTGGATACAAACAAAGTTGAGAGCCTCCACCACAGAACCCTTAAAGTTCTTCCCAAAACGAAGCTACATAAGAAAAACTTTAATGGCGGTAACAATTCAGCAATGCATAGTGACAGCTTTGGCACTGCAGCATCGCTTGCCATGGTCAACCGTCATCGTGGCGCAGAGAACAAGGGAGCTGACGCAATCACATTCATGCAAAAAAAGGACACTAGGGATTGCATACAGCGAAGGCTACCATCAGCTCGGGCCAAGAGGAAAAAGAGGCATTATCACACACTCAACATGTGCAAGTTCTCTACCCTCAGCATCAAATAAGGTCTTGTATTTCTGATATGTTTTGCAAAGGACACAACATATGAGACTCTATGCTTGGTTGGTTGTGACTGCCTTTGGCGTGGATTGGGGCCACTGGTATTTCTTTTTTTTTTCAAAAGCCTTCCTTCCTCCCATTCCATTTTATAAGGCCTACTGCAGAAACACGCGTAATCTACCTTCACAGTATCACTATAGGTTTCCCACTCAACAAAAAAACGTTATTTCACGTCAAGAAACCGTTTTTAACGTTTTAAAAAGTTTTGCCATGATAAGGAGCCATAAGGAAACATTCTGAAACATTTTACGTTT
Source organism: Acholoe squamosa (assembly GCA_949317995.1). Classification (NCBI taxonomy): domain Eukaryota; kingdom Metazoa; phylum Annelida; class Polychaeta; order Phyllodocida; family Polynoidae; genus Acholoe; species Acholoe squamosa. The sequence goes on along the minus strand of OX439035.1, from coordinate 41,365,590 downwards.
TTTGTTGACTGGGTTGTGTGTCCAGTGGTCCGTCCTAGTCGCCATATCCACATCTTTAGGGGTGTAAATATGAAGGGATCAACATAGGTCCATCCTCGTTGCCATTTTGACATCTTTAGGGGTGTGGGATATGTGATATGTGATCTGTGTATTATGAAGGGATCATGGGAACATCTGGAGATCGTTCATGGACGCTGGCAGGTGTCCAAGTGTTAATTTTCCCTTTCAAATATTTACGTTATCCGGTACGTTTCCCTGCGCTCACAACAGTCAGTCCGTCAGGAGGGTCCATCACAGTCTGTCCATCAGTGAGTCAGTTGCGCTGTCCGTATAGGTCATATAGCTGCATTATTCAACCAATGCCCAATACATAGTCACCCTCCCATGTCTGGATTATGCAGGTTAGTTTAAAAGTTAACAATTATAACTTTAAACTAGCTCAGAAAGTGCAAAAAGTTGTCGGGCGTGGAATAATTACAATACAATCTGCATATTGTCCATGTCCAGAGCATTGACTCTCATCTTTACAGGAATTTCTTTGGCTGTTTATAGCTGCAGGTTCATATGACAGGTGATCTAATTGTATACACTTTTTCTGGTGGCACAGGTGAGAAATCTGATTTAGGGTGGTGACACCATAAGAACTATCTGATAGGTATGAGTTTACCTAGACATATTGATTGAATACTTAGTCTAGTGGAACTTTTTTTGCTTTTCATTACCGGTATTCATCATCTACACATCGGTGCATCTAGGTTGTAGATGTGACCATTTTTTTCATATTTTTTTAAATAATGAAATTTTCCCATGCGGCCCCTTCAAAAGCATGCAGGCGATAGATGGTAAACTGCAATATTCGACATGCAGATTCAACAGGACGATTGGACAGAATTTGAAAGGACTGTTGGACAGATTTTTGGGACAATTCAACAGATTGTTACTGATGTAAATAACAATCTTATTTCTATTGTTTCTAACATCTTTTGCCATTCCATGATTCTACAGAATCAAGGACAATATCACAAGGGTTGTTGCCCTTTGTCTTCAAATTCCATAAGAAGAGAGTGCACAAGAACCTGTTGAATAGTCCTGTCCAATTGTTTCACACTACATGAACATCTGTCGAACTGCCGGACCTGGCGAACCATCAATCTGTCAAACTATCTACCAACGAAGGAAACCAGTCCTGTATTTGGGGGAAGCTCTATATAAGATATAGTGGGGCCATCTCATGCCAGAACTCCCCCAGCTAGCAAGGATACGTTGGGCCAACGTTGGCAATGGTCGGCACCGTCGGCAGCAATATTCCAACGTTGGCAGTCTGATGTCATACCAACGTTGGCAAATCTAAGTTGTGACAATGTTGGCACTACTCCCGCTGCCCTGCCAAACATTGGTACAACGTCAGATATTTCCCGTAGTACCAACATTGGCAGTTCATTGCTGTATTAACCAGGGGTGTGAAATTTCCGCGGAAATCCACGTTTTTGGTGCTCAGAAAGACCATTATTGAGATCTATGCAAATCCACTGAGAAAAGAAATTACCATTTGTAGGGGGGGGGGGCGGGGGTCTGACTTGGAATGTCTGCCAATGTCATTCCAGATTGAGAATTGTTGGCCTCCCAATTGTAATTCCAAACATCCCTGTACAACAGAGTGTGGTTATATTTTGCCCAAATAACATTAAAATCACTTTAATTAAGCTTTATCCTACATAAAAGCACTAACTAGCAAGCCGTATATTACACTTCAGAGGAAATGGGTTTCGGGATTTCACACCCCTGATTAACGTTGGCAGGTCTTCCACTAATGAGGAAATAACCAACGTTGGCCCAACGTTGGCAACATACTGTGTACCCAACCTCCAACAGAGGGCATTGTTGGCTATATGAAGAGATTTTACCTGCTAGATCCTTCAAATCATGTCATGATAAGCATCAGATTAGCATGTATATCGAGTGTTTTTGATATCTTTAAATCCAGAAAAGTTCAATTAAAGTATTTATGATAAATGTTCAACAGTTTTATATGAAATAACAAAATACTTGAAACATCACCACAAGGACACCCTTTTTAAGGCAATTAGAAGTAGTTAAGGTCTAAACTATGGAATGACATTGTATCACTTCTTGGTCAATACAGCTAAGATAAGGTGAAATTGAAGAAATGGCTGTCTCTAAAATGATGATTCTTGACAGCTATATCTTTAAATAGATGTGATCACATAACCCTGGCTATCGTTGGCCCAACATTGGCACAACGTATCTTTGCTAGCTGGGCCCAGTTGAGTAGGTCTTGTGCAGACCCATCCTACGCCCTATCCGGGTAATCATCTTTGGAACTGATCTATGCCCAGTTTGGGGTGCCAACTTTGAAACCAATCTGTGCACAAAGTATTTTTCCATTTTAAAGCTGATGATCTGTGCCCAAATCAGTTAGGCTGATATGGCCCACACATCTTGCTGAGAACAACAACTGTTGTGAGCCCAGCAGTGTCAATTCAGTTTGCCCTATTGCCATATTGGGGCAACCCAATGTGGCACTCACTGCAAAACTACCATTTGCCAAACCTAAAACCATAAACTGTATTATGCCCACTTTGAACCAGCTTATCTGAGCAAAAACTGAACTGACCCCAAGTAAAGGGGCTTGCTGCATGGTAAGCTGTGTAAATACCATTTCCTTATGTTACTCATATGGTGCATGTATTTTCGATCCCAATATACATCGGGCTTCCCTAGCCCACTTAAAAGGGTCTATTTCTCCTCTTTCCTATCCTCTTGGGATGTGTGTGGTGCACATATGCGCGGGCACTGACACATTCCCCTGTGAAATAGTGTAATGTAGTTCTCGCCATGAATATGACCTTAGCTGTCGAAATGGCGTTAAACATCTATTACTCACTCACTCACTCCCAATATACATACTAGTCACATGGTGCATACACATTCCACTATATATACTAATAATTTGGTGTATGGACCGTAAAACCTCACCTATAAGTCTACCTCACCTATTAGTCCCCCACCCGAGGGCCGGACCCAGAAGGGGTTGGGAGGGGGGGCACAGCCAAGAAAACTTGGTCGGGGGGAAGGGCACAAGCAGCTTTTCATGCCACGTTTCCTGGAGTTTAGAGTCATAGCCTGGTCCAATTTCAGGGGGTCTAGGGGGGCATGTTTTGCCCTTTTTCAAAACAACCTTCCTACTGGCCCTGGTGGCCAGTAGGCTTTTCCCCTTTTTTGGGGTCCCAAGACTATCACCCAACCCCCATTTTCCAACCTTTGAAATCGACTTATACAAAAATAAAACAACTTCATAAATCGACTTATAGGTGAGGTTTTACATGCTATTCCACTTTGGGAGTCTGGACCCATATCTAATGGTCCACCATTTTGAATTTCACTGGTTGAGATACAACCAACTGATATTAAAGACATAACATGATGGGTACCTTGTCCCAGGCTGAGGGACATACTGTTTCCATCTTATCAGTTCTTATCAGTGCATGTCGCCAGACCCAGCTTGAGTACCGCTTGTAGTCAATACTACTCACATGGTGCATGTATATACTGTAACGGTCAAGTATTCTGGGTTCGTGTTCGCGTGTCTAATCCGGAAAGGACTACCAAACAACAATCTCTGGTACAGAAGAGGCAACAAGTTTTATTCAGGATCCTACATACAATCAGACTGAAGGTTTCCGAATGCAAAGGTACCTGTATCAAAGGTATCCGTATCAGAGTATTCAGACTATCAAACAATCAGCTACCTATGTAAGTTCTCAGAGCCAGAGGAGGAGAAACACTCCTTCTACACACGGAACCCGAAAGGGTTCTCCCCCCTCGCCAGTCGCCGACCCGGCCTTATATACAAGGCCACAGGGGTTGGGTGGCGACCTCTCGAGTCCAGGCCAAGAAGTCTGGGGAGCAGTGCTGCCACCACTCGTCCGGCATAACCGACCTTAGACCCGAGTGTCCGCCCCGCTCGGGAATTGACCAACTCCTACCGGAGTCATCCTAAAACCGTGCCCCTACAATACCATTCCACTATACTACTCACATGGTGCATGTATATACAGCCCTTTCATTGGCTATGATGGCAGATCTATGGAGCCCTGGGAGTTTATACTGGACATGCCATGTAAGCAGCGGGTCTACTGGAACGCCACCTAGTGTATTAACGTGGTAAAACAAATGTATACCATTTCACTATAGAGAGTTTTCAGCAAATGTGTATTCACACCCTCGGCGGCCCTGGTGGAGATCTCAATATATAAAAAATACACATCAGACTTATTGCACTCTAGGGAGAAGCAGACATCCTTCCACTTTTACATGAGATTTTCAATATCTATATGAATTGTACATTCATAATTCTTAGTTTCGCATTCTCCCCTAAATCTCTACTATTAGTGGTGAAAAGGATTTTTGGATCAGTCCACAGGATTAAGAATAATTTCCGAATTTTGTACAGTGGAGTAGATCGGCACAGTGCAATCTCTATGGTAGTATGAGTAGGGTGTCCAGTGGAGGATCTCCGTCCCAATCATGCACTGCAAATTGACGTCCCTTGACTCTATACTACTCACATGATGCATGTATATACCATTCCACTATACTATTCATATGGTGCATATATACACCATTCCACTATACTACTCACATGGTGCATATATATACCATTCCACTATACTACTCATATGGTGCATATATATTCCATTCCACTATACTACTCATATGGTGCATATATATACCATTCCACTATACTACTCACATGGTGCATATATATATATATACCATTCCACTATACTACTCATATGGTGCATATATATACCATTCCACTATACTACTCATATGGTGCATATATATACCATTCCACTATACTACTCACATGGTGCATATATATACCATTCCACTATACTACTCATATGGTGCATATATACCATTCCACTATACTACTCATATGGTGCATATATATACCATTCCACTATACTACTCATATGGTGCATATATATACCATTCCACTATACTACTCATATGGTGCATGTATATACCATTCCACTATACTACTCACATGATGCATGTATATACCATTCCACTATACTACTCACATGATGCATGTATATAACATTCCACTATACTACTCATATGGTGCATGTATATACCATTCCACTAAACTACTCACATGATGCATGTATATACCATTCCACTATACTACTCACATGATGCATGTATATACCATTCCACTATACTACTCACATGGTGCATTTATTCCGACCTAGCGGGATAGGGGTGGCGCCGTAGTTTCTAGCTGAAGCTGGTCACCAGCATGTGCCTTACACTGGTTTCAGGGGTTAGTTATGTAATACCTGGTGGGAATCCGCTCTGATCCACCCTACACACATAAGAACTATTAAGACTTATTAATTAGTACACAGTGGCTTAATGATATAAATACAACTTCAAAAGTATGGTTAGTGTGGGATATCACTCATCGCACCTCCAGATGTGGAGACTTCACACCCACAGCAGGGCTCGACAAATTGGTTTGGAGATTGTGTGCCCACTGGGCACAAGGGCAAAAAAAAGTTGTGCCCAGCAGACAAGCTCTGTGCCCAGGACCTTTTATTTCGATACTCAAAATAACATATTTAGCTAAATCATTAGTAAATGGCACATTATGATAAATAAAAAGATTTTATTTCATCTCATCTCTAGTGAAACAATTTTCAGAGACTACTATACACCCAAATAATCTCAGCAGCATTGCCTTGTGCTGATATCCTAAGTAGCTTTTGGACAGCTGTGCCCATTGGGCACAACTTGAAAAATATTTTGTGCCCAGGGAATTTTTTCTGAGTCACAGGCATTGGGCACAGGGATTTGTCGAGCCCTGCACAGGTGTGGAAACTCACCCATGTATAGACTGTCTTCTGACCCCTGAAGCTGCAAAACTCACGAGAATGCATGTTAATCAGGCCTTAGCTGGTGGCTGCAGTGCAGTCACACCTGCATGCCCTACCAGTATGGTACTAGCATCCACTGGTCCACTTGCAAGCTCGGTATATACCATTCTACTATAGTACTTACATGGTGCATGTACTGTATATACCATTCCACTATACTACTTATATTGTGCATGTATATACCATTCCACTATACTACTCACATGATGCATGTATATACCATTCCACTATACTACTCACATGTGCAAGTATGTACCATTCCACTATACTACTCACATGGTGCATGTACTGTCCCACTATACTACTCACATGGTGCATGTACTGTATATACCATTCTACTATACTACTCACATTTTGCATGTATTGCCGTTCCACTATACTACTTACATGGTACATCTATATATGGATGGACGCATGTCCTCTCGCTTTATATAGCAGAGGCCAAATAAAAGAAAGGTTTGTTTCCAGTCACCCGACCGATCCTAGCAAATCAGGGCCAAATTATTTCTTTTTATTTGAATTTTGTCCAATTCTTTTTTCATATTTTAAAGAAAATTTTCATTAATTTTTGATGATTTTTCCTGTATCCTTTTCGTGTTCTTCCCTCCTCTCATATCTCTCATTTATCATTATTTCACAAGAAACCAAAGAATTTGATACATCCATTTTTATGTGCCCTAACATTTCCGATATAAATGTAAAAAAAAAATATTAAAAAAAAAAAAAAATCCGACCTACCGACCCTACCTTTTCAAGTCATGTTATTGAAAACACAACTTTATCAAAATCTCATCAGTAGATAACCCATGCTATAATAAAGAGTAGAGAAATTTAATCTGAAATGGAACCAAACTCTTCATATGCACCCATGTAGCGTTATAACTTACATTTCTCAATTAGTTAGGGAATAATGCACGGGGCATGGCTGTGGGAGTGCTCTAGACTGTAGTGAGACATCGAGGGACCTCATAGGCCCCAAGATGTCTCACTACAGTCTAGAGCATGACCACAGCCATGTCCAAGTGCATTATTCCCGTTATAACACAGGAAAATCACCAATCAGTCAGCTGATAACAAAGGATTATCAATTGTGAAGTCTAAAGGTGAGCTGAAGTTAACCTTTGGTACTGGGAGTGCATTATTCATCTAGATAATGCACAGTGAATCAGCCAATCAGAATGCAGCATTAACCCTTTTAGGGCAGAACAAAAATTGTTGCCCCAGCCATGGGGACAGCCTCTGAAAAAAGTATAGTTCCTAGAGGACGAGCCTATTTTCAATTCCTATACTAATCCTATATAACGTGCGTCGACTATAGTCGACGCTAGGCCTACTATAGTGTCGACTCTATGGTATTCGTTCTAATAAGCGCACATGCTCTAATAAGCGCACGCCCCACCTATTGGGACCTAAAATTATGCAAATACGGTGCAATTTGTGGGCAAAAACATCGATGTTGAGGGCAAAAACATCGATTTTGAGGGGAAAAATATCGATTTTTAGGCTATAGGGGGTGCACTTATTAGAATCTAAGAATCTAACAAATAAATTTCCGCACATGTGCGCTTATTAGAACGAATACGGTAATGTGTTTTCTTCTTCATACAGGGAGGGTGGTATCAGCTAATGGGCATATCACCGCGCCATGCCTCTCCACAGCCTGTCAACTGATGATGGCCATGGTCTGGATTACAGCGACACACAGGCTTCTTTTCACCTGTTCGCCGTGCCCGCCTTGCCCCCACCTTCCTCCCGCCGCTTACGCCGCCCCACGCCGCTATGTGTCGTACCTGATATAGACCTACTCTGTGATGAGACGCTGTCTGAGGATGAGGAGGGGGAGGGGGAGACTGGGGCACCATGGACGCGGATTAAGGACCCAGCGCGGCAGAGTTTCTGGGAAGGGATAGAATGTCCTCGTGAGGCGGGCCGGGGAGGGCAGAACGACGGCAGCGACACCTCGCCGCCGCCTGACAAGAAACGCCGCATTGGCTTCACCAAAAGTAGCAGCAGCACCAGTAGCGGCCCATCGGGACCGGAAGTCCGGCCTACTCGCGGCCCCGAGGCCGCGGTCGCCGACAGAGGGCTCCTCTGTTCCGATTCACAAGAAGTGAAAGCGGCGGTGGCCGTACAAGTATCTCAGGCCACCACAGCAAGAGGAGAAGTCGGCCAGGATGGGCCAGCCAATATCCGGAGCGATAGTGGGCTGAGTAGAGGTGGAGCAGCACAGGGCAGCGCTACCCACCAGGTGGCTCCAACTACGTCTCATGACGTCACGTCGTCGTCATGGTTCTCACGCGCTTACATCGACGACAAAGACGACGACTTCCACACGGTACCGGATGTGGACGTGAATCCTGATGGTGACGTTGTGGAAGCTGACGATCATGATGTGGACAGGGGGGCTAGTGCTGATTTGTGGGGTGATGATAAGGGAGATGTGAATTCATCAGGTGATGATGTCGCCACCCCTCATTTCCTCCCACTTGATCAGGTCACACATGATACTAGTGAGCCTTACATAAATGAAGATATAAACGAAGACTACTATAATGAAGATGTGAACTCCCCAATTGGTTCTGAAGATAGCTATGTGCTCTACTCCAGTCAGTCCAGTAATGAGGACGACGCCGGCACACCCCACCACCAGCGTCCCTTAGCGTCATGCGACGCCACTTATCACGTGGTACCCAATGCCGTTATAGAGGAGTAGCTCAGAGTTTTACCTCTGAGCACATCACGATGCTTTTATGTTATGTTGTGACACCAATGCATCGCTGCAGAATAACTCGCCAGGCATCTGCAGCCACCCCGTGAGGTCTTCATGATGCAGGTGGCGAGTTACCCACTTACCTGTATGGGCTGCATTCATGCATCATATCAACAAATTAAGACCACACAGCTGCAGAGTGTAGCCCAATGTTGTCGCGTTATTTATTAGATAACTATTTGAGAGTTGCTGAAGTATATATAAAACAATGTAGTAAATTATAGATTAGTCAATGTGTTTGACCTATAGACAAATCATATTGTGAAGTATTTATTCAATAAGCCATCTACAATGTATTGTTATGGGGAGTGTGTTATACGTGGGGCAGTGAAGCGTCCATGCCTCAGCGGGTAAAACAACATAAACTTTGATAATTCTATCAGATTTCATTACCCAACATCACAGTTAATTACTAGTTAAAGATTTAAAGCTGTTATAAGCCCCTATATTGTTTTAGGAAAGATAATGGATTTTCATTCTAATCTGTTCAGTAACTCCCCTCTGGTGGTAGGTCGACCCCACCGTACGTGTTTCCAGAGAGAACATCTAACCCACCTGGGGGGGGGGGGGATCACTAAACTACCGGTAGTTATGGATTGCTCAAAGACGCAATGGTAAAAAAGAATGTAGAATATTCCAACACGTTTAGTTCCTTACATTAATTATGCTAAATGAATTGGTAACGTGTTTTGTCAATTAGTCCTTTGCTAAGTTAACGAATGTGGTTGTGGTAATTTTGTAAGGTCTATATGCTGTAGGTGGTTTCTGAAAGGTGTATTGCTCTTTTGTTTAGATGTCTCATGTTTTACCATAGTTTTACCTTGTTGATTGAAAAAATAAAGATGAATGCAAAAAAAAAAAAAAAAAAAAAAAAACGGCGATGTAGTTTATCTCCTTATAGATAGTATGAATTTATCCATGTGGCACATTATCCAAGTGTTGTTCTAAAATGAGATCATTTCTGTTACTGATTGAAACGATGTTGCAATAATAGCCAGGCATTTGATAGGATGTTTCAATGGCAAATTGATACAATTATAGTGGATGCGGAGATTGATACAATGTTATAGTATAGTTTCAATAATGTGGGGGAATAATCCTGAGCTAAGATGATCTAGAAGGATTAGTAAGGCAATTAGTGGGATATGTGGGTAGTCATGGCAAGGCAATGGGTATACAATGGGACCTTGAGAGTCTGATCAATATTCAAAAAAATAAACTACTCCATTTTGACATTCTAATACAATGAAATCTGCTTTTGTTGATTGTGTTGATGGCATTAATTTTTATAATAATCTATCCCTACATAGTCTGATAGTAGTTGCATGATGTCAAAATGTGGTTGCATCTCATATCTTTTGGACTCTTGAAACATGGTTGCAGTACAATGACTATTAAGGGAGAGGTCTTATTATATGCAGAAATTGGGAAAAGGTAGAACAAAGCACAGGTAGTGGCATACACAAGGACAAGGTTTTCTCTTTCTAAGAGATGACACCTAAGTCAGGATATGTTACAGAGCATAGCATTTGATATCTATATTTCAAACCCTTTCTTAGAGTGGATACCTATTCAAAGATGCTTTTATGACATTGCATAGTGGCAGAAAGAGAGAGACACACTGGCCATGTTTCACCTATGTGTAGCTTAAGGAAAATAACCTATTTTTGTGATTTACCACCTTGGCACTAACAGATTTTAAGGACAGTTTACACCCAAGCCTTTATAGATGTATAAGACTGGTGCTTATTCATGGTCTTTCTCTTATAGCTTTGGACACCTTCTATGGCCCTCCAACCTCTGATGCTTCTACAAGACCTGACACATATTAAAAGACCTGACACATAATTACACTCATGCCCTTTCAATAACAGTTCATGTCTCCTGTCCATCACTAGATTTTAGGATGACGTTTTCTTCTTAGAAATAGAAACATAAACCTAATTACCACCCAGGAAATTGGTCTAACATCTTATGGGCACGTGGGAAGATTTGGCACAATTTATCGATGAATGGATCAAAGAAAAATGCATCTTGTTAATTTGGCCATCTAATCGAGTATTCAAAATGGATGGCACCTACCTATCGATGACAGATATAGATGACTTATCTGGCCTTTTCTTCAATGACAGATATCATATAATTATGTGCTGTAAAGTGAGTATTCATCTTACAAAAACCTACAGGTCTGCCCCCTGAATGTTTTGGTATACTATTATTATGATGTAAAGATACACCCAAGGACTCAGAAAAAAACATGGTAGGAAACTGTTCTAATTTGTCTTGAGTTCACCCAATATTTGCATTGCATTGACTGGACTAAATGGGGTAGGTATGATCTGTTCCCCACCCCACCTCTTTCGGTCAGTATACCGACCGAGAGAGGTGGGGGGAACCAGCCAATCTGTACCCAATACCTCTCATGGCTATATTTCAATGTCGATCCTGCTACTGTTGGGAACGCTGAAAATCGAGTTTAAACATTTTTTTGTGAAAGTCACTTTTCTTATACGTGCGAAAAATGGTTTCATACATTTTAAAGGTAAAAAAGCTTTAGGAAATGAAACGTTTCATTTGTTTTTTCTTTCTTCAAAGTAGGGTTTTTACCGTATGTTGACTTTTATCTTGGAAGTGTTCTACAAAGGGTAGGCTTTTTGACGAAACAATCGGCAACTGGCAAGACGTAAGAATCAATTGGCAACTGGCAAATGCCATAACTTTGAATAGGCCTAACAATCGGCAACTGGCAAGACGTAAGTATCAATTTGCAACTGGCAAATGCCATAACTTTGAATAGGCCTAACAATCGGCAACTGGCAAGACGTAAGAATCAATTGGCAACTGGCAAATGCCATAACTTTGAATTGTATGGAAGGCCGGTGCGACATGCTAATTGCCAGTTGACATTTGCCAGTTGCCTGTTACCAGTTGCCAGTTACCACCGTTGTATGCTCCAGTATGGAAGCCTGGTGCGACATCCCATTTGCCATTTGTTAATTGTCAATTGCCAATTGCCACTTACATCTTTCCATTTGCCAATTGTTAATATCATTTGCCATTTGCCAATTGTCACTTGTAGCTTGCATAATGACCGTAATGACCATTCCAATTTACTCCTGACTAAGACACAATTAAAGGGGGGGGCTGGCACGGACTTTTAACAATATGGGTACCTGGCCAAAGATCGTTGATAGATTCGCGGAAACTAGCGGAAAATTTGCGACGGTCTGATTGGTCGAAGGGTGGTCACGTGATTTTTTAATGCGGGTGTGCATTAGTGTGCTAGTCGCCCTTTAAAGGGGCCCTGGCACCGCACATTAACAACATGGGTACCGATTCAAACAGCGATCATAAAATCGCGGGGACCAGCGGAAAAATCGCGGCGCCCTGATTGGTCAAGGAGTGGTCATGTGTCATTTTAATGCTGGCGTGCATTACGGTCCCAGGGCCCCTTTAACAATTGGCAAATGGCAAATGATATCAAGTTAACAATTATTAACAATTATTTACAATTATTAATACTTTTTAACAATTACTAATAATTATTTACAATTATTAATATTTTTTAACAATTACTAATAATTATTTACAATTATTAATATTTTTTAACAATTATTAACAATTATTTATAATTAAGATGTAAGTGGCAATTGGCAAACGGCAAATAATATTAACAATTGGCAAATGGCAAGACATAAGTAGCAATGGGCAAATGGCAAATGACAAATAACAAAAGGCAAATGGCATGTTGCACCGGCCTTCCATAGAATAGGCCTAACAATCGGCAACTGGCAAGACGTAAGTATCAATTGGCAATTGGCAAATGACAAATAACAAATGGGGGTCTAGATAGGGGGTCCCCATGTCACATGTCGATTTTAAGAAAAGGCAATGTCACATGTCATTAAATTTCTATTTTCCCATGTCTTTGTCACTAAGCCTCATGTCACATGTCGATTTTAAAATAAAACCATGTCTCATGTCACTAACCTTTTACTCCTCCATGTCCTTGTCACTAAGCTCCATGTCACATGTCGAATTTAAGAAATAGCCATGTCACCCTCGAATTTTAGGGGTCTAGACCCATACAAATGGCAACTGGGATGTCGCACCGGCCTTCCATACCTTCCATAGATAGTTCCTTTTATAATTAGCATGATCAGAGAGGGGAATGCCCTATATGAAATGTACAAGTTGGCCGTTATTAGGAAGGCGTCTCCACGTGTTGATTTCATTCATAAGGAGGTCATGTTGCCGTGGTTACAACCATGAGGCGGCAACTGACCTGAGACCGGGAGACGCCTGGCGGTGTGGTGGTGGTGGCGGCACTCAATTCACCTTGAGACATCATGCTGGCTGCACGGCGTTCCCTACTGGGTAAGTTGTTCAGACCATTACTGATTTTTAAAACATGCCTTTCTACTGGTATTCAAATGCTGGCCTGCGTGGCTTTTATGGAAAAAAATCCAATACGGTACTTCAAGTGTGTATGCTACGGACTACATGTATTGAGTGTTGGTTCTTGGGTTGGTATTGTGATTGCCTATCTGAAGTAGGCAAGTTCTGAGTTCTACAGTAATGGTGATCGTTTTACACGAGACAGAGACGTCGCAACAAGAAATCACATTAAAAGAATGCCTATAGAACCGGACAGGATGCCGATGGGGTCTTGTTGGGCCTGTTCTGGATTATGTAATCCATTGCCTAGTATCCCTTACTACTAATACAATGTACAGTAGTAGACTGTGGTCTACCAAGTCTCAAAATATGTTCCCCCTCTGAAACCAATCTCCTGTTAAAGAGGCATTAAATTGAACATCCCTCACGGGGCCATGGTTAATTTGTTCCTAACAATCACTCATATCTTCCTATAAAATCATGTTCCTGCTCCATCTCTGATTTTCCAATATTGCTGTCCCCATCCATTGCAGTTTTCTGCTCCCTACATTTCTCTCTCGAACTTTTGACCCCCTTGTAACACTTTGTAACAAAATGACCACCACACCTCCTTAAATTTGAACACCGGTCAGAGTTCCTCCCCCAGATATATCTTTGGATTCCAATCGACAATATGCTGTTTTTTTTCAGTTTTTTTTTTTCATTTAAATAAATTCATTTGATTCATTTTTGTTAGTTTTACGTATAATCTGAGGGGCAGCCCTGCCTCGGGAGATCTGACACAGACTCCAACTTGTGAGGAAGACATCGCTTCGGATTCTCCAAAATCTGTCTCTGTAGTATCATGCCCACCTTCCTGGAGTCCATCCCGGTCCCCGCACTTACATGGTAGAATTGACACCATCCATGTTATGGAAATGCAGAGGAAAGGGTCGATTTCCTCTAACTTTGCATGTTTGTGAGTACTGGAAAAAGGGGTGTTTTTTTCAGAACATGTTCATGAAAAGTAAAAATGGGGGGTCTATTTTTAGCAGTGACTCTGCATTTATTGTAAAAAGGGACCACTATCTGCCTGGTTCATCCAATGCACAACCTCAGGTGTTTTATGTGATTACAAAGAAGCCTTTTTGCAATGAATACCTTCATGCACATACAATTTCATACATTAATCTATTATACGGGGAATGCCTTTATGTCATATTCCAGATATGGGAAACCCTGCATAAGGTTTCCATGATTTAGCAGAAAAAAAGGGTGTTTTTAATACCCTAAAAGTTTGTGCTTTTCATGGAAAAGGGGGGTATTTTAGAGCCAAGATTTGTGGAAAAGGGGTTCTTTTTAAAAACCCATAACACGGATGGTGTCATTCTCCAATGGAGAGTTTGGGGATCGGGGAGTCCATCCATGTAGGGCTTATCTTTTTGTTCTCAGAATTAATAATAATAATAATAATAATAATAATAATAATAATAATAATAATAATAATAATAATAATTTGTGTGCGACGCCAAAAAAGAATAATGTCTCAGTTTCATCCAAAAATAGAGTAGGCCTTCAGCCACTTTAGAGAAAAAGAGAGTGTGTAATAACAATAACAAGAATAAATCGAGTTGGTTCTCCGGAGTAGGTCACATACCCACCCCTTCAAATATTTACATTGCGTGAAAGCAAAAACCCATATATTCACTTTATTGGAATCACTAGTACCCATGCCAAGACCAAAGAGCAATTATATCTGTACCTGATGATAGGATAGAGATGCCCCATCAGTTTCCACTCGGTCTATAATCTGATTCGGTAACTGAATTTGTAAATGTGGCTATAGCCATCACCACTCTCATATTCCATAATACATTGAAAGGGGGGGGGGACGCTACATATCATGTATAAAGATGTTACTAAAGGGACAATGTATTTTATTTTACGCCATACCTACTTTGGTACCATAACCGTTGATCAACGAATAATTTACCATGGTCTAGGGTTTCCTAGGGCGTTAAACAACCATTGCACACTAACTATAAATGATCCCAACCTTATTCACATATTATAATACCCAGATTGACTCCATTGGAAAACAACCATATAGGCCTACTCAAAACGATATTTTCACTTTGAGAACAACCAGTTATCCAATACCGAAAATATCCTTTAAAGTCGATTTTCAAAAGAATGTAAATCCATTATCATACAAAATTAGTTATACATGTATATAGCAGATTTGTTTATTTATCCCAGGTTTAGTGTGGTGCGTGGTGGGGGTAGTGATCCTTGGTGAGGATGTACGAGTGATGCCCTGTAGAGATGGTACTGAGGAGACTGTACCATGTACCCTGGTGTGTGACACTATTAAGGACTGTGAGAATGGTGCAGATGAGGACCCTGCCATCTGTCCTGATGATGACCATATCTACCCCGACCTTGTGCATGTACCTGAGTGCTATGGTAAGTCACATACATTCTAACCGAGCGCTCTTACAACAAAGGTGAATAGGGGTGTATGGTGGGGGTGGGGCTTCGACCCCTCAAGGGAGGAGGGATGTGCCTGAATGCTTTGGTGATTTCAGTAATAATGCATGTTTGTTATTTTGAGTTTTTCTTTTTTTCATTGGTTCTCATTGAGATAGACAATGATCTTCCCGATCCAACATAAACCATATGCCTACTGTGTATGTTGAAAAAAGTAATACCTCGCATATAAGCTGCACCCCGCATATGAGATGCGTTCAGAAAACATTTTATCATAAAGGTGCACCGGGACATGATTTTGAACTCTTTAGTACTTTAACTTAAACCCAATATATCTTTCTCACTAGAACAAGGGCATTACTGTGCTTCAGCATCCCCCATATTGAATAATTCCCTAGTATATGCCTGTATTGCATTTAGGGAGTGGCCATTATTTATCCAGTCCCTAATCTGCCTCATTCCTGTCCGCTTTCTGCCTCCTTCTTGGCCCCCACTTTAGCTTCTCCCTGGCCCATCTGATCCTCGTCCGCACCTGTGCTACTCACTATCTTACTAATACTCCTGCCACATCTGCCTCCTTCCTGTCCACTTCCTGCCTTCTTCCTCCTTGTCTCCACTCCCTGCTCCTCCCCTTGCTACCCACTATCTTCCTTTCTGCCCCTACTCCCCACTACCCGTATCTGCTTCTTCGCTTCCTGCTCTCTGCTTCATTTCTGTCCCCTCTGCTCTGCCCCCTCTCTTCTTCTTAATCTGCCCTGCTTCCTCTCTGTCTCCTTACTGTCCCATCTCAGCCCCCTTCCCGCTTCTTCCTTGCCCCCGCTCTTCTTCTTCCTGTTTCCTCTGCCCTGTCACCTCTCTGCCTTTTACCCTCTGTACCTTCTCCCCCCTGCAATTCCCGACCCCATCTGCTTCACCGCTGTTCCTCCCTCCCTTCCTTTCTTCCTTCCTTCCTTCCTTCCTTCCTTCCTTCCTTCCTTCCTTTCTTCCTTTGCCCTCTGTTGATGTCCCCTCTTTTCCTCTGCAACCATCTCTGCTTCATTACAGCTTGCTCTTCCTCCTTATTCAGTGCTGAATGAGCATTGAGTGGGCATTTTATGTCGGCATTCTATGCAGAATTAATGCATTAAGTGAGCATTAAGACAATATTAAGTGGGCATGCCGCATTTATTAGCATTAAGTGGACATTAATAGTCAGAACTTAGTGGCGATTTAGTCAGCATTGACTGGGCATCGAATCAGGATTTATATCTACATTGCGTGGACATTGTGCCTCAATGAATTGGACTTTGGGTGTGGATCAAGTGGGTATTTAGTCAACATCCTGTCTACAGTGCACTGAAAAAAAAACGATTCTCAAATATTAGTAAGAAGTTAGGAGGTTGAACTAACTTTTTGGCAAAGGTTATCAAAAAGCATGTGTCCAAACTTCCTATTCTATCTTAGCGTTTTTGAACTAACCCTTAGTAAAATGTTAGCATTTGCCTGACATTATTAGTAATTTGTTAGTCCTTTTTACTAAGACTTTTATTCATTGGTAGTATGGAATAGGAGCTGCAATTTTAAGCTTCTGCAAACAAATTTATATTTGAATACTATAAACATCAAAACATGGGAAATCTCGCATACAGGTCATGAAGAGTTTAGTTTAAATCACTGAATATATATATGATACAATCCCTAATCCTTTGAAACTAACCCTTAATTGTAAGTAAGCCACATTGAATTCAAAACCTACTTTGAGTCTTAGACTCTATATCAGGATTTTGACTCCTGCAACAGAACCTCTTCATTTAAGAAGCATGTTCTATGCCTCAAATCATTTTTATTTACAACCCCTGAGCTAGGTTGCTCTGAGTTTAATACAAAGTCAGAGAACTAACAATGTGGATAATGTGTATATTGAATATCCACACAAAAGGTGTTTCCATCTTTCTTCCTTCTTCCTTCAATAACTTATCAATATGTTAGGTGCATTTTATTAACTGTTATACGAGTACTATTGCAAAAGACTTTCTAAGTCAAAGGTCATTGAAAATCACCATTATTTTGACATCCATAGACTATTCTATGATGTGCACCTACCAGAAAAATCCTCATATAAACTACGCTGCCACCTGGTGTGAAAAAAAAAACACTAACTTATCTCTCTTGACTTAGTCAAGGTAGCTTGTCTGAATAGGTTAGTGAATGTTACTAAGCACCTAGCCATTGTTAGTAAAATGTTAGTCCTGTGTTAGTCACATGTGCTAACTAAGGTAACCTAGGGGTTTTGACTAACTTAAGTTAGATTCTTTTTTTTTCTTCAGTGTGAGTTTAGTCAGCATGAAGTGGGTAGTCATCATTAACAAGCATTGGGTGGCTTTTTAGATGCACCAGGTGGGAATTTAGTCAACATTGGCTGGGCTTTGAGTTAGAGTGGTTAAACATGCATAGACATTTAGACAACATTGGGAAGGCATTGATTGAGGATTTTTTCTGCATCGAGTAGTCCTCTATTTGACATTGAATGGGCATTAAGTCAGCATTTTGACATTGAATGGACATTAAGTCAGCATTTTGACAGTGAATGGGCATTAAGTCAGCATTTTGCCTATTTCATATGCATTGAGTTTGCATTAGGTGTACATTGAGTTGGCGTCATGTTCCAAAAACCCTCTTATGAAAGCCACGTACCGAGCTTGTTCTGCCTCCTAATAAATTCGTGTTTGAATAAACGTTATCTTGACCGATGGTTGGTGAGCAGACTGATTCATTAACTGCAGCGGGAAAAAAATCTAATGGGCCAGAGGACATTGATACCTCATTTCGAGTTAATACCTAGTTAGCTCTATTACTTTGTACCATGGCTAGCTTCATGACACGCTTATGGAATTCATAAAGAAATTATTTTATTCATTGGTGCATGGTCCATCAGGAGTTAACCTGTTTCTAAACATGGATCTTTATAAATAAGTAAATCAGTGTAATTGGAGTATTTCCTCCAGGACATGTGCACGGGTGGATGCTGGAACCAATGTTCTCTAGTCAAATGATAAACCTATGATCTATGGGACTTCGACGCAATATGGATTTAGACATTTATTGAGTGTTTAACTAATCTAGAGTAAGAGAAAATCTGGCAGAATATATTGTTTGCATTTGGAACTTTTAGAAATCTCCATAGCGGGTACGTTTGGTAGGGAATTTTTGATGAGGTTCTTAGTTAATCTATATTTCAGGGGTTTCACGGGTCAGGGAGTCATGGTACGGTCAGTTGTAAGGAAATATTGAATCTTATAAACTTCTCTAGAGTCGGGGAAATATGCCAAAATTTCCCGTTGCACGTGTCACTTCCCACGGGGCAATTATTTTTATTTCTTCTATATACTGTATGTGAGATATTTTATGTAACTCTATGGCTAAATAGTTGTTTCTAGGCATCCTACTGGTATTATTCCAGGGGGAAATGAATCCTTTTAGTCAGGGGAAGTCAGGAAAGAAACTTTTGATCTGCGATTTTTGTTAGAGCCAAAAATACCACAACATGCATTTCCCTTTCATTGTTACAATAGATCTTACGTTTTCATTTGTTTTAACCCTAGGGTGTTTTCTTAATGTATTTTAGTGCCTCCTGCTCCGCTACCTGCCGGTGTCATTGTGGCCTGGATATTGTTTGCGCTGATCCTAATCATTGTCTTAGTGAACATATTAGCAGCACGCCGTGGTAAGTACGTACATTTTACTGATAGAATTAAATATTTTTGCTCCGACATCTGCATGTACATATACGGGGGGGGGGGGGTCTTGTAACGGCAACTTACAAGAACATGCATAGCAATGCTCATATCTATAAACTCCAAAAACAAGAAAAATCACTGACCCCCCCCCCTCTTATAAGCCATGGAAATAATGAGAATATTTTGCTACAATGTGTGGATCTATAGGCCTAATATCCTAAGCCCCTGGGAGCTTACAAAATTATTTTAATGACGATTAGTACTTAAAAGCTTAACCAGCTCCAGAATCGTGAATGTTTAAGTCATTTGTAGTCTATAAAACGGGCCAAACAGGAGTAAGGAGCGTAAGGGCGCTTATCAAGCAGAACATGGTTTGTCTAATACTGATTTATTCCTACTTTCAGTTATTTCATCATTTGGATGCTTACGTCCGACTGGCCAAAAGAAAGAAAGCTCTATACTCAACATCAACCATGTCATCCCTACATCCTCCAGTCACACCAAAGAGTCTCTCACCACATGTGTACTCACAATGCCTCCACAACAAGCAGAATCTTTACAGGGAGAGGCAAATACAGAGGGTGCCGTTAATGACACGCAGGACAGCACTGACTCTTTGTCAACAGCCGATATGGAGACAGAGAACTGGTCACAGGAAAACCAGAGCGAATCAACATACCCTTCCAAGATGATAATAAACAACAATTATATATACCAACAGGGTTCGTCCAATATATACCAAGTGGGGTCGTCCAATAAAGTTCAATTACATGATGCTGAGCAGAATACAGAGAAAAGTAAGACAGAGGATACAGAAAGGAGTAAGACAGAGGAAGAGGTGACTGATGAGCAAGAACCTTCAGTATGGCATTGTGCCGATGTGTTAGAGCCCGACTATGCTGAGTGGGACACATTGTGACATATCTAATTGGGCAGCAACTTTGCTAGATAAACAGCATATCAAAAATCACTTTTTATTTGAATTGTTATCAAAGCCAATGAAGTACATACAGGTTATTAGCACGGCGACTAGTGAGTACTACTCGTGAGATTAGACTAGTGTATGGTTCAGTGTAAGGGATAGGGAGGCCTTGCAATCTATTTTTGTTTGTGGCTCCTCTGCTATGGACTATTCCTGCTTACTATTCTAATGTAATAACAACAGTGTGTGTACTTACCAGTGAAGGAATTTTCAGAATATATCTCATACTTTTGATTTTATTTGCAGATAAGACGTTTCATCATTTGTAGCCCCATTGCAGATTAGCATTAGAGCATTTTAAGATTCAGAAATGCATCTCTGCAGCCTTTGTTTTAGAATTGTTCGTTCTTAAACTACTATATATATGTAGTACAGTGGGTTATGGTACAATTGGATCATGTTTTCTCTATTTGAACAAAGTATTCACTGTTAAAGTTCTCTATGGAGAAATTAGTGCCAAAGTGTGCGTTGCCATGTGTGCATTTTTGTAAATCAGAGGAGTTTGAAGTGTAAGGACACCTAGTAGAACTGCTACATTCTTTTCTGTGTAAACTTTTTTAGTTTACATTGAAATAATTCTTTCTCAGCATATGTATCTGCTATTGGTGATGAAACATTAATATAATCACTCCTTTCATTATATAAACAATTTTGTGGAACACTGAAAACATGTATGTACACAGAGGTACTTACACTGTGCTCCCCCTCTACAGAGAGGTGGGGTGATCTGGCCAGTTTGCTGACCACTGGCCCATGGTACAGACGGGGTACAGACTATCACAAGGTTATTGGCAGTTGGGTGTGTGTGTAATGACACAGTACTTAGTACTAGTACTTAGCTGTAGTGGGTAGTTCAGGTTGAATTTGTGCTATATACTACCAAAAGCCCAGATGATAGTATGCCTATCTATCAGTCTCACCAACTGAAACTAGACACAAGATTACAAGTCACCATCTCACAGGACTATTCTCTACTACTGAATTAAAATATACAACACTATGGTTTTATTTCCCTGTCCATATGGATAGATGAAAAGGCTTCAATGTACTGATTTGTTCAGGGTAGGCACTAAATGGAACTCGACAGTCACTGAGTGGCGGTGGTAGTACTGAATTTTGTTGTAGTTACTGGCTGGGTGAGTTCTCCTGGTGAACATAATTTAGCCATATAAGTACATAAGTTAGATACTTTCAATTTGTTGGGAAGAAATATCCCAAGTTATTTTCTTCGATATTACTGCATTATGATTAAGTTACTGATAACTTTAAATATATGCGAAAACCTTTTCATTAACATTTAAGGATACTTCTATATATAATGCACCATGGAACAGTAATCGAGAATACTACTGGTCCACTATTTAAAGGATATTTTCCCCTCCAGTTTTGTGTGCTTAAAGCTGCAATAAATGTTAGAATACCCTTCTTTAGCTTCTGTCACAGACAATTCTGTAGCTCTTATCTTCACATCCAGTGTCATTCATTCTAGTGGTGAGCTGTGATGCATACAGTTAAGGTCTTAGGTCTCATTCACTCTCCTTTTGGTGGAAAGGGACAGCACTCAGATAAATAGTTTTGACTAATCTCCCTAGATTGCAGGACCAAGTAGTCAGGCCTCCAGTGCAGAGCCATTTCCACCATAGAATACCAGTCTGATTTCTGATAGCAGGTGGAGCCACTGAGCTTGTCTAATAAGGTATTTGTTACCATGGATAAAATGCTGGACAGTCACACATTTTATTTTTGCACTTCCGCATTATTGGTATTAACATGGTTAAATCTTACAAAACAGGATGAGATTTAACCACCACATTCTAACATGTGGGCTTATAATAGAAATGGATAAAACAAAAAAAAATATTTCAAGTCTTACTGCAGCTTTAACCAGGGGTTCGATAAGAATAAGTTTCATCCTATTAATTAAAGGCAGGTTAGAAACTTTTTGTTGGAAGGTATTCCCATGAAGTATATAAGGGACATAAAAACGTTGAATTGTACAGTTATTATGACAATACAGTGGTTGGGTCTGAAAAAAAAAATCAGTTTATTTTATCTTTGTGTCGCACCATAATGGTATACAATTAGCTACATGATCTCTATATACAAATGCACCCGTTAACAATATTTGAGCTACAAACAACTATATGCCTATGATGTAGATGAAGCTGTGGTTCCGGCTTCAGTTTCTGTAGTAATTAAGTCTTTAAAAACGTGTGACTGTCTTATGGTTTCTTGTCTGGATCATCCAGCAATGCAGAACGGATTCCAACCTTCTGTAGCTCTTCTATCAATTCTCCATTCTGGTGCATTTCTAGCATTATGTCACAACCGCCAACGAATTCCCCTCCCATGTATACCTGTGGAATGGTTGGCCAATTCGAGTAGTCCTTGACTCCTGAAATTGAAAATATAGGTATAATTGTAAATGGTAGTATGAGCCATTAAAATGATTATGAACATATACTTTCATGGTTAATTATGGGCTCAGTCTAGTGTATTTGTGCCGTGGGATGGGTGGGTATATATGTTTTAAAGGAGAGTGGGTTACTTTGATGCGATTTATTACCCCCGGGTATATGGGAGAGGGGATTTGAAAAAATTTGCTAAATCTACATTGCGTAACTATTACCATAGTATGTGTGTCCTATAAGGTGCAGCTTAGACCTATACCAGTATGCAAGGATGAACTCCTACTAGGCGTCTTATTGGATCATGCAAAGGAAAATTGTTTCAGGTAACATACTGAAACAAAAATAGGGTAAGCTTAGATTGGATTTTTATTTTTTTAACTGCTAATTAGACTCACGACTCATGGTGGAGACGCACATGTAAAAAAACCAAGTTTCCCTTTTTTGCTAGGTAGGATCCGTTTACCTGAAACATACATTTCTGGATATAGCAAAATCGTGGAACGGACAGTTCGACAGATTGCCGATTCAACAGGACAATTGGACAGAAATAGAAAGGACTATTTGACGGCTTTTTAGGACAATTCGACAGATTCTGATTTATATGAAAAACATCTTTAAATAATAATTCTGACATTTCAAAACAAATTTTTCCCATTCTATGATTCTACAGCATAGGGACAGTATCAGGGGTTGTTGTCCTTCAAATTCTATAAGAAGAGAGGGATATTATCTTGGTTTTAATTGCACACTGAGTCTGTCGAGTCGTCCTGTCCAATTGTCTCACTGAATACAAAATTCTATCGAATTGGCAGACATGGCGAACTGCCGATCTGTCCCACAGCCCTGTGTAAATCACAGTTAAAGTCACTGAAACAGATTCACAAAAAACAAAAAGGCACTGTTTAAGCTACGTTAGGCCTAACGTAGCCCTACCTAGCATTTTTTTTCATATTTCAGGACACCGCCACCAGTTATTAGGGAGTGGTCATTATTTATCAACAGGGGGGGGGGGGTGGTGGGTTTTCACGCGGATGCGAAAAAAAATTTTTACGCCCCCCACCCTTGACGGCAGTAAAAAAATTATGCGCGCGCCGGAGGCGTGGAGAGTTTTCGCGCCCCCTCTTTAATCTATAGTAGTGCGCTGGCTTTTTTTGCTAAAAAGAGGGGTCAAAGTCTTTTTAGCCCCCCCTCGAGAGGGGTCAGATTTTTTTACGCTCCCCTCAAACCCACCACCCCCCCTTTTTGATAATAAATGACCACTCCCTTAGATCTATGCCAGGTATGAACAGTAATTTTACCTTGTCGAATTTCTTCGTCATCCAGGACATTGTGTGCATCAAAGTCTTGTACCCCATGGAATTCCAAGATCTGCATGACTGCATTACTGAATCCACATCTGGGAGCTGCAGGAGTCCCCTTCATGAAGACAACGATGTTCTTGTCCTTCACCAACCCGTCAATCCGCTCCTTGACAGACGCCTCACTGCTGTATGCAGCTGAAAATACTCGTGTTACATGGCCTTTTGATAGCAACATACCTCTCCTGATTAGTGCATTCATTTTGTTGAGTGTTCAACTTAGATAATTACATAAGATGTCAAAACACAGCCTTAAAACGTGCCCTTTGCTTCACTTTCTTGGAGACGAACAACACTTCCGGTTTTTGTACCGACTGATGCGAAGTAAAATATAGTTCTCAACATATTCGTAGTTTTCTTATAATTTATTGCAAAAGAAGACATAAAGCAGATTTAGTAGATATATGTACCATATATATGTGATGAATGTTTCATTCATATTTACTTGTTATGATAGATTTTGATCAGGCGGATGGATATATGTGCACTTCATAATATTCTCACTTCCGGTCTCTCGTACACGTCTGCAAAATAATGCAAACAATCTAAAAACTTCCTAATGATGCGAGAAGCAATGGAAAGTTTAGTTGCCGCCATTGAAAATGGTAGGACTGACATAGTACGATCTATTGTATCTGCTTGTGAGAGGTGTAAGTATGGGTTTTACTTAATATCTTTGGATATTTTCACCGGTTGTCGTATTATCGCCCATCGTTATTTCAACTGCCACTTCACTCTCTCTGTCTGAGAATGTATGATTGCCCCGCCCACTCGAGCCGTAGCCCCTAGTCCTAGACCTGCCAACCGGTCCCTAGGCATATGATGTTCTCTGAGCGGCAGACGGTGTGGAAACCCCCACACTACCTAGTCCTGGATAGCTGCGGATCCACGAATGTTGTCGTATGTGTGTACTTCTAACACAGAACCAGTCACAGTCACACACAGAAAGCAGTACAAAAACAGGTGACAAACAAAGTTACAAACCCACCTACCCCCTTAGGCTTAGCTTAGATATCTAAAATTAATGTTGGGCACCCAAAAATTAGATTTAGTATAATCCAATCGAAAGTTATACCCTAGAAAGAAGAACTCTTTGCCAACCTAATGCTTCTTGAATGAATGCAATAGAGTGATTAGAAGAGAATGAGTGAATTTTTGAATATAAAAAAGTTAGGAGTATTTTCTGTCACCTTTTTCTGGTCATTATCAGCTCTGTGAGGGAAAATTAGGTCAAGTCATGCCTCACTGACCACACTCACTAAGTGGTGTATTTTTGACATTATCCTATATAAATGCTTATAACTTTCTAACAGTCGAGGTTACAGAGAAACCAGTCACACCAGAAGACAAAACAGTTTGGTGTTTCTAGGGGTATGAATTATTTTGTGATTTGACTTCGAAAAACATATATTTTGATGGAAACTCAAAATTCTGTGTGGTGGAGTAAATTCATTCAGGTCAGATTTGTGCAATTTTCAGCAAAATATGCTGTTACTGTTTTTCTTCTAGCACTTTTGAGCACACAGATATTTGGAATCAGTTTTAGATTCTTGTAGGAAACAAAATTATGGACATTTTGGTGGTGGTTCTCATAGGTACCGCTAAACTTTGTAATTTCAATAAAATGGTTAAAAATTCGAAATATTTTCATTCAATTTTAGATTTTGTAAAATTCTATTTTTCTTCATTAGACAGGAAGCTTGATTTTTTAAGTATAAATTGCTCTTTAAAGTGTGTTATTTGACAAAGAATTGTAGGAATTACAACAGATTTAGTAACTGATGGCAGGGTGAGACTCACCCCGGTCACAGCAAACATGGCATTGTTTATACTTGATATTTTAATAAACTAGACATCCCACAAGAAAATGCTTATGATATTCCTATTCTATGGGTCTTTTCACATAACATAACGAAATGTATTTTTCCATGGAACAGAAATACCAAAATTCAAGTCTTGAAGTTGCCCAGTTTACTATAGTGACAGATAAGCACTATAATGCAGTGCTTTTCACGGGCTCCCGGCGCCCATCCCTACTAAACTCTAAGAGTTAAGATTTCTAGGCTACTACCCACTTGGCATTCTACGCAATGTGGCGCTGATGTTAGAGTGGGGCATGTTTTAATTGTGTTTTTCACATCTCCCAGAGCCCACATTACCTGTGAGGCGTCCAAAGCCGCAAAAATGCAGCCCTTACACATCCCATTGCTATTATATAACTCCCAGAGCCCACATTACCTGCAGAGGCGTCCTAAGGCGCGAAAACGGGGCCCTAACACGTCTTATTGCTATACAATCACTACCATAGCCCACATTACCTGCAGAGACGTCCTGAGCTGTGAAAACGCGGCCCAGTCTTTGTATTGTGCATCCTGCCATGACTGGTATTTGTAAAAATATGTCAGTATCTATGGACTATTTGTCAGCACTTAATTAATATAAAAACATTTTTCACAATTAACCGATCGGCTTTTTCACCTTTGGTGTACTTTTAACTCATAATACACATCAGTTATATCAAAAATTAGGCAAAAATAGACCTATAATCAATCTCTTAAATACAAATCTTGTCATGCGTGATCTCGTTCTTTGCCACTTAGAATTTTCACATCAAAACCTTTCAAAAATGGTCAGAAAGCCCTTGTTTTGTACTTTATAACCGAAATGGTTTCTAATTGAAAACTGATAGTACCAATTTTTAGGGGGGGTTGCAAATCTCTTAAAATTTTTCTAAAAATCGAAATTTTGGAGCCTATTTCCAAAAATTTCCCCCCTGAATTTTGTGATAATGAAGATTCAGTTAAATACTACAGGTCTAGAGCTTTCATATGCTTTTTTAATCAATTTGCTGTGACAATTGTAAGTGGGCCAAAATAATTTTCTCCAGGCAGTCATTTAGATGACCCTTTGGAATAGTTCCATTGATGCTCACCAGGTGATCCATGTCACAGAAATCAGACTACAATGCTATAGGGTGTCGTATCTCTTATCTTTATGTCTCTGATATGAATAATCTTTTAAAATATTTATTCTACCATTTCTAAATGGAGTTTACTTTTCCATGATTCAACGGCGTAGGGACAGTATCACTAGGGTTGTGCTTTCAAATTCTATAAGAAGAGAGGGATGTTATCATGGTTTGACATCCCCCTGTATCTGACGAATCGTCCTGTCGAATTGTCCCCTGTGAAATGAAATTCTGTCGAATCGCCAGACCTGGTGAACCACCAATCTGTCGAACTGTCCCACAACCATAATAACTAATATTGTTACTACAACCTACCAATCATTGACATTCCTGTGGTGTTAATAAATTCCAAAATTCTGAATTATTCAGCATTTCCCTGCTGAACTGAACAACTAGCTACAGGGACATGTCTCCATTTGTAGGAAGAACTCTCAAATTCCTGCTGCTGGTTCCGTGAGGTCCATTGAGGGAGCAACCCTTGTCTCAGAACCCTTATTTTCCCTCCACATCTAGGGCTACTATACAGTCTGCCTCTGCTATCGAATCAGTAAACCCTGTGTGCACTGTGAATAACACAGCAATATACCTACCTATAAATAATAGGTCCTATTAGATGTATAAACCACATGGAAAAATGCTACTGTATAAGCCGCATCTAGTACCAGAATCCAAATAAAAATTAGGCTTATAGGAATGGTCCAAAGTTAGGGTGTGGCTTATATGAGGGTGAAGCTTATACGAGAGAATTAATGGTAGTACCGGTAGATGTATTACAACAGGTATACATGTACTCAGGTATGGCCAGTGTGTACAGATATTGACCAGTGCCTGGGACCAGTACCCTCTGCAATTGTAATGGATGAATGAACACCCCTCAAAACTCAGTGCTCCCTTGAGCATATTACCAACAAAACACTGCAGGAGTATCAGTCATAATGCAAACATTGAATTTGGTGTCCCTTTGGGGGTGGAAATACACTGCACGGGAGTAATTGAGAGCTGGACACAAAATAAATGATTGAGCGCAAGGACAGGCCACAAGGTGTACCTGCCAGGCACATACATGGAAACAGTGTGGGTACATGCTTTTATTGTTGAGTGCAAGGCTTTTGAAAATGTGTCACCTCTTCTTACTATATAACTTTGGTTCAGGAAGATCATTTTGTATTTCAATGAAGACCAATAAAAAACAAACAAATAAAAACAAAGTATCAGAGCTGGATACTCAGCCTCAGGCTACTTGGATGTCGCATGAACATAGTCGCAGCAAGTGATCCGCTGCTGAATGTTTTCAATTCAACTTTTGTCCAGTGGACACAGCTGCCAAGCCAGCCTTAGGCTGGAAACCTACCCCTGAATTCCGCTCTCGGTTCTCTCCCACTGCATATGGGGCAGGTGGAAACCTTGGCCAACTTGTTGGAAACTGTTGGATGTGCATGAGTGATCACACTCTCCCAGCAGATGTTATCACTGATAGGTTATCTGAATATGTGGGGGAGAGTGTGAAATGAGACTGAGACAGACAGAGTGCAGAATAAACATCCACTAAGCACCAATTAAGGGATTAGGATAAGAATCTCTTTGATATAACAAGATTATATTTCTGTAACCCTCCCTCTCCCTGTCTGTCACCTGACCTTGACACAGGAGGAAGTAAGGGGAGAGGGGTTAGGGGGTGGAGCCCTATGCCTGCGGTAGTTATACAGACCGCAGATGCCCAGCGTAAGCCAGCCTTATACATAGCAGGGTTCTCCACAGGATGAAAAAGCACACAGGTCAATTTTTGTCTGGCTAGTCGCATGCATAGCGTGATATTGAAAGTGAAATGCTGTCAGGGTCTATGCAGGTTTGAGGCCATGTCCAATGAGAAAATTTTCAAAATTCTGATGCAAAATTATGCAATTTTATGGGTTTTAATATAGTTTGTTTAAAATTTACAGTAACTTCTGTTCTAATTGGACAATTTGCAAAATTCAAAAAGACACAGAAAGCTCACAGAGAGCTGAACACACATGGGTGGCCCATTTCCAGCTAGAACACACGGGCGGCAGGCAAAAGCACATGGGCGGCCCGCCTGTGTGCTTCCTATGTGTGGAGAACCCTGTACATAGAGTAAAGGGGCTGGGCATATGACTCAGACTGTTACCTACTGGACAGAACTTTTGTTTGTCCCTGTGTCCAGTGGACACGCTGGTTCCAAACTGATTTGTCGAGCCCCGAAGATCCAAATGATATTGTGGTCCCTTTACTGCGCGGATCACATGCACTTACTGTGCATCAGTCTATATTTCATATGAAATCTTTAATGTATTAAAATCTAATTTGGCAATGTGGCTGGTGTCACACTGTACTTGACCTACACTTCCGAACCTCACCCCAGTCACACTTGGAACAATAGCCCCACCCCTTCAGCGTGACATACTATGGTCGAACTTTATTTTATGCTGTTCACACTTCCACGGAATTCGTCAAAATTAAAGGTCTATTTGTTTATTTATTTATTCATTTACCTGTTTTATATTTTTATGCAGGTGAAGTTGAAGGTGAGGGTGACATTGCTGTAGAACAACTGCTGAATTCAAACAGTTCTGTGTGTGGAACAGTATTGCACCTAGCTACCAAGGTTTGTATGTTTTGCTATGATACATCGCTAATTCATTTTCAATGTAACAAAGCTTTATTCAGTACACAGTCGCCAATGGTCCAACATATTACATTTATGGATGAGTCACCATGCTCTCTATTCCACTGAATGATTCTTCCCTAGAATTTAATGGATCCAATATTTTACCTCACAGATAGGAGATGCAGACATTGTGCGTACACTGCTGGCAGCAGGTGCTGACCCAGGGATCCACAATGAAGAAGGTCAGACGGCACTAGACCTTGCTACTAGTCCTAAAGTCTGTGAAGTCTTCAGCCAGGAACTACTTCAATCCATAGCGCATTCCAAGTGAGAGAACTAAACTTACTAACCACTGTTAATAGTTATGTTTTCTGAAGGCGATTTCTGTATGTAGTCCGAATATTCATGATGGATCAAAACAAAGTTGATTAGATCCTGCAATTATCATGGTCAGCGTGGATAGGGATTTTAAGTCCAGCGGTATATTAGTGGTAGGCAGATTTTTCCTTAGCCACATTCTCTTCATATTCTCTTCATTAAGCCCACTCCTTTCATCCAGCCTAGTGTGCTCAGATGTGTACCTACATTTGATCCAAATGTGTCCGAAATGTCCCTAACGAGTTCACACTTACCATTTGTCTAGCTTGTGACCATAACAATGATCCTCTACCATTTGAAACTCACACAATCAATCTTTTCATGTTTTAGCATCGGTCGGATGTGTCAACTGCTGGCGGCAGGCGTTAGTGTGAATCTGATTGACTGCCCGGACAGTGCTAACACACCCCTCCATTGGGCTGCTTGCTATGCCAATGCAGACACTGTGCAATGTCTGATAAGTGAGTGAGAAAGTATGGTTTTGTAATTATATGTCTAGGGCCTAAAAAGAAATATGTTGTGTTCAGGTAACGCTACCTACCCTAATCTTTTGGCCCTACCCTAACTGTTTTGGGGAGGATTTTTGGGGAAAATCTCATATTTTGGCACTTGTCAAGATGTTGACTTTTTTTTCACGATCTCACGCATCAAATTCACGTCCCCGCATAGGCACGGAAATTTACAGCTGGCACAAAGAAAAAATTAAAACAAAAAACAAAAAAAATCCCTACCTACCTATCTTTTTTCGGCTCCGTTACCTGAACACAACTATTATTTTCTTAAGGCCTAATGTTGATGGAAGGGACGTGGCTCTGTTTGACTTGATGACCAAATTGTATCAAATGAACAAAGGATGTGCAACTTGCAAGTGGTATATATTATACTAGGAGAATAAGGAAGAAGAAGCATGGTCGGTTTTTCATGTAGTTTTAGCAAAATAGTAGCTTTTCTTCTTCAAAAACTCTTTAAAGATAGACATAAGCACATCCATTGGCCCCTTTTTCCTCCTGTACCTCATAGATCCTGGTGGTTCAATTATTTGTTTCAAACACTTAGAGAGGAAGGCATCAGTGAATGCTGTCAATACAGACGGTGCGACTCCACTACATGATGCCATTAGTCGTGGTGAGATGTCTGTTGTGGAGGAGCTTCTTAAGTCAGGAGCGTCCACCAGTGTCAGACCACACAGTGGGTAAGTTACCATAACACAGTACACCGCACACTGCTGGAGGTACCTGTGTCATGATATTCACTTCCTGTAACCAGATGACTATTCCATCTCTATACATAACTTTATTCCTAAACGTTCATAATGAAATTATCTGTTCAATAGTAAGGAGTTACGGGAAAGCCCCGGGGGAAAGCCTCAAGTATTCTTGGAAGCAGTGACGTCATAGCAACCAGCACAGTCCTTATCAGCATTATCTGCTTACTGATAAGAATCCTCATGAAGGGTTAAATTAAATAGGAAATGTACTAGAAAAGGGTGTTAAAACCCTTATCAGAAAAGATCTAGATATCAGACAGAAGAATGAGTTTCAAATTCTGAAAGATATTAAAAATTAGCACCACATACTTGATCCACTATTTTCTAATCCCAATATTCGAAAAGAAATCAGCAAAAAGGTTGATTTTTCTAGTACATTGCCCGTATAATTTGACCCTTTTCCAGGTCCCTAGCAACCATGGTTCTGCTCCCGAGAATAAGCCGAACTCATTTACATGTATATGCCGCACCTTTTATTTAAGCCGGATTGAAAATAGCTACTACCGGGTAGGTAATTTAGTTCTGTTGTATACATGGTATGGTATAGAACTCAGTATGGAGGCCTAGCGGAGCCACCATCTTGAATTTTGGTGGTTGAGCTAAAAACCACTGATAAGAGATACCATGATGGGTACCTTGTCCCTGATTAACACCCACTTCCAGGGACATGCTGGTCCCATCTTATCAGTTCTTATCAGTGTGTGTCGCTGGAACCAGCTCCAGACCAGCTAGAGCTCGATGCAGCAAGTTGGGAACCTGAGTGTTTTCCAGTTTTGGAGGCAGCTGTGCATGTAAAATGCCTTCATTCAAGGGACATTTTTTTATATGCAGCAGAAGACAAGTCTTGTGTATGATTCTCTCTCAAAAATCATAACAAAATATGAAAATAGAATCATTTGCTATGCATTAATATTCCCTCATAATACATGTCAGACTATACAAAATGCCCTCCGTAGGTCCCATATGGGCTGGAAAAGCACCATGCTCATAAATGCCTTCATCATTTTCAAGATTAGAATATATGAAGACCTGAACAATGTGAACAGGTCCATGGTGCAAAACCCTTTTGTTTCTATTAAATTCCATCATCAATTGTTGTTTTGACCTGATGACCCATTGAAAACCATATTGAAATGCTATTAGAACCCCATATTAGGCATGTGAGGCCTATTATAATGCACTATTGAGCTATTTAGCTGCAAATAGCAATAAAAGCGTTGTCGGCACCAAAGACTAGAATCATAAGATGGGGCTAATTCTTCTCACACTTATTGTATCACTTAGATATTTCACATGCCTTTAAAGATGATCAATTAGACCATAAAAATGGATAATTCTGGTATCAGTGGGTGATCACGCATCCATATATGGTGATCTATGTAGTCCCACATCAAAAACCAAGCAGAAATTTTGCTGAAAATCACAGTTTTTGCAAACTAACAAAAATCACATGTCTCCCATAGTGTAATAAGCCACTATAGAGGTAGGGAAAAAAAGCATACTCATTTATAAACTTGATGGGTCAGTATTATGCACTATCTATCAAAAACTGATGATTAGAATATTTTTTCACAAAATATATAGGGCCAAACTTTGAATAACAGCATTTTTTTCAAACTAATGATTTTTAAATTTATAATTTGTACTTCAGTGGTAAACTGTGCACTATATCATTGTAATACCATCTACCCTGGCCTGAAAGCAATGAGTTTCATCTTTCATTTGCTGCAAATATTGTGTAAATCGGATAATTTTTGGCTAAACCACAGCATTTCTTAGCGAAAATTCAGGAAAAACTAAGTTTTAGGTTCCCAACTTGCTGCATCGAGCTATAGTGGCCAATAAGCCACACTGATTGTAGCCATATGCCATTCAAGTGAAAGCTCGTTTTTGAGACGAGAAAAAGGCACAAATGCTAGACGACTGATGTTATGGCACCAAATAACTACCAGTATGCTCAACTCCAGAGTTCAAACTTTTACAAACTCGTGTTAGTCCAACACCCCCAGCACCAAAGACGTATAGTGAAGGATCAGTATAAGGCAATATAACATTGTTAATGCAGGAAGTATGACGGTAAAACTGTGGCTGATCTAGCAGAAGAAGACCAAGCTTTGGGCCAACTCCTTGAGAAGTACAAGGATGTGCCACTTGTCAATGGTCTACATGAAGATGATGAGTCCTCTAAAATAGGTAAGTCCACACAGCATGACCCTTTAATCCATTTGTAAGGGGGGGGGTCGTTGGTTAGGGAAGGATAACATTGTTGAGAGCGTTATGGAAGCAAACTACTTCATGGATATGGAATTTGACCAAAAGTGGAATTTGATTTCAATTCTCTAATACATTTATTCAAATCAAGAGACTTGAGCAACTCTAGTACAAGCCTAGCAAAAGCACAGTTGAAATGTATTATTTCCTTCTTAAATGTTACCTTTCATGTTCATGTACACATGGACCTGTACAGTATACAATATTTTATATAGAACTATGTATATTGTGTAGATCTATAATGTTCCTTTCACTTGACAGGAAAATATATTTTTAGAGGAGATTGAATCATTGAATCCAACTACTATTTATGAAAACTTATCGAAATGAAAAATGAATGTTTTGCAGAAGACCACGTTTTGCAAAGGAGTCTGAGTGAAAACTCTACGGCTTCAGATCACCTAACTGACTCGGCTCCATCTACTCCGAAACTGACCAAACCTCAAACCGTCACATTCCTTGATGAAAAGGTTAGTACCTTTATACTTCAATTCAATTTATTCGAATCCATTCTGGTTGAAGACATTAATTTGACCTTGCAGAAAAGGATAACCTTTAAACTATTACAAAAACAAAGCTATATTGATACGTACGGATGATGTCCTGAAAGTTTTCTCAATATCAACAGTAATCGTATATAATGTATATCACATGTCGTGAATGAAATGCAGCCTGATTGGTAATACCGGTATTAGTTAAATAGCGTTAAGTCCAATATTGA
The DNA here is from genome assembly GCA_949317995.1 of Acholoe squamosa. Taxonomy (NCBI): domain Eukaryota; kingdom Metazoa; phylum Annelida; class Polychaeta; order Phyllodocida; family Polynoidae; genus Acholoe; species Acholoe squamosa. Next base: position 41,331,289 of record OX439035.1, on the reverse strand, counting down.
AACCTTCACTTCGGTTTGTGCATGTCATTCTACCCGTCAATTTCAACAACTTAGTTGGATGTATTTTGCCAATATCATTTGATTAATTTTGGATAAATACCCTGCCAATTGGTGTTGTTTCAGGTCATCGAGGAAAAAGAGACAAATGGCATTGAGCCAGAGTCATCAAATGGAGAGGGTCAGCTGAAATTATTGTGGCCACCACCGCAGCAACTACTGAGGTTGGAGGGTCTGCCGTGCGTGTTAACAGACTCCCTGATGGTGTACATGGCACCATCAACTCAAAAAGGTACTACTTGGATAAATATTCTGGCCAATATTCTCTTTTTCTTTTTGCACACTAATGATTTTCTTAAACGTCAATAATTCTTGTTTCATGTTTAATGGCAAGGAGAAAAAGCTGTCAGTAAAATATTACCTCTTAAGAGAATGACGATTTTGTTCCATCTCTTTTTTCTCCCTTCCACTCTCCCCTCAGTTCTGCTCGGTAACACCAGGGGGCAGTTGCAGCTTAGTACGCAGGAGATGACGTCATCGCTTGGCGCCAGTTCCAAGGCGCATGCGCAAGGTGTCAGACCGTTTGTAGCAAACTGACGACAAATTGGTGAGTAAAAATCTAATTTCTACAACTTTTCACCCTTTTTAGTCGTCATTATGATACATTTAGACGAGTTTGATGCATTTTTTCCGTCATATTGACGATCGGAGCTAAAATTCGTCAGATTTTCAAACTTTCTGACACAACACGGGCAAGCCCCGCATTATCGCTCAGATCGTCTTTTGACGAACGATGTTTCAACTCTCTTCTACTCGTCAATCGAGGGTCTATACAACTTTTTTAACGTTATAGACGACCTAATCCTTTGAATTGACGAGTTTCTACCTGTTTTCCATGTTTTTAAAATAAATTATACTTTTACGACATCAACAAAAATATAAAACCGATTGACGGCACTTTTACGACATTCCAGCCTAGTCTAGAACCCATTTTCGGCAAACAAGATGGCCGCGCCCATGCGGGACGCGCGTCGAGCTGAGAATTGTTTTCTTTTAAGACTATTATATTATCAAACACACTGGAAATGTATGTAATCTTCCTTCTTATAGAAGTTAAAAGTTTCTTTGTTATGTTGATGTTATGTTGATGATCTGTTTAACTATTTTATGGCCATTTGGCTACCCCTCACTCCATGTTAGAGTGATAACAAGTTAAACTAACCTGAACAGAGGGAGATGCTGTCACTATAGTGACACATCTACTAAGGTGAGTCCCTCTAGTTCCACTGAGAAGGTTCTTCTTATCAATTAGATTGTATTGTCACTACTATGCTTCCTTATGGAATTCAGGTAGTTGACCAAACCAGCTTGCTGGGGGTTACAGTCTTAGATATTGAGGAGCTTCTCTATGCCCAGTACATAAAAGTCTTCACCTATAGGCCAAGGGGCAAGGTTGGACTCTGCTATGCTTTCTTATGAAATCCAGGCAGTTATTCATATTTCTTATCATGCCAAGCAGGATGATAGAAATCACTGATAGTGTACAGGAAGGTTACTTACACACTGTGGCATATGGCACAGATCTCACTGTTATTAACTTAACAGTTCCCTCCAAGTGACATTTCCAGACCTGCGGTTGGACTTGCAAACTTGTGGTCATTGACCTATAGAGGGAGTGTACAGTGACAAGACACTAAAAAGCACTAGATGCTTCTGCTTTGTAAGCCTTAGCAGTTATTCCGAGTCCTCCGTTTAACCATTTATGGGCAAACGATAGAACTTGTTGACTCTCCCAAGGGGGATGAAGTCTTAGAAAGTGTCAAGGTTGGTTTAGCTAAGACTGTGAATAGAAAAACAGCTATTACCTATACCTTATGCCGAAAAATTCACTTAGCAATTTTTCTGGTCCTTGCAGGTTGATGAATCGCATCTGGGATTCTGTGAGACGTAAGGTCGTAACCCTGCAAGAGCAGACAGACGTAATAGACCAAGTTATGGCGTCTGTCAGTGGCTTAAACCTCAATGGCAAAGAGAAAAAAGACAAAAACTCCAACGGGAAAAAGTCTAAAAAGCCAAGCAAAGACCACCAAATCAGTGATGATGAAGATAAATCTGGCAGACGGAGCAGACCACGTAGTAAAAGCCGAACACCCAGAAACAAGTCTCGCAGTAAGACTAAATCTCGTAGCAAGACTAAGACACCCAGCAAGGGTAGATCTAGAAGCAAGACCAAATCGCCTGCTCGAAGTAAGAGCACAAGAAGGTCCCGCACGAGAAGCCACTCTAGAAGTGGCGATAGACCTCGCAGTCAAAGTAGATCTGATAGTCGGGAAAGAGCACGCAGCCGTGACAGATCCCACAGACGAGGAAGATCCCACAGCCGGGGTAGGGCCCGAAGCCATGGGAGATCCCGAAGCCGCAGAAGATCTCGCAGCAGCAGATCTCGCAGCAGCAGATCTCGATCAGACAGCAGGCACAGACATCATGGTAAAAAACGCCACTCGAAATCGAGATCCAGAAGACCAAGGTCTCACGAGAGAAGACACAAGCGGAAACATAAGTCCCGCAGTCCCTCACGCAAATCTAAGAAGAGCAAGAAGAGCAAAGCCAAAAAACGTAAACGCTCCACCTCTTCCGACTCGTCTTCCGACTCCACTACCCCAGATGACTATGGGCACGAAGACGAAAGCTCAAGCTCTAACTCCAGCAGCAGCGGAGACAAAAAGAGTAAAAAGAAGAAAAAGAAAGCACCAGACTTTAAGAAGAAAAAATCTGGAACTTTTGCTGAGGCAGCCCAGACAGCCATCGACAAAACAGATGGCCCCAAAAAGTCTGAGAAAATAGATCAATCTTTGGCCACGTTGGTCGAGAGACTTATACTTACTTCTACGGACCACAAGGCTGCCGATGCTATAGTCGAGAAATTCCCGCCGCCCAAAAACGTATCGGCCATGATCATACCTGAAATAGACCCACCTATCAAAAAGCAGCTACAAAAAGAGTATACAAGGTACATACAGCCAGACAACTACCTGATGAAAACCCAACATGCCATCCAAAGTGCCATGACTGCCTTATTCCCATTGATCCAAGAAGTCATAGAAAGAGGTGATGAAGATGATGAACTAAACAAAACAGGAGGATCAGCTTTTGAAGCATTAGAACTCTTGGCTTTCGCAAACAATTCCCTAGTAAGAAGGAGAAGAGAAAACCTCAGGTCACAAATACACAACGACGTCTCTCAGGAGGTAATGGAAGGACCAATGGGGGGTCCCACCCTGTTCGGGCCGGCCCTCAAGATAGCTGCTGACACAAAAGAACAGCTGGAGAAGACTCGCAAAATCCTCTTCAAACCACGACAAAAACAACACAAATACCGCAAAAACTACAATAAGTACAAGAAATCCAAAAGAACGGATTTTCGCGGCCGAGCGACCGGAGACAGGGGAGGCGGGAGCTACCGAAGTCGCGGCAGCGGAGGTCGCGGACGCACTCGAGGTCGAGGAGGCCAAACCCGAGGGAGAGACCAGCACAAAAAGAAAGACTAAACAAGGTCCGTTCGTTTGACCTACACTTCCTAAGTACACCAGAAAACTTTAAAGCTGGTCAAACAGCTAACTTTCTTAGCAATTGGGCCTCTCTCACCTCCGACTCTTGGGTTCTGAACAACGTCCAAGGGATTGAGATCCCGTTTCTGGAATACCCTGTCCAGAAAAGGGTGCCCAATCCCTACAACATCGAGGATGTTGATCATGCCCAAATTGACGAGGAAGTAGAGAGAATGCTGACTAAAGGTGTAATCGAATTGACAAATCACGAAGCTGACCAATGGGTATCCTGTATTTTCCCAAAGATAAAAGCTAATGGCGAGGTCAGGATCATTCTGGACCTCACACAGTTGAACAAACTGATCCCTTACGAACATTTCAAAATGGACAGCTTCCAAACGGCACTGGATTTAGTAAGACAAGGGTATTACATGACCTCAGTCGATCTAAAAGATGCCTACTACTCTTTTCAAATACGGAAAGAGGACCGAAGATACCTGAAATTTGTTTGGGGGAACAGGATGTACCAATATTGTGTAATTCCGAATGGTCTGGCCTGCGCACCTCGTGTGTTCACCAAGCTACTCAACCCCATATTTGTGACTCTACGCAAACAGGGGTGCACAGCGTTTCCCTATATCGATGACACTTTCATCGTGGGGGAAACCTATGAAGAGTGTCTGGTGTCCACGGAGATGTTGGCCAAACAAGTTGATGCTTTGGGTCTAGTTGTACACCCTGTTAAATCTGTCACCACACCTACCACCTCACTTGAGTTCTTGGGGTTTATTCTAGACTCTGAACAGATGGAAGTACGACTTCCAAAAGAGAAAGAACAAAAATTCAGAAAAGTAGCCCAAGGAATTTTGGAAGAACCTCAAGTAACGATAAGAGAAGTGGCAGGCTTGGTTGGAATGATGAATGCTTACACTAAAGGTGTTGAGTATGGCCTAGCACACCTAAAAGCCCTAGAAAGATGTAAGAACAAAGCACTTAAAGCCAATGCAGGGGATTTTGATGCCACCATGGTACTGGCAGAAGAAGCCATAGGTGACATCTGGTGGTGGCTTGACACGGTGGGGCATACAGCATGTCGCATCAGAGATAGCACACCAGATGTCACCATTGACACTGATGCCAGTATGAAAGGGTGGGGAGCATACCTCGGAGAACACACTATAGGTGGGAGATGGTTGCCCGAAGAAAAGGACCACATAAATGTCCTGGAACTTCGGGCAATAAATCTCGCACTGCACAGTATAGGAAACCAGCAAAACATACATGTGCATGTTCGAACCGATAATACAACGGCTCTCCACTATGTCAACAAAATGGGAGGTGTCAGATCCCCAGCATGTGACAATATAGCCAGGTATATCTGGGGTTGGGCAGAGGCAAGAAGATCCTGGATCACAGCTTCCTACGTACCCGGTATTCTAAACATAAAAGCAGACAAAGCTTCCAGAGTATTTAACGACAACCTGGAGTGGAGTCTAGCGGACAGAATATATCGAAGAATAGTCCGGAAATGGGGGAAGCCTGACTGGGACCTCTTTGCCTCCAGAGCAAATCACAAATGCGACCAATACTGCTCTTGGAAACCAGATCCAGGGGCAGCATGGGTCGATGCTCTGTCGATGCCCTGGGAAGGTATTAATGCCTATGCCTTTCCTCCTTTCAGCCTGATCCCGCAAGTGCTGAGGAAGATAGACAAAGGAAGACCTAGAAGCCTAGTTCTCGTGGTACCAAACTGGCCATCAAAGGCTTGGTTCCCCCTCCTCCGAAACGCAGTAGAAGCTCTAAACGTTTCAGGGAGGAGAGGAAACCTAGTCCCCGCAAGAGGAAGCGACGGAGGATTTCTAGGCAGGGCCCCCTTAAAGGTTTTGCGATTCTAGAAGCTGACCTAGTCCAAAACCAGGGGTGCGACAGGAAAACAGCAACCTTCCTGCTCGAAAGCTGGTCCACTGGGACTAAGAAAGTGTATACCACCTATATGTCCCAATGGAACACCTTTTGCCTGTTACACAGGGTCTCCCTGCGCACCCCAAACCCTTTCGAAGTCTGCAGGTTCCTCAGACTACTTTCGGAATCGGGCAAAGCCTTCGGGACCGTCAACGCGGCACGCTGTGCGTTATCAGTCCTGTGTAAGAACCTTGATAATGGGAAAACAATAGGCACCCATTATTGGGTATGCAGGGCTGTACGCACAGCATATCGAAGGAACCCACCGTCTCCCAAATACAACACCTTTTGGGATGTACGGTTAGTCTTCGATATGTTCCGGCGTTGGGGTCCAAATGAAGATTTGGCCATCCAGTTCTTGGGATTCAAACTAGTTACGCTGATTCTACTAGTGTCGGGCCAGAGGGGCCAAGTCATCCCAGCTTTGGATCTCCGCAACATGACGTGGTTGCCTTCGGGATCAGTAAGGTTTGTACTGAAGGGTTTAATGAAGACAGCACGTACGGGTGAGCCCCTTAAGGAATTGGTTTTGGAACCATTCCATGAGGAAGAGCTCCTCTGCGTGACCTGTGCCCTGAAGTGCTACTTGAAGGTCACGGAGAAACGCAGGAAGGACAAGAAAGGGCGAAGGAAACACTCGCTCTTCCTTTCCTACCGTACGCCTTTCGGGGAGATCAAACAGGATACCTCTAAGAGGTGGATCCTAGCAGTATTGACTGCAGCTGGGGTAGACACAAGGGTATACCGAGCTCACTCCACCAGAGGAGCTAGCACCTCTGCTGGAGGGAGACTCGGTGTATCCACTGCTGTAATGCTTCGACATGGGGATTGGAAAGGGGCCAAAACCATGGCGAAGCATTACAACAAACCAATTGAGAACCCCAAGCCTCCAAAGACTCTGGCCAGGATTCTTTTGGAGGACTCAATAGAGTAGCTGGTGCAAAAAATTTGAGGCTGCCAGGCTTGGGACCTGCAGGCTCACTGGGCTTTTGATACCTCCTTATATGTCCAAGGAATTTGATATGATTATATATGATATCTGGCAAACACTGCCACACCAAGAAGGTGTATGAACTATAAAACTTTAGACTTTTCATTTGGTATGCTTACCATTTATGTGTCAAGAGAATGGACACTTTAAAAAATAGTAGTCTTTTGATTTGGCCATAAGAGCCACAATACTCGTTTTCTATGATCTGACACTGTCAGGTTAATAAATTTATATATTTTTCTATAAATTTATGTGCGAGTCACAGTGTTCTGTGGGATGGGATAATTGAAAATTATTTAAGGAAAAGATCCCAAGTCACAAGGATTGAGACTTCAGGATCAGACAGTGAATCTACTGAACTTTGAAGTCTCCTGCGTACTAAGCTGCAACTGCCCCCTGGTGTTACCGAGCAGAATATAAAATTAATCGAGTACTTACTTGTAAGTGTGAAGATTAATTGTTGTTCTGCGAGGCAACACCAGGGGCGTTGCAGAGTACACAGGCCCTCCCATCCTCCCTATGATAAATAGATTACTGCATGGGCATAATCTACAATCAACAAATAATGAAATACGACTATAAGTATAAGGTATGTGTTTCCTGTGTACTTTTAGTTTTCAGTACGATTCACTGTCCGCATGCTACGAACTGGCGCCAAGCGATGACGTCATCTCCTGTGTACTCTGCAACGCCCCTGGTGTTGCCTCGCAGAACAACAATTAATCTTCACACTTACAAGTAAGTACTCGATTAATTTTATATTATCCCCCCCCCCCCGGTCTCTGCTTGGCTCTAATCTCTTTGTTTTGAAGATTATCCATGAATGCCCAAGGTTCTATAAGCTATGTTTTATGGAATTCCTCATTTTGACTCAAATAAAGGACCCCATGTTAACTCAGGACATGATGTGTTGTGCAGGTTGGTTCCATGCTGGTGTGTACATCTGGGAGCAGCTGGGGGAAGAGCTGCAGAGTGAGGGGGTCACCCTGGAGGTGGAGCCCCTCCTCCAGGGTCGGTTACCGCAGGACACCCCACATGTAGTGTCAGAAATCAACCCAATGCTTTTCTCCCACCAACAGGCCTATAGAATCAGCATCTTCCAATATCAGGTCAGTCTGCAATAAGAAATGAAAATACTTGGGGGGGGGGGGGGGTTACTGCCTCATTCCAGTAGATTTCAGTGCAACTCATTTGCTACGGGTTGTTAACGAGAATAGAAAGATTTCCTTTGTCTATCGAGTAAGTAATGTAGTCTTAGGATGACTGTCCTTTTGGGGGTAATATTAAAGGTTCTATGCCAGGGGCAATACAGTCTGTATATTATGTTGGTACATGTGTAATGATCTTATTTACCTGGGAAAACATATACATGTATATTTTCTCTAAAGTATGGGAAAACATCAGTTGCACCGCGTACATGTATTCTCTACCTGTAGAAAATGTTATTGTTTTTAAAAGGTGAAAATTCAAGCTTCTGACGAAATGGGTCTCTTCTATGCTTCCAAAACACTCCTTCAGTTGATCAGGTTATGCAAGCAGGACGGCATTCCTCAGCTACAGGTAACCAACACATTTCGTAAAATTAAAAAAGGATTATAAAAACCACTATGATTATCTCGATGAAAAGCCAGGACCAGCTTTTTTAATATGGCATGATTTTGACGACACTTAAAGATTCAAAGTAAAACGATTAGTTGAAATTTATTAGTAAGAGATAAAACAGTCTTATTTCTTCAATTGCGATCCTTTACACTTGAGACAAAATGATATCAATTGTAATCTATAACTCTTTCATTTGTGCGACTTAAATTTTTTTTTATAATTATGAATACATGTATGATTAAACTGGACGTCAAATGACTGCAGATTCATGACTGGCCTAGTGTCCGTGATCGAGGTGTACTTTTAGACCTCTCAAAGGGGAGGATACCAAAAATGGTAAGTAATGGGCTTTTATCTTATCAGGGATTAGAAGGATATGGTTTTAATCAGCCAAAGACAGGGTTGGATATGGGAGCTGGAGAAATCTCGGCGATATCAGTACCGTTTCTAAGTTTAATAGACCGACTTAGCTTTCTCCTACGTTGGGATTTTTAACCCTGTACACATCACTTATGCAAGTTCTATTCTATAAATATATCCTCAGACATGGACTTCCCCAGGTTTTTAGCTTGAAAAATATAAAACCGGGGAAAAGGGTTTCCTAACCCCCCCTACACATCCCCAATTATTAAATGAGTATTTCAGTGTACCACGATACTTGTGTAAGATGTACTTGATGTATTGTGGACGGAATATTGGTAGAGTTATATTTTGATATATATGCCCTCCCTTATCTTTTTGTCCAGGATACTTTGCTCGATCTTGTCAAAGTGTTGGCCTCGCTCAAAGTTAACCAGGTAAGGAAGATGACTCAGATCAGGGAATCGTTTGCAATGTATATCAAGAGTAAACCCTTAAGGATTATGTCATTGTATTCGCATGGGGTAAAGTGTATTCTAAAAGAGAAACGAACAAAGAATTTTTTTTAAATCATCATTTATTTCTATAAAATCCAGAGTAAAAATTGGAGTGTGTGGTTTTCATGTTCTTGCACCCCCCCCCCCCCCTTTATGTGTTTTTAGCGCGGCGACTAGTGAGTACTACTCGTGAGATGAGTAGACTAGTGTATGGTTCACAGTCGCCACGGTGTAAGGGATAGGGAGGCCTTGCAATCTATTTTTTTGTGGCTCCCTTGCTATGGACTATTCCTGCTCACTATTCTAATGTAATAACAACAGTGTGTGTACTTTACTTATCAGTGAAGGAATTTTCAGAATATATCTCATACTTTTGATTTTATTCGCAGATAAGACATTTCATCATTTGGAGCCCTATGGCAGATTAGCATTAGAGCATTTTAAGATTCAAAAATGCATCCCTGTAGCCTTTGTTTTAGAATTGTTCGTTTTGAAACTACTATATATATATATATGTAGTACAGGTTTTATCTCAGTGGGTTATGGTACAAGTGGATCATATTTTCTGTATTTGAACAAAGTATTCACTGTCAAAGATCTCTATGGAGAAATCAGTGCTAAAGTGTGTGTTGCCATATGTGCATTTTTGTGAATCAGAGGAGGTTGAAGTGTAAGGCCACCTTGTGGAACTGCTACATTCTTTTCTGTGTAAAATTTTTAGTTTACATTGAAATAATGCTCTCTCAGAATATGTATCTACTATTGGTGATGAAAGATTAATTTGATTACTCCTTTCATTGTATAAACGATTTTGTGGAACACTGAAAACATGTATGTACACCGGGGTACTTAGTGATCTGGCCGGTTTGCTGACCACTGGCCCATGACGAGGTACAGACTATTACAAGTGATTGGCAGTTGGGTGTGTGTGTGGGGGGCAGGGGGGGGGCAGAGCAGGCTCCTGGTAATCTGAGACAGTGTACACTCATAATGACACACCTGTTGACTATGGCATTGAACATTGAATAAGACAGGTCCCTTTGGCAGCTGAGTGAGGTGCATGCAGAATGGACAGTCTACAGACTATTAGTACTTAGCTGCAGTGGGTAGTTCAGGTTAAATGTGTGCTATATACTACCAAAAGCCCAGATGATAGTATGCCCTATCTGTCTCACCAACTGAAACTAGACACAAGATTACAAGTCGCCGCGCCATGTCTCACAGGACTATTCTCTACTATTGTATTAAAATCTATAACACTATGGTTTTATATATGTAGCAATATTTAAAACAGATATGCGTTGATATCTCCAGGTTCACCTCTATATGAGATTTAAAACATTGTCTGGAAACGAAACCAAATGGCAGTTACCTTATGCACAAAGGTAAGACATAGTTCTTGTACCATTGCTCAGACATACAGAAACTGGATCAAAATGACCATAGCTAGAAACACTATAATATGAGACCATTTATATAACGATCTACAGGTTATTTAAAAGATGAAAGAAAATTGTATTTCTACGTAAATAGCTATAGGTTCTGTGCAACTATAGATATACGCAGCAGTAGGTTATGTAGCTCTGTGTTACTACATTTAGCTTTTATAGACCTTCGCACTTCAGTTTATGGGCGGTATTTCCTGTCAGATTTGACAAACCATTAAAACACCATTCCCTGCTTCTGTTTCCAGCTGTCTACTAAAGTTGGATAGTGTGTGCCGGTCACACCAGGTGGAGTTAATGCCGGTGCTTGACGTAGCACCTTCTGTTGGATATCTTGATCTTCTTAGTCTTAGATCAAGCTTCCTGGCCTTCGTCCAGTGCTTCCCTACAGCTAGGTAAAACTTATTGACTATTTCAGGTGGTTGCAAATGTATAAAAGGACAGTGAAGAACAGCCTTGTTTATCTCCTATGATAATCCAATATTGTCAATAAACCGGATTTCTAATATTTCCCAAATGTCCATCAGCCACACGTCAAACGATTTCGCAGTGTTTTCCCATGACAAAGTAACCGTTTAACAGTCCATCATATCATTCGACAAATAATATAGATGTAATATCTTGTAATTTTGTAGTTACAGTACTTATCATGATAAGTGTACATATGTTGCGAAAAAGAAAAATTGTGTTACTCAAAACCTTAAACAAAAATTAACTCTTAATAGGTGATATATTGTGCATGTTACATTTCAGTGTTGTGGGAGTGGGACCAAGACTCACCAGCCTTGTGGTGGATACGGCTGAGGAAGGCGCGTTCAGTATGGATGAAGTAAGCTCCGTGCTCCCTGTCTCACCGCACCAGGCGCTACAAATGTGCGCCTATGTCCTCCATGACATGCCCGATCTACTCCGACAGCTGCCCTGTGGCACCATGTTGGCCGAATATGGATTTGAGGTATGGTAATATTTATTGTGCTATTCTTGTGAGAAGAAGCTATCAATGTACAATAAATGAGATGTTTATACTTTTGTTTTAGAAAAAAAATGTCTTATTGAGTATGAGAATAATGCGTTACATGTAGACTCAAGCATCGTATCATCGTAACAGAAGCAACCAAACGTTTGTCCTAGCATCGTTCTGATTGTCTATAAGAATATGTTATCTCTATTGATTATAAGTCCAAAAATTGTTCTTCACAACAATATAATGTAGCACTATACTTATAGATCAGTATTATTCCCTCAGGCTACGTACGATTTCCAGAAGTACTGCCAAACGTTCACAGATTACGGGTAAGTCTCTACTTTGTAGGCACATCTTGAAAAAAAAATAACCAGTGAAGTAAAAAAGAGAAAAACAATGCAACCTTTAGTCATTTAAATACATTCATTCAATAGTGAATTTAAGATAGTGAACTATATAGCTTCTTCGACCTCTGGTATTCTAGCTCGAGCTTTCCCTTTTAACCAACTATTGTTCCATATTTTCGCCCCAGGGTACCGTTCTCGGTAATACCCGGTACTGCAGCGTGGAATAGGTAGGTGTTTGTGCATTGAATACTAGTATAACTTATTGCACGTTTATCACTGGGTATAACAAACAACTGGGTTAAGTAGCAGACTTTCAGTGTATTACAGATGTCATGCTGCTCTGAAGCGAAATAAAGAAGATCCAATGGATATCAAGTTACTATGATATATAATGTTAGTTGACTGGCCTTCTCTTACTTATTATTCTGAATATTTTTAATTTCTTTAAATATTGATAGAAACAGAAGTCTATATGACTACATGTACTTCTCAGCTTATTGACAGTAGTTAAATATTATATCTCACTTTGTGTATTCCCATCCTAGTTTGGCAGGTTGTCCTGAGGCGGCCCTGGAGAATATCAGACAGGCAGTGACATGGGCAGTGGAACACCATGCACTAGGTGTGGTCGTATCTAACTGGGCAGGGGTAGGTCATATGACCCATCTACCTATCAGTTGGCCAGGCTTCCTAATAGGTGCAGGATTATCATGGAATTCTGAAACACCAGAGGTATGACTAGATCCACAGCCTTTTATATATGAACACAATAATTATCAATTGAAAAACAAGGCACTGTCAAGATTTATGTATCACCTGTTAGATGAATGTATGTTGTATCCAAATGTTTGCAACTCATACAAGAACTCAATCGAGGTTTAAAGCTGCTTCCTAATATTTTCAATAATATCTGCTTACTCGACTCCCACTGCAGTCATATTTTGATTTGATTTACATTGAACCGGAGAATATTCTTACCTTGTAGGAGCTACTTGATTCATCGCTTCCCGAGCTACTTGACCATCATGTGTTCAGAGACACGGGTGGAGTTATCGGTCATGTGATAACTGCACTGGGTCGTGCCGAAACCGATATAATTAGGTGCTCACGGCGGCAGGCAGGTAGGTCTAGCAAATAAACGTTCTGAGTCATGTCCATTTTAAAGCTACTAGGCAAAAAAATTGACAAGTATTGTAGCACCCCATATACATATGAGGCATGACTTTCATAATGTTATAACTAACACGCCAGTGATTTGATTGTTATTTATTCGTGCCATGCTTTATTTCGATACAGCTGACGACTATAAGAATATGCCATCAGAGAAAGGCTCCACACTTTACCAATTACTGTCTCAACCCGACCAAGTAGCACTGGAAACTCTCACACTAGAAGTCTTCCAGGTAACCATTGAATTCTTGATTGACCAATGTTTAAATATAATTTGGGGTTCATATGATATTTATTGATCTTCCATGCCTTCGATAACATTTTACCTCACCTTCAAGATGAAATAATTTTTCTTTTCGTCAAGAAAACAATGAGGTTCATCAGGAACTGTGTGAACCAGCTTGACAAGTGTGACTTACAGTGTACAGAGAGTGAGGAGGTTCTGCAGGAGTTGAGGATTACTGGAGACCTCATGTTGTCGGCCTGCAGGTTAGTATTAACAGGGAGGATACAGTATACTCTAAACTCATGGTATTAAGCACATGCAAATCTAAGGCTTACTGCGCCTTAAAGTGCCTTCCAAAAAATGGCTAGGCCTTGTAGGCGGGATAAAATTACATTAGATTAGTTGTCTAAAATCAACCCCTACCTGCTCCACATAGGTCTGGCAGCAACTGAAGATGTCTTATACGCTGGATGCACCTTATACATGTACACAAGTACTATGGTAGGTAGAATAGAGTCACCCCTTTAAAACCCTCTCCCCGCCGAATTCCCCATACTCTCCCTGAGCAGACCCTTACAGGGGTCTGTCGGTTGGGAGGGGGGGGTTAAGAAATCTTGTTTGTAAAGACCCATAAGAAGTGAGCTCAGAAATAACTACATGACTTCTATGCATTACAGAGTAGGACGTGCGTTGGTGCATGCCGGCCGGAATCCCAAAGCAGGACACGCGGGTTATGCTGTGGTCAATTTAGGGGTGGCGAACCTCACCCCTACGCAGAAAACAGACCTAGCCAACCGCCTCCTACCGCAACTAGAGTCATACCGACTCGCATGGCTGGGACGGTCCCTGCCCCAAGGTTTGCCAAGTTCTCTCACTGTGCTGACTACCATGCTGAAACAGTTCATACCACAAGGACACCACCACAGTGGGGGATCAGGGGACACCTCCATCATCACTGCCTCATAAACTAGATAGAATTAACCCTTTAAGTGCAGCATAATGATATATTTTACCCACTTGACACAATGCATGTGCGCAGTTCTGCTCAGTCTGCTACCCATGTTACCGGGTATGTACGTTCACACTTCAAGATTCACTAGCACAGTACTGGAACATCATGACGACAAAGGACATAGGAAAGGGGTGGCGGCCCCCGCACCAATAATGGGAAGGTCTCTTATATAAGCCTATATAAAAACTAGCTCCCTCCCCCAACTGAGAGCCGTGGCCTTCTCCCCCCAACAAAGAAATGTTAAAGTAGAGGCATCATGCTGCCCTTAAAGGGTTAATAAAATAGTGTGTGTGTGATTATTGGGAAATCTCAGGATGCCATTGTTACTAGGTTGGGTTGTGAATTTTATGGGCGAGTGATAGGGGAGTGAATGGTTGGTTATTTAGTTAGGTTATATTATGTGTTACACGTTTAATTTTTTTTGCGTATACATGCACAGTGGATTATGCATGTATAAGAGTTCAATTCTGTACAATCATGATCTCATGATGATCATGATTGTAATTTACATGTGAGCTTACCTGATTTTCTATTGAGAATTGCAAGAAATATCTCATTTTATTATCACTTTTTGTATTAATCCGAACGTGGGGACTATATTATGTTAAGGGAAACCGTGTAGATAACATGGTACATGTATATATACAGTATGGTTTATAACTCATGGTGCAAACATTTATTCTTGATTACTGCTGCTTTAAGACAATGAGTTCCGATTGGGTACACATGCATAAATACAGCTGTTAGTTCTAGTGTAGATCTGTTTCATCTGGTATCATCTTTTTTATCATTTCTTTTTCTTTAACAAAATTTATAATTCCAGAAAAACGCTTGAACATGTGATTCATGTGAATAGTAGAAGTAGATAATATTTGAGCAGTATGCATTGTCACACTGTGGTAATGAATATCTGATTCGTTGGTAAGGACCAATGAGTGCACATATATCTTTGGATACACAGGGGATACAACAAAAGTGAGATTGTCAAGATGGCTCATGGTATTTGTGTTAGCTGGACTTCATGAATGCTCTAACCAGCTCAGTGACGACTTCATAAAAAAACTGGAACACTGCTGACTTCACATACAATCGTGCAACCTGGCCCCAGAGGCTTCCATCATAGTCATTTTGCCTGTTTGGGCCTAGACGTTAAACCTTTTTATAAAAGCATGAAGTTTCGTGGCTGTTTTTTTCTTGAAGAGATCTCTGAATCAAATTGTATCAGCTTCCTGGAAAGCGCTGGTGTCCAGAACGTTAGGCCTTCCTCATTTTTGTCAGCTAGCGAGTGGCTTCCCTTTTCCACATGATCCACTTACACAGTCCTGACTAATCGGTTAATATAAGCCAGCAGCACAGCAGTGGTACAGCATACTGGTCATTTGGTACCATATCAGGGTTCCCATGTGTCATAAAATGTCATGGAATAAAAAGTAGTCAGGGAAAGACATGTAAATGTCATAGAATTCAAAAAGAAAAATTCACTATGAGTCAGGAAAAGTCATGAAAACTTGGGAAAATGACAATTCTCTCTACAAAATCCATAGAAATATACCCCTCCTCCATCACAAAAACTTTGCTGGGCCATGCTCGATTATGTCCTAAAGTGAATATAACTTTGTCAAGGAAATTTCAAATTGTTGTCATGGAATTTTGGTCTGAAGATTCTGTGGGAACCAGGCTTGGGTGTCTTAAGGTGTGTCATTAGTGTGAGTTAATGCCGTATTGTCTAGATACTCACCACAGCTGTATTGGTGAATTGTGCCAAGAAAACCACAGCGTACTGTAAAGAACGGTTCTGCCTTTAAATCAGAGTTTCCACAAGTGAGGGAAAGTCATTGAATGTCATGAAATTCCAGGATTTTTCCCCTGGAGTCAGGGAAAGCCATGGAAGTGGAAACCTAGATCTGTTACAATGTGATAGGTCTTTGTCATTTGTTCACTAGATTTTAAAAGTGTTCCTTGGGCTATGCCTGATAACGTCCAAAATGTGGTCATTTTAGTACTCTTCTATAGTATGAAATCATCGTTTATAAGATGCCCCTGACTACAAGCAGATTTTATGAGATTCAGGAAAGGGCTATCCTAGCGTATAAGTCACACCATATATGCAAGGTACAAGGTATGATGAAATCTTATCCATTTTGACATAGCTTGAACTATTAATTATTAACTCGGAAGAGTTATAGGAGCCACCATGGATTAAGACATTTTAGACCCCTCAAAATTGGAGCAAAATTTCACATTCGTCACCAAATTAAAGGGTGTTCCCAGTGTATATTGATAAAAACTTTGTGCTGTAGAAGTAGCCTGGGATGTATAGATCATAGAGGTATATAATATAGACCAGAATTTGGTTTAGATAAGGAGATATCAGAGAGATAGTGAAGGCATACCTGGCATCGCTGTAAGGGGACGCTTCTTTGCTACAATGTTAAAGTATACACATTCCATTTAGAAACCTTTGTTAACCCTTTTTCCCACCCTTTTGTGGTGTGTTAACCAGCTGCAGTGCTGATGTCATACATGTACTGGGCTTCCCTAGCCCACTTAAAAGGGTCTATTTCTCCTCTTTCCTATCCCCTCAGGATGTGTGTGGTGCACATATGCGTGGGCACTGACACATTCCTCTGTGAAATTGTGTAATGTAGTTCTCGCCATGAATATGACCTTAGCTGTCGAAATGGCGTTAAACATCTATTACTCACTCACTCACTCATACATGTACTATGCCAGAGTCTGAATGATACCACAAACCACCCCTCCTCTTCCGAGTTAAGTGCGACTAAGGTGCATTCCTCTAGTTGTATTTAAACTGCACATATGTATTTGTTATTGACGAAAGTCAATATAATCACAAACACGTTTATAATTGAATTACTTCAATATATACGTATATACATCTATCTATACACATCTGATATTGGTCATAGTACACTGGTGTATCGTTGAAATAACCAATACGATATGGGTCTTGGATCCAATACGATATTATACCATGGTTATGGCTGATTTGCATGTTTGCGTTCAAGTTAAAGCTGCTACAAGATGTGAAGTATAAAGATTTTTGGATCTGGGTATATCTACAATCAGCCCACTTGCTTGTGTGTACTGTTCACATCTCAACCGATTCTGAGAGTTTTAACCAAGCTAATTTCAAAGAAATAGATGTCTAGAAATACAATGATTCCAGCATTTTATCTTTGTTGACAAGCACTTACTTGTATCAGCTCAGTAGTGCCACCTGTAGTTAGGAAATCAGACTGTTATGTTCTATTGCAATGACTCCTTCCCAAGGGAAGCCTACAGGGTTGCAGACTGCTCAGTGCTACCACATGGGGACTTTGGTTTGAACTAATTAACCAATGCAGTTTACCTTCCCACCAAAGCAGTGAACATTGCATTTTTCACTGTATGTATCAACACCTGTTCCTTACTAGATTAAATAGCATGAAATTAATTGGAAAGTGATGTACAATCATCTGAGATAGAAATCAGAAGAACGCATGTCTTGTAGCAGCTTTAAATACTAAAAGTCGTTCGATTAACCACAGCGAGAATGAACGATGTTTGACAGCGCCATCTGGTGTATCAACCATGTACCTATGTGCCATGAGCATATTTAACATATATCCTCTAAGTAACGGGATTGGCGATTCATACTTCAAAATCTATCATTGTCAGCACACTATACTAATTGTGGTTACATGATTCTTACATAATGTTTATATTACAATGCCTGTAATATCACTTAGGTATCAGCCTACTCTAAAGCGTCCTACCCTCTTTTCAGAGTTCTGTCGATCATCACTTAAAAAGAGCAATCATATAGAAAATGGTCAGTGCACTATGTCATTCGGCATATTCTGGTCCGGGGAGGTATGCAGAAAGGTACTATGCTATCCTGATAGGAAGTGATTCTAGCATCCTGTGCTCATGTTAAATTCTATGGTTTCTGAGAGCGACGTATGTTCATGGTGCCTGGTAGGAGAGGACTACTTATCGTTCGGCACTGGTTTCCATCTTTGTGTGACTCTCTTTGACTAACAACTCATAGAGAACACAATAGCATTTAGGGTAGCAGTGTTAACTCTTCTTATGTAATATTCAGAAATGACAAAGAAAAGATTTCTGGGGCTGCACAACGGTGTTACCGAAAGGGTAACATCGGTGTGCAGCTGGGCCTCCAACATCCCATACCCTTGCTTACAGGGATTAAGTTAAAAAATTGCTTAGAGGGATCTTTGTGAGAAAACACTCTAATTGGGAGAAGGTTTCATGAAAATGATGCGCGGAAGGATTGCCCTGAAATACTGACCCTTGGCTAGAGGGATTTTGGTCAAATGTTGCCCTTTTTTTGAGATTTCGTAAAAAAAAAAAAAAGGCAAGTGAGATTACTTTTATCCAAAAATGACCCTTGCTTAGAGGGATTTTAAGCATGCACTGGGCCCCAATAGCTGGGGGGCCAGCCTGCTCAAATGTCGTTATTTAAAATTCTCCTGGTGTTGAAAGCAGCACAAGGTATGCGATATGGATCTGGGTATTTTGATAGTGCTGAATCTGGATCTGGTATGTGTATCTCGATCTGTAGGTCGGAAAAAAGTCAAATCCAAGGTCAAAGATCACCATACTATTGGAATGGATCCTAATCAACTGAGGATACATATGAATGGGGAATCCGCCGTGCACTAAGGACCTCTAGTGTTAATGAGTGGGGCAAAGCCCTCTCTCTGTTTTATATTAAAAAACAGATTGTGACATTTGACCTTTAATTTGACCTTGTTCTGACCTAGATATGAAGATACGCACCTCAGATTCGTAATCTAATCCTAGTACAACCTCCAAACCTTGTGCTGCTCTCCACACCAGGTAATCGACCTAATCCCAGACTGGCTCCCCAACTACAAGGTTGTGGACATTAGCACAGTCTGTCTGATCTTGAATACAGTACTATTAAATTCCCTTTGTCATAAAAAGATACGAATGTTTGTTACATTAGTGAAATCGGTAATTAAAATGTTCGCGTGTTCACTCACAATTAGAGATCAAACTGTCATTGTTAATGCAATATCTGTGATAGGTATTTCAGTTCTGTTATATGTACTAATAAATGTGTCACCCGGATCAAGGTCTCATGTTTGTTTTGTTTTTTTTTTTGTTTTTTTTTATTTATTCGGAGCATGGCTTAGAATAGGATAGTACATGTACTGGAATCTGCCATATAAAGCGTATAACTACATGTATAATGGAGGGGCAATATTTTGTTGAAAACGGGCGGGGGCATTAGGAATTAGTGGGGTGACTATGTGTCTCACTGTGTAAAAAATGTTTATCTCTTGTGTTTTCATCCAGTGAATCAATACAAGAGTGTAGGAAAAGTTGGCCAATAATAGGAAGGCCCCTATAAATGCAGTATGTATACATCAAAATATGTTTAGCGGGAGCCCCCACCTGAGATCCCTGCCCCCCCCCCATCCCCATAATAACAATCTGCTCCCTACGCTTCTACAATAGGAGTCTAGACCCATATCCGGTGTATCCACCAATTCGAAGACATGTTATGATGGATACCTTCTGCTTGGATAACAACCACTTCCAGGGAGAAGCTGGTTCCATCTTATCAGCTCTTAGCAGTGCTTGTCAGCAGAAACCAGCTCCAGACCCGTTTAGACCCATTACATGTATTGGCTCTGGGTGGGTCCTGAGAAGATTTCTGGCCACATGTACTGATAAGAATTGATGGAAACAAGCTGGTCCCTCGAAGTGGCTGTCATTCAGGGCCTTTAATTATCTGAAATATTTCGCAGTTTCATACATAGATTCTCAATATATCAAAGCCGTGAAGCTAGAATCTCAAAATCCCCAATGCACTAGCGACGTAATGCGAGTAGTATAAGAATCAGGACCATGCAGCAGGTAGTGTAACGCGGTCGCTCAAAAGATAGTATATGAATTGGGAACTTGGTACAGGTATACTTTTAAACTTTGGTATTACTGAAGTAACCCCAGTATAAAGCGCTTCCGTGCATAAGTTGCACCTGGAGTTTGTGGATTTGTCCCCAAAAAACATTTATGCAGACACTCCTAGGGGCACCTATGACGCCTTGAACCCCCTGATTTTCGGCCAAGGTTAGGGGGGAGTGTAATAAATCAAATAAAATGTATTGGCCTCCATCTTACTGTTCAAGAGAGAACTTAATCTCCGCGTATAAGCTGCGCCTTATACGTGGAGACTTAGGGTATTTGCACGGCAACACATGAATGGATCGAGAGTGACTCATTGACCTTCCCTTCACAGGCATATCCCTTTCTGCAGAAAATTGTGTCAACGTCGTCGTTTGCCCAAAATGCTTTTTGCAGATTTTTTTTTAAACCTCGGTCCTATTCACTACATAATATACTCTTCCAAGTTTAGTGATCCAGATCCCGGGATCAGTGATCAAGATTCTGCTACGTCTCGGCAAGTGAGTCTTGGATCCTATATTTGATACAAAGATGCAGCATCGATGTAGCAGTTGTAAGCCTACTTGCCCAAAATGCACGTTCAAGTAATAAGTAACGTTCCGACAAGCAACATCGATGCTGCATCTTTGTATCAAATATAGGATTGAGAAGATTGATAATTTTAGGTATGTCAGAAATCCTTTTTACTTAAAAAAAAAAAAAAAAAAAAAAGAAGAAGAAGAAATAAAAGGGACTAAATTTCTCAATGGCCATGGGAACGCTAACAAACAGAAGAATAATCCTGAAGATTGGGACGGGGTGGTGTCCAATAAGCATGAAATGGGAAGTAGCTGTGACATAAGCAGTAAGAAATTGAGATTTTTGTATATGTGGGCCATCTACTATCAATTTATTCAGGCTTTTATGTATAGAATTTCAACTTACTTCACTGGTGAAATCAGTGGCGGGGCCATGATTTTGAAAAGGAGGGGGCGCGGCACAAAGGGAGGGGCGTACCCGCTATTTCTTAGCAAATTTCCGGGTTATCAAAAGAAAGAACTGATTTTAAAAAAAAGGAGGGGGCGCGCGCCCGTCCAAACCCGCCACTAGCAATACTATGCATCGGGAAAGCCCCCAACGCAGGAACAAAGTAAGAGAAATACCATGTAACCCTTTATGAAAAGCAAACTGTAGAAATTGATCGATTTCAAAGCGTGACAAAGTTTATTGACCGCACCCATATCGGACCGATGAAATACCCGTCGATGAGATGAGTAAAATTACCTTTATTAGTTAGTGGCCTCGATGTTTCTTCAATATAGCTATTACTCTCAGTTTTTAATCCTTTAAATTGCTGAGAAGGCTCGTTCCTTTGATGAGAGAAAGAACAAAGTACATCGGCATTTAGCGCATTGCGCCGCACAAGTAGCCGTCGCGATGATGCTCTTTGATATAGACGCCCCCTTTTGACGGCATTAAGGAGGTGCGACTGCCGCCTATTGTGCCAGAGAAATGCCGCTGAGTAGGTGCGACCCACGGCAGGCCAGGGTGATCAAACCTGTGCCCGAGGAACCTCATATAAGGTGAGCCTCCAGCATGGAAGAATCATACCTGCTCCATGCACCACACAGAGCACACCCGCACACACTACTCAAATAAGCGCTCAAGGACTTAAAGACATAATGGAGACCTTCCATCAGAAAGACCTTCGTCAAGAGTCACACAGCCTACCTACAACCACTATGACGGCTACACCGACCTACCAGGAGGCCGTCTATGGTATCGACTCACGGCCTCCCGTCGTCATCCAGCCGTCTCCGTCACCCTACCTGTGGAATACGCCCCGCGTCTTCGACCCGGCGGTGAATTCGGTATCGACCTCAGCGTCCGTCGTCTACGCCCATCACCTACAATTCCTGCAGACCGTCGAGCGTCTCCCCGCCCACCCCTGGCTGACTACACTGGTGTCCTGCTACCAGACTGAGGTGCAGCGCCTGGAGGTGCTGCGACGTGAGCAGCTCGCCGCACACGCCGAGAACCACGTCTTCCTGCCCACAGTTCACCGATACTACGACGTCGAGCGGCTAGTCGTGCTCAACCAGGCTCGGACGAGTTTGTCCGGGTTTATCGCCACCAGCTCCGCCCACCAGGCCGCCGCCGTCCTCCCTCATCTGCAGCAGCTCCACGGGATGCCGTGGTACCTGTCTGCAGCTCCAACAGCTCCTCCAGTGGGGCACCTGTACACCAACGCCAATGTGGGAGCCACCTACCATCGTCAACTCCGCCCTGCGCCCTACACCACACGACGGGCCCACCCAGCCGGCATCAGCATCAGGTCACTACGTCCACGGCCCAACCTGCACCAGGCGCTGGAGGACTGGATGATCAAGCACCCCGACACAAGACCTACTGCCCTGGAGAAGGCCAAGCTGGCAGCGGCTACCGGCACTACCCCTGCCTTTGTCCGTAAGATGCTGTACAAACGGTCCAGGAGGAGCAACGCGGTACCCAGTCACACCCGCCTCTCGGTGGTAACTCTCACGCAGGAGACGCCTCTCAAAGTGGACACACCCCTCAGAGCTACCCCTACTAAAGTAGACGCACCCCTCCCGGTGGTAACTAAAGTAGAAAGAAACCTCCCAGGAGCAACTAAATTAGAAGCGGACTCCATGCTATCAGAGGGATGCAGAGACTGTTAGGACTGATAATCCCGTCTGTGAATAGCTGGTCATGACATGGCCTTTATCTGTGATACTGCTGTGGTTATTCCATAGTTTCAATTATTCTATTGTTCAAATCTTGACTGTTTACTGTTATACCTTTTATATGCTGTGTTAAATAAACACTGTTGTTATCTAAGATGTGTTTTTGTTTTCCGACACCGAAGTATAACTCATCATACATTATTATTTTAATAAAGATTGTGAGATGTTATGATCACTCGGGACTCTCGCTTAAGAGCTGATTCCACGTCGGGCAAATTTTCCATCAGGCAGCTGACCTTTGTTGGACTGTCAAGCGACGAGTCACAAAACAGGCAATTTTTCAGTCAGACTTTTCAGTCAGACCTTCTGACTTAATCTTCCAACTTAGTTAATAGTTTTGGTTGACAACGCTTTGCTAACCTTTTCCATAGTCTCATAGGCCGAAAAAGTTGTAATGGCAGTAGGCATACCCTAGAAACTCTGAAAGTTGAATGAAATAGCTGATTCCATTCTCAGGCAACTTAAAATATTGCTGCCTGAAGTGGAATCACCCCTTTATTGACGGAGAAACTCATTGAGTTTATGGGGGGAAAGTAAGCGGCTTCATATTTCTACTCCCATAAATCGAAGTAAAACGCATGATATTGTTTTTTTACATTGTCATTCATCTCAGGCAACATGATCTGCCTGACAATATTTTCCAGAGCGAAATTATATAAGAATGCAAATTACAGTATAGATTATTATCATTGATATCAGAAAGTAAATACAGGATAGGGTGTCTTCTAGTAGTTCCAATCCCGCCTCCCCCAAACCCAGGGCTGGGCATTTCTGGAAATCCTGGAGTCAATGCTAGAGCTGAATCAAGAATTTTCAGGAAAACAATCTAAGCCGCACCCCTGACATATCCCCATAAGCAGCACAAGCATGCGTATTGGGTTGAAAATTAAATAGACTAGGCTTTTGGGACCGTAGGCCCCAGAAATTCCTTTTTACCTTTTAATTGATGTATTCTTGAAGGATTGGGGATGGTACAATTTTGAAATTGTACCAATTGGTATTTACATATCTTATGGTATTTTGAGCCTTCAATCATCTCTCCCAAATAGTTTGGGGTCCAAACACTCTGCCCCCCCCCCAACAACTTGGGGCCTGGACCCCCCTCTCAATGGATTGATGGGATTGGCAAGCAAGGCAAAGTGGACTTTTAAATAGGACTTTGGTAATGGGGGTCTAGAGGTATAGCTCCCAGGATTTTGGAGGGCATTTGGTGCATATGGTGCATCTTGAGAGGTGACTCATACTTTTTCAGCCACACCTTAGGGGTTGGTGTTATGTGTTTGAGAAGGACAACACATTTTCTCCTGACACCTGCTCTCTCTTGCCAAGTCTACAATAGCATTTTGATATCTAGACATTGTGAGGTTGCTGTAATCTATGTACTGCCAATATACAATACCAGGTATGAGATATTCAGACTTGAGGTAAACCCTGTGCACGGATGGTTTGATAATGCGGCTGGGACTGGATGTGAGGGAGGAAAAGGGTATAGAAACAGAGATACTACACTCCCACCCGCACCCCCCCCCAAAAAAAAAATAAATAAATAAAATAAATAAATAAATAAACAACACAAAACTAGCAGACAGCTGCTTTACAGGAATGTGGAGGAGAGGTGGGGGCCATTTCCCTGAGAAAATTTTTAAGGTAAAGCATGCATTCTAGTGGGAATCACTTCATAACTTTGGTTCTACTGGGAGGATTTAAAAAATTCTTTCACTGTTGGAAAGCCCAGAATCTGGACATTGTTCTCAATTTCAAGGCCCATTTCGAGGCTATTGTCGCCACTTTTTGGCTACATGGCGACAGTTGACCAGCCCTGCTTGAATTTTGAAACCTCCAGGGGTATGTTTCTCATGGAGGCGTTAATACCTTAGGAAGTACTTACAAATGTAACTTATAAGCCATAATGTGATTTCTCCATACGCGATTGTCTTGTGGTAGATGTACTGACCAATTTGGTGGTTTTAAGGCTCGGACTGTTCCATGTCCTCATTTACTAATAAACCACAATGTTCATGCTTGTTCACGTTGCTTTTGAATCCTTGATCCCATACCTTTGCCATAACAACATTTGTAAATCACAGCATATGATATGTTGATCACCGAGCTATGAAAGAGGGAGAAAATTTGCTCAAATTCTAGGTTTATTTATCGCGGCAATCAAACCACCATAAACTAAACTTGAAAAGCCATGCCAAGTTATTTAATATCCATGCCAAGGACCATAAGCTTTCACTGATACCAATAAAAAAATATCTCAAATTATTTCCCCCGGTGGTGATGGGGGCTTCGATGGGCAATCAGAATTCTGACTCACAAGCAAGGGCTCCATATAGGGAGGGGTTATAGCAAAAAGGTAGGCTTCATCCAGCTTTTATTGGTTACGAAAACCACTGCCTCTATGTGGCCACTTTACTCAACCCCTTAACTGTCTGTCCTGGAATTTTAAGGTCATTTGGACCTTAACTGACGGTCATATGCCGGTTAGAGTCCATAACAGCCTGTCTGTGGTGTTGTAACTGCAATACAGTCACTAACAGCTTGTCTGTGGTACTGTAACCGCCATGCAGGCACTAACAGCCTGTCTGTGTTGCTGTAACCGCCATGCAGGCACTAACAGCCTGTCTGTGTTGCTGTAACCGCCATGCAGGCACTAACAGCCTGTCTGTGTTGCTGTAACTGCCATGCAGGCACTAACAGCCTGTCTGTGTTGCTGTAACCGCCATGCAGGCACTAACAGCCTGTCTGTGTTGCTGTAACCGCCATGCAGGCACTAACAGCCTGTCTGTGTTGCTGCAAGCGCCATACAGTCCCTACCCAGCTAGCAAAGAGACGTTGGCCCAACGTCAGCAATGGTTGGCACCGTCGCGGGCAATATTCTGACATTAGGCCAACATTGACACTGTGACGTCATACCAACATTGGCAAATCAATGTTGTGCCAACATCAATAATATGCCCAGTGATCTGATCTGCTGATGTTGGTACAACATTAAATAATTGATATTGTACCAATGTTGGTAGTTGATAGTTGTGCCAACGTTAGCAGGACTTCCAGTAATGGGAAATTTACAAATATTGGCCCAACTTTGGCAAAACACTGTTTCAACAACCTCCACCATATGGCATTGCGGGATGTGTGAAGATATTTTTACATTAGATCCTTCATATTCTATCAAAATGACTATCAATTAGATCTCTTGTGTGCTATTCACATTCAGAATGCCAGAATTATTCCATATACAAAGTATGTTATGCTAAAGTTAAAAACCTTTCATAAAATAATAAAAAAAATGGTTGTAACATGTACATAAGGACACCATTTTTGAGGTTATATGATACACATAAGGTCTTTGTAATGGAAGAACAATGTAACACTCCTTGGCAAATAAAGCTGAGATAAAGTGGAAATCAAGACATGGCTGTGTCAAAAAATTAATGATGATTTGTACCAGCCATATCTCTTAATGGATGTGATTACCTTCTAGTTGGTAAATATTAGTCAGAACAATGTTGGATCAATGGAGGTATTATGACGTCATATCAATGTCATTATGCCAACGTCAAATTTTAACTATTAAAGTGGTTGGCTAGACATCAGAACAACATCATAAAAATGATGTTGGCCAATGTTGGTCCAACATCATTTCCTGCACTGACAAAAAACACTTTAGCCAACGTCAGAAAAACATTGGGCCATGATCACTTTGCTAGCTGGGTAACAGCCTGTCTGTGTTGCTGTAACCGCCATACAGTCCCGAACAGCCTGTGTGTGATGCTGTAAGTGTAACCACCATACAGTCACTAACAGCCTGTCAGTGGTGCTATTAGTGTAACTGCCACACAGTCACTGACAGCCTGTCTTTAGTGCTGTAACAGATGCAGATGCACATGACAGCCTGTCTGTGCTGCTCAATTCAATTCCAATTTCACCATACAGTGCAAATAGCCTGTTTGTGGGACTGTAAGTGTAACCACCATACAGTCACTAACAGCCTGTCTGTGGTGCTGTAACAGCCATACAGCACCAGACAAACTATTTGGCCCAGGCCCTCCTGGGTCATTGGCGGCGCCTTTTCAGTCAAAAACTGATGATGATGAATTGTAACTTTAGATGGGAATTGCTCATCGTTTTGGGGAATAATTAAACAAAAAATCATGGAAACATGTTCTTTAGGATCTAGTCTTTCATTGTACATGCACAATTCCCAAAAAAGAAAATTTTTTACCTATGAAAAAAGCTAAAGAAAAAAAATGACATGTTTGACCTACTTTCTCATGAAAACAAGGCTCCATAGGATTGCATTGGGCGGTTAATTTTGGTGGTCGACAGGGGGCCGAAATAACACATTGACTCCTATGGGAATAGGGCAATTAAGACGGGTTTTTTCAGCAGGTGAGGTGGAATTCTCTGTATAGGAGTGGTTAAGACCTGTTATATATGAGTGTGTGTAAGGGACCACCACATTTTTGTTATGTTGACCGCCACACTTCCGGCACAGAGACTTGATGCATGCGCGCATAGTGACCGGTCGTCAGATTTTATTTTTTGTTCAACAGTAAATTAAGTGGGTATATTCGCTTCGATTCGATTGATATTGCCAAAGATGCATCGATTATATTCAAAAAGCCATTAATTTCAAGTTAAATCAATAGAATCTTTTATTTCTCCGTCGAAAAAGCGACTTCCGGTAAGGAGCGGGTCGCGCATGCACACAGAACATCAAAATACAAAATGGCGGACAGCCAGACGATCACTGTACGGTGCTATCGAAACTGCTGGATTATAACAAAATGGAGGAGAATTAGTCTCTCATGCATTTCTATGGTTAATATGGATCCTTATTCAAGCCCACCTGGCATTCTGCAATGCTTTACTCACCAAGAGAGGAGTTACTCGCCAATGAAAAATGTGAGCGATAATGGGTGCATTCTCCATAGCCTTAACCATTGACGACTCGGACGCACTGTCACTATATTGACAGTCCCCTATGGTATGTAGTGGAAGACCTGGGCCAGTCGTGCATTGCACGCGTTCAATCTTTTTGTGGTGCTGCAACCAAAATACAGTACCAGACAGCATGCCTGTGCTGCTGTATTAAAACCACCATACCGTACCTGAGAGCCTGTCTATGTTGCTTTAACCACTAAGCAACACCAGACAGCCTGTCTATGTTGATGTAACCACCATAAACATGGCTCCAACAAAATCTTCAGACTAAAATTCCATGACATTTCCATGACAAAACTGAAAATTTCCCCTGACATTTGTTAATTTCTTGATTATCCAGCATGACCACCCAGGATCGATCGTAGAGGATGACGGTGCTTTTCAATGGATTTTGCCAAACAATATAATTGTTTTTTTTCCCATGACTCTCCCTGACACATGATGAAATTTTCTGAATTGCAATGACATTCCATGACTTTCCCTGACAACTTTTTATTCCATAATATTCCATGACGTGTGGAAACCATGTATACAGCACCAGCCAGCCTTTCTATGCTGCTGTAACTACCATACAGCATATAAGAGCATGTCTGTGTTGATGTAACTGCCAGACAGCACCAGACAGCTTGTCTGTGCTGCTGTAACCACCATACAGCACCTGACGGCCTGTCTGTGTTGCTGTAACTGCCATACAGCACCTGACAGCCTGTCTGTGTTGATGTAACTGCCATACAGCACCTGACAGCATGTCTGTGTTGCTGTAACCACCATACAGCACCTGACAGCCTGTCTGTGTTGATGTAACTGCCATACAGCACCTGACAGCATGTCTGTGTTGCTGTAACTGCCATACAGCACCTGACAGCATGTCTGTGTTGCTGTAACCACCATACAGCACCTGACAGCCTGTCTGTGTTGATGTAACTGCCATACATGACCTTAACCTGTGTGTGTTGCGGTAACACCTGCTGAATTTTGAGTGTCTTTTTTTTTCTGTTAGAAACCAATTATTTTGTGATCGCAGTATCATGTGAGTATGAAAACTCGCCATAGAGTCCTATGTTGAATTTCGTCACTAGCATTAAAAACGTAACAAATGGCTGCTCTTTGAAGGGAGATAGAGAGAATACAACCATTGAGGCTTAAATAAACAGATGAACAATGCAGTTCAAACATGAGGGTCTCAGGGATAGTCACCATGAGGGATAGGTAAAATGAATGATAGGCAAATTGAGGATAGGTAAATTATGGGAAAGTGATCACAGAGAAGATCAGGTAAGGTGAGGAGTAAGCTTTAGTTTTTAGGCCTTTTGGGAGATAGCCTTACATGGCTCAAGATGCTTTGGATTAAAAAGATGCAGTATGAGTTATAGGTAGACTAAGGGATAGACATAGCAATTCACAGTTAGAGTATTTGTTAGATTGAGAGATAGGCAGACATTTGGATATGTACACCGAGGTACTCTGGATTACATTCATCTATCTATGAAGACTTCTAATCATTTCATTATTATTTTTGTACATTTTGAAATATTTTCATCATCAAACCTCATTTTTGGGTACTTTTGGTCAATTCCTGAGAATCATGATAATAAAAAATTCTGGATTCAGCAGGATTTTTTGGTCTAGATGGTTCCTTCTTCCCCTTTGGTATCACCCTGATAAAGGAATGCCACAGTTCCATAAACAACCTAATCCTCTATAGAAATCAACACTGAAGACACAAGGTAGCCTAGTTTCATGGGGGGGGGGTAGAGGGTGATGGCCTGTCACACTCTACCCATAGACTATACTCTGTGACCCCTCTATTGTATCTAAGCTTCTTGCTACTACCTCCAATTGGGGGGGGGGGGGGCTCTTATGCCTCAAACGGCTCTTACTCCTCAAACCATAAATGTTTAAGAGTTAGGTTCACAGAAGCTTATCCCTTTAACATGGCGCCTATCTCTCAAACGTTATTTTCCGATAAAGTCTCTTATCCTTCTAATCACTCAAAGTGCTGTGACAAAATGGTGAACACCGACACAAGCTAGGCTATTTAGAATTTTATTTTAACCTGTATGAACATCTCATATCAATCTATATCAGACGTTGAACACTAACATCAACCTGATGAATCATAAAACGTCAAGATTTCTCTGGCTTGGACAGCAGGAATGCCATTTCACGTCATAGTTCATTGCTCATAGGCTTATCATATAACTATATATTCCTTACTGATAGGCGAATCCATATTTCAGTTCATCTTTATCAAATCAGTCTGATTATGAGCACATTGAGCAGCATTCAGGTTATTATCTGTGCTGCTACCGCCTGGGTGTGATCCGTACAGGCAGACCGGTGGTGGGCGGGGCAGGACCCCCAGGTGGACCCCTGACAGGGAAGTTGCTGCTGGGTGGTGGGGCTCCCTTGTACTGTGGAGGCTGTTGTTGGTAGTTAGGGGGCTGCTGTTGGTAGTTGTACTGGGCCCCAGGTGGGGGCGCACCAGAAGGTGGGTACTGGCCGTACTGCTGGGGTTGTGCTGGGGGTTGGTAGCCGGACTGGGGTGGGGGCGGGTAGGGAGGGTTCTGTGAGGGTGGCTGATTGGTGTAGCTGTGGTATGGGTACTGACTGTACCCTGGAGGTGGAGGCTGCTGTGGTGGCGGCTGCTGAGTGGGTGGCGGTTGCTGTGAGGGGGGCGGCTGTTGGTAGCTCTGTGGCGGGTAGGGTGGTGCAGGAGCAGCAGGTGGGGGCTGGTATGGTGCTGACTGTGGTGGTGCCTGTTGGTAGCTCTGGTAGGGAGGAGCTTGTTGGTAGGAATGAGGGGGCTGAGTGTAGTTACTGGGTGGAGGCTGTCCATATGGCCCACTAGGTGGAGGACCTGACGGTGGTACTGGTGTACCGGGCCCACTCCCACCCTGACTACCACCACTCATCAATGACTGGATACTCTGTGCACCTTCTCCGGACATAAATGATGATCCGTACATGGCAGATGACATGTAAGGGTTGTACTTTTGGCCGTCCGGCCGCAAGATTTTTTGTCCAGGCTTACCAGGATGAGTGGGAGGCTGGGTGGGTGGGGTTCCAGGCCCTCCGGGTCGCGTCTTAACTGGAGTGCCAGTCCCATGGACAGGCGGTGCATGGCGTGATGGCTTGTTCTTGTCAACTTTATTGGGGGATGGAGATGGTGACTTAGAACGTCCATGGGCCTCATGGCGACTCATCTTAGAAGGAGGAGGTGCTGTTAAAATAAAAAAGATTATGGAAAACTATATTACTATTTATCAATGTTACCTTTCATATTTCCATTTTTTCCCCCTGATACGGTTTTATATTCCTCTCAAAAGCAATTTATGCATCACCCAATACTTATTAACATTATTTACTCACTCAAAATTGTCAACATTTGGTAGATACCACAGTACCACATGCATAGGGCGCGGATTATACATGAAATCAAACCAAACTGCACCCTTTAGGATTAGACTAATAGCTAAAAGACTGACACCTACCTGCTCTGTCTCTGCTGTGGGACTCGGGCGCTTCTATCGGTGTATTCTGGAAAATAAAATCTTAGTAATCAGTTAGTGTGAGAGACAACAATGTAGAATCTTCACACACTTAACCGAG
This sequence comes from Acholoe squamosa, assembly GCA_949317995.1. NCBI lineage: Eukaryota > Metazoa > Annelida > Polychaeta > Phyllodocida > Polynoidae > Acholoe > Acholoe squamosa. Next base: position 41,299,898 of record OX439035.1, on the reverse strand, counting down.
GTCAAAATTTGCTTTAGTGTTATCGACCATGAATGTTAAGTTCATAAGTGATATAATATATATATATATATACATGTATATTATATATATATATATAATATATGTATCTATATATATATATATTATATACGCATCTATATATATGTATATATATATATATATATGTAGTGTTCTACCCCTCGATGTTCAATCGAATCTTTCGATAAACAACGAAGAACAACTATTCAGGTTCCAGTTAAAACTTTATTATCTAATAACACATAGGCATCAGCCGTTCTCGATCACAGTTACAGGTGGCAGAGTTTGAACTCTAAATCAGGTTCGACACTAGGCCTTCTAGTGTCTACAGTTGATATTCCACATACGCCTCCTCTGTGCAGCAGCACAGAGGAGTACTAGAATATGGTAGCCGGGCAGCCGCCAACCATCGCTCACAATGGTCAGTCGGGGCTGGACTGACCCTGAGGAAGGCCGTACAACGGCCTTATATACACCGGAGTCGAGGGCCACGTGACCAAGTGGTGACGTGGCGCTGGACTCCAGCGCCCCCAGGCGTCGGGTAATAGAGGTGCTCTCGACGTCGCCCACGAGGACCACAAAGGTACCTCGAAGACGACGCGGGACCACCACATATATATATATATATATATATATATATATATATATATATATATATATATATATATATATACATATATAATTTTTTAACTCCAAAAATCTCTATTCTGGTGTCGTTGGAAATTCCTATTTTCAGGAAAATCCCTGAAGACTTACATTTCTGTATTCACCAGACATCATAATAGCAAAGGTAGTAGATGAATCTGCAAACATCACAGTCTTACTATCTACTAGTAGGGCTTACCGATCTGGACCGTTTGTGAGTTTGGCTTGCTGGAGGGTGTTTGGGTGGAGGGGGTGGTGGTGGAGATTCCTCCCTGTTCTGTGCAGGATTTGAGTACAGGTCCAACACTTGGTGACAAATATCTGCAATTGACAAATGTATCCTGTGCATCTATCTTTAACATCAATGTAATTCATCGACACGACTCTTATCTGTTTGGTAATACATAGCTATCCAATGCTTGAGAGTATATTTATTTCATCTTCCATTCTAACTGCCTTCCCTGTTTTCTCGTTTACCGGCACTTCATTTCTAAAAGAATTACACATTCAACAAACAAAGACAGTCATTCTACTAACCTTCCAACAGTTCAAAGGTAATGTCTTCCACCAGATGACTCCACCATTTGCCCTTTGTGTTGGGAGTTTTTCCAATCCAGTCAGTAATTTCAAAGGTTTTGAGTCGGGAAGCAAGGTACATGAGTGCCACAGCCAGGATGTCAGGCTCCCATTGTAGACACAACAATGTGCACATACTGCAAGCAGTACAAAGATAATGTTACACTGTATTCAACATATGCATATACTATCTACATATGGAAATAATCATGTTTTGTCCTCACCAACTGTTTATATTAGCTCCCATCCCACCTGAAACCGTTCCAATGAGCATAATTGATTTTCTACAAAGTTGGAGACGTCGCATGTTCTTACCTGTCGTTTATGAACGTCCACGCCATCTGAACCATAGCCTGGATTTTGTCTCGGTCTCCTACAAAAAAAAAAACAAGAAAATAAAATGAAAAAAAAAAAAACACTTCCTTTCACCATGAGTAAATTAAATTGGACGTGTCTGAAATAAAAAAAATATACCGGTATGGATTTTCAGTGAGTCACCTTTTCTCACTTTTTGATAAAAGGTGATTAACATATACCGCTGTGTTTTGTGTACATGGTCAGAGGGCCAAAGCTACCTTCTTACTTTTATTTAAAGGGTTGGCACCTGTAGGACAAAAGTGCCTTTTAGTGCTTGTCAACGTGAGTTTGAAGGCAAAGTTCAGAGTTTGTATGCACTCTGAATGTAACATGGTTGTAAAGAACTAACATGCCCTTACTGGGCTAATTAAAAAAAGTTAACTGGAAACTTACGGTAAGTTTCATCGTTTCCCTTGAGGACTTTGGCGAATTTTAGGAGGTAGATATATGGATGTTCAACTTGGAGATCAAACTTGATGGTTTGTAGAAGTATACGCTCCATGGTCATCACCTCTTCCTGGAAACAGAAATGGTGATTTTACAAACTCACCACTGGTGGTGTATTCTTGAATTACATTACGTCTTAAATTCACTCATCGTCATAAACAGCTGGTCATAAATATACATGCATTCACAGCACTAAGAAGGGCATTCAGTCCTTCTATGCCTACTTTTATATTCTCCAGATTTTATTTCCAATATTTGTACTGTAGATAGACTTTTGTAGAATTTATTCTCAAGAAAGCAGGTGGCTACCCTTACCCGTGGATCCTCTCCAAATGAAGAAAACTGTTGGTCTGTTAGCATACTTCGGGCAACTTTAATTATGTCTTTACATTTCTTTGGTGTTTCCTCTACCTTCCCAGCCAGAAACAAGCAACACGCAGCAGTTACCTATACAAGTAAATAGAACCAGAGTCATTATGGGCTAAACGTCAGAAGTACATAGCATTAATCCATACACTTTTCTCATATCATTATTCAGGGGTGAAGTATATAGCAGGGCCTCTGCAGCAGAAGGTGGATAATTTCAAGGTACACCGCTAAGTCTTTATAATTCAATTCTACAAATGACTGGAGATAAACATTTCTTCCATAAATTTAGCTTTTAAATAATTCTAACATTTGTCTATAGGCCCTATAGAATGGGGTATATTGTATTTGTCAATTCTACTTACATGGCGGTTGAAGTCCCGAAATGACCTAAATAGGTAAAACCTATGGAAATACACGACTCCTGTGGCACATGTCTCATACCGACTATTGGCAGGTTAAGGGGAAACTATGAAAACTGAGATAACTAATAAAGGTATGTTATTAAGCTCGAATAAGACACCCCTTTGACTGATTTTAGCAGTATTATTCAGGCCCTATTTCTCATATTTAAAAGAGTGTTACTGTTAGGTTCACACAACCGTCCTTTTGGTTGTAAATTGATTAAACACAATAACTGACTATTGCAATCAGGACATTTAAAAAAATGTAAAAAAAAAAAAATGTTTCAAAAGATATGACAAGGCGTAAAAAGAAAAGCTGTGTTCAGGTATCCCGACTGACCCTAGATTTGAGGCCTGACCCTATTCTTTTTTTTTTTTGGGGGGGGGGGGGGAATTTACCCAAAATGAGAAAAATTCTCCAAAAAATGTCAAAACCTAGGCATATTCGGTATCAAATTGAAACTCACGCTCCCAGTAATGCAGCCAGCATTACTGAGAAATATTTTTTAAGTGTCAAGGATGTCTTTAATTTTTAAAGCATTTTTTTTTGCTAAAATACTATACTTTTGGGCACCAAGACATTGAAAAAAAAATCTTTTAAAAAAATTAAAAAAATTCCGACCTACCTACCCTAATTTTTTGGGCTATATCACCTGAACACAACAATATGTTTTTTTAGGCCCAATACAACCCAAAAGGATACAGTCCCATCTTTCCTCCGCAGTCTAGGATAAAACGAGGTCCTTCTTTACGGTATCGTGCCACAACTTTGGGGTCAAGACCATGATGGTTCATCTCATCCAACTCCCGCCGATCATAGTACCAGCACGGCATCTTCTGCAACTGGCAAAATAAATTAGACCTTGAAAAACACCACCTCACACAGACAAAATACAACTTACTACAGATAATTCCTGGGAGCACCATGTGTACATAAGAAAATTCTGACTCGCACCTCTGAATACAGACATAACTCATGAGTATAAGGACGCATCCCTATTTCAGGGTGATCCTATAATGTGCAAAAGGGTCTAAATTGCCAGACCTTGGCAAAATGGTATAAAGCAGCACCAACTACCTGCCATTAAGGTAGGAAAGGGAGGGAAGAGGGTGGTACAGCGACACTTTGACAACTCATTTGTTTTATAAAGGTTTTTGCTCTAAAATCCATGGAAAGGGTCTGGGAATAAGTAAACTACCGTATTCTCCCGCGTAGAAGACGCGCTGCACGTATAGGACGCACCCCAAACTCAGCAGAGGCATTTTCACGTATAAGACGCACCTCTTAGGGCTCAATTTTGTAAATCCAATACATTTCTATAGTAAAATTACCCCTCGTATAAGACGCACCCCAACTTGAAGAGATCCTATAAGACGCAGTAGGGATTTGTTTGGCCTAGAGGACGCGTCTTATACGCGGGAGTTTACGGTACTCGATATGACAATAAAACATTTAACAAAATATCAAACCAAAAGGGAAGTCTCTTTAGGGAGGGTAGATATCAGAGAGCAAAACTTGCGAAAAAATATACCTCTAACTCTACTTTTTCAGTAGTTATGGTAGAATAAGGGTATGTCAAAAATATGTTGGTTTTTTTTCTGGACTGGTGTTGTTAAAGTCCAATGTCCCAGATTTCACTGGTGTTGGTTTCCCAACACATGGGCTGATAGTGTTGAATTAGGATCTTTATCATCACTCAAATCACTTTTGGTAAACTGTCATGAAGCATTTTCAATGATTTTCTATCATCTTGAATATCACTGCCTTGTATTCAGTTCATAACATGCGCCGGAGGGGCACTCGTTCTTATGATTATGTTTTATACTCAACCGAATCAGCCTATAATTGTGTGAGAGGTACATTAAAAAAGATAAATTGAGTGCCATTAATTTCGAGGAATATGACCCCAAATTTATTGTCGAATTCAGGCTGTTTGAATTGAAAAGAAATCAAGCCGCACATGTTTGACCATATGCAAAGGCCTAAAAAAAGTGTTGTCTTAAGGTAATGCTAAGTACCCTAATGTTTTGGCCCTACCCTAACTTTTTATGGGCCTTTTGAAAAAAAAACTGCTTTTTTTGGCACTCATCGCAACATGGAAGTTTTTTAAAATCACGCACGTCAAATCCCTGTCGCGTAGGCACAATTTACAGCTGGCCTATAAAAAAAAGATTCTTCAAAATTAAAAAAAAAGTCCCTAATTACATACATACCTAAATTAGGATAGGTATGGAATTCTTTAGGGTAAAAATTAGGGCCTAATTTTTTTCACAACTGTTGAGAGGTCTGTTCTTCTTAGGGAGTGAACATTTTTTAACAAAAGTGGGGGCTGATGGGTTAGCATGTGGATGCTGAAAAAAAATTTAACCCCCAGAGAGGACAAAAATCGCGCTCTAAGGGAGTGTTAATTTTTTAACAACAGGGGGGGTTGGTGAATTTTCGTTTTGACCCCTGAAAATATTTTCCGCCCCCCCTTTGAGAGGTGCCAAAATATTTTTGGCCCCCCCCTTAAGGAGGGTCAAAGTATTTTGCGCCCCCCCCCAACATCGAGTTGTGTTGCACCACATTGTACAGCATCATATCACACTCAATTGTATTGTTTTACTGAAGTATAAGGTAAAAGGATCACTTCCCAGAGTTATTATCATCAATTTATTAATTTTCTATTGGAATGCAAGAAATTGAAAAGGGGGTTCCACTTCTCAAGACCAATTTCATCAGTAGCTGCAGTGTGAGTCACACACTACTTAACCTTATGTCTTTTGTTTGAAAAGGAGCCAGGACAAGCTAAGTATAGGGTGGTCTGGGGGCATCACCTGCCCCAGCCAAACAGTTTTATAAATCTAGGGCCTAAATTTATGCATTCTGGTGGTTTTTGAGGTTTCCCTATACCCTCTGTTTAAAATTCTACTATAGGGACCCTTCATACAAAATGTTAGAATGGGATCTCATTGCATGGATCTGGATGAATCACAAGATTGATATGTGGTCTTAGGTTAAAGCAAGCAAGCAAACTGACATTTGAAGGATCTTTTAAGTCTGAACCAACTTGCTGCAGACACACATGGGCCTTTATGACTCTTAACTATAGGGAATGGGAGATGGGCTGTTTTAGCACAGCCTTTGGAAATTTTGTTTGGGGGAGGGGGGTAACCAAAGCAATCCAAACCTGCAAATCAAAAACTTTACCATTTACATGGGTTGGGGGTCTAGGTTTCTGAAAACGTCTGACCCCTTCATGTATGATGGGTATCTTGCTATCCTAATGGAAATTTGAACCCTGGATACCAGAAGATTGCCGAGACATGAATTGATGTGCCCCTAGCCTTTCAGTTACTTGATTCTGCTGTAAAGTACTATCTGCAGATTTGTTCCCCAGGGAAATTTGGAAAATCTAGACATAATATCATGCATTGTTAGGTCAATGTGTGAGCAAATGGCCAGGCCAAATCTAAGTATGTGCATACTGCTTTCCAAGAAAAATGTTTAAAACTCTTGGGCATGTTTTTTTATTGTTAGTGTGATTAATGTGTGATAGAGAGTAAGAATCAGAGGGGGGTCTGGGGGAGAAGTCAAATGGTGCATTTTGGTGAGGTATGACTGGATGGTGCAGGGGGGCACACATCCCACCTGACCCCAAGGTTTTACTACCCCTGCATCATTGATACACTGTTTTTCGCTCAGGGAGCCTAAGGGTATATGGAGATGTCCCTCAGGAAATTTTGAATATTGAGAAGTCAAATGGTGCTTTTTAGCGCCGCGCAAGCATGACGTGGTAAAATTCGCTAGAGGGGTTTAATCCGCCTGCATCTTGCTGTTAAAAATCGCTGAGGATATTTCAAGAACGATAACCTGTGAGAACTACAGCTGAGGATCCTTTAGGATTAATTATTTCCCTTGGAAGCAAAAGGATTGATTGAATATTTCCACTCCTTGTCGATAACTATTTGGGGTGGAATCCACTGGGCGATAATACAGGATGGGACCGGCTAGAGGGGCCAGTACGGTCACCCCTAATGAAAAAAAGAAAGAAAAGGAACAAGCTAAGCAAAATGATTGTAAGTTAGATACTATCCTACAGGAGCTGGGAACCTTGACTAAGGATGTAGCAGCTCTAAAAAACGGCATGTTAGATTTAGCTGCAATAAGAACTGCCGTTAACTCCTTGAAAGAAACGGCGGTCAAAGTGGGGGAATTGGACGCGGAGGTCAAACAAGTGCTTGTACGAGTCGGTGAGTTGGAAAAAACAAAAACTAACATCACGGACAGAGTAATCGCTCTTGAAACATCTGTGGAATCGAGTAACCTAGATTTGGAGGGACTGACGAAAGATAAAAAGAGAGTGGATGATAAATATAGGCTGCTTAACAATAGACTGACCAAGGTTGAGAGTATGAAAGATGCCATTGACTTAATACAGTGTGACTATGATGACATTGAAAAGCAAATTGAGGATTCAATTGAATTGAGGGTCGCCGAGCGAATTGAGAGGGAGAAAAGAAAGAAAAACCTGATTTTCACCAACTTCAGAGAGTATCATGGTCAAAATGTTATTCTCGACGTCAAAAATCTTCTGGAGGATTTAGGCCTAAACGTAACTGCCACGGAGATTGATTACGCCCACAGAGTAGGCCGCGGTAAGCCGGATAGGCCCTTAGTTGTGTCCTTCTTCAATAAAGCACTTAGGGATGAGGTATTCTCCCGAAGGAATGATCTAAGAAAATCAAGGTTTTTCAGTGACGTCTATATTAATCAAGATCTCACAGACGAGCTCAGGGATCTCTATGACTCTTAGGGCGGTGTGTGACTTGGCGACAGACAGGGGAGCAGAAGCATCCATAGTGGGGGAGGACATCATAATAGATACAATTAGATACACTAAGAAAGACTTGAATGATCTCCCAGACGATTATAGTGTGTCTAGGGCTTTCACTAGGGTCACCCCCCAGGGGGTGGCCTTTATGGGCAAGCGAAGCCCTCTATCTAATTGGTTTAAAAAACCGTTCAGAATTGACAATGCACTCTGGTCCTGTACTGAGCAATATCTGATGTACCAGAAAGCAATATTTCATGATAAACGGCACATTGCGGCCAAAATACTCACTGAGGAGGAACCAAGTGAAATGAAGAAACTAGGAGATTCGTTCCCTAAAGATAAAAAGTGGAACCAGGCTAAAATCATGTCATTACTGGAGGCAGCCAATGTTCAAAAATTTGATCAACATCCAGACCTACAGGACTTTCTCCTTGCAACGGCCAACGCCCCCCTCTTGGAGGCTACCCGAGACAAAAAATACGGAATAGGCCACACCATTTTCTCCAAGACTCTAAGGCAAGGAACTGCTCAAATATCTGGGGAAAATGCCATGGGTGCTTTGCTTCAAAAGATCAGGACCTTTTATGAGAAGTCAAAATCTGCTAAAGTTGCTCCCAACCTCACGCTGACCCAACCCTCCTCGCCTGCACTGATCAGCGCCCCGCCTAGCAGAGCGTCCCCCGCGGAATCTTAGGCTTTTGTAAGGCTTACTAGAGGGCCCCCTGCAATTGCTCATTTCACCTACCCCCTCAAGGCATATTTGAATGGCGCCTCTAAGTAAACAGCCAATAAGGAACTGTCTTCAGTAATGTTGGCCACGCCCTCAGACCCCCCTCCACCAATCACATTTCCTCTTCGCCATGTGGCCCTGAGGTTTGGCGGGAACTGCATTTGGGCAAGAAGCACCCGATTTTAAAGACCTATTCTTGGACTGACATACTAGTTTGGCGAACCACGAGGACTATGGCTTCTGCCAACCTAAATTCGGGACCGAAAATTGTCAGGCTCTACGGTGACCGGCGCAGCCAAGGTATGGACCTTGCTCTCAATACCACGTTTGACCCGGACCATGAGTATGTATGTGTGACCGAGTCGGAAGCTACTTTGGTGCAACTAACCGAGAGAGCTATAGCGGATTACCTTGTGATGAAATGTGACACAGTGATTATCATGGCTGGATTTAATGACATTTGCTTGGTCACTTTCCCAATGTCTGAGGTTAGTGTTATACCTAAGGATGACAGTGAGGAAGAAGTGGTAACCCACTTCCAACGTCAATTATTGAAAGCGGATAGGCTCATCTGGGCCAACTTGCCGGAAGCAAAATTTATATTCTGCCCAGTGGTGGGCTCTAGAGTCAAGCTTTCACCCTCCCTGATAGACACAGATTTGGACCGCCAGAAGCTTCTTGAGAACATAGTAATAAGGGCTAATGATCGAGTTGTGTTAGTAAACGATGCCAGGGGGGTTGCCACACCCCTTCTGGATAGGATTATACACCGCCAGATAGGAAGAACCGGAGTTTACTCTCATGCCTACGGGCACTTTATCAATTGTATTGATCCTAAGCCTACCTGCCTCATAATTTGGGCAGAACAGATCGTTGGTGCAATTTATGAGACGGAGGAGGATTACCCTACACGATCTGCAAGTGAGGAAAACCCTGCCCTGAAACAGGACCTTACCAAGTGCCTCTACTGTCAACGTTGAAATTGATGCAGGGCTCCCTTGGGGTGTCTGAGACTGGTTTATACAGGGCTCTCCACATTGAAGGGCAATAGGGGTGATGGACACTCTTACACTTTATGCTCATGCCCTGACTGACTTTCCAATCAGCTGGCACCCTGCCAAGACAACAATAAGAGGTGAGCCTGTATCAGCCCAGTCTATAGCGTGCCAGAAGGACTCTAACAAACTGCTCTGACTATCAATTGAACTCTTTCTCTTAGTATTAGTCATGACTCATAACATAGAGAGTAAATCTGTATGCCTGCATGAACCTAAAATCTAGGAGTTAACTTTAACTTTAGCATTAAGACACTCGTAGTGGTAGAATAACACGTCACTTGCTGTCACTGCACATGAATTTGCAGAATTTGTTAAGGTATTCTTGCATGATGCTTGTATGGTTGCACCTGATAACACTGTAGAACTAAGTAACACTTTCGCGCATGAACGTAGCACTTTTGCGCATGAACGTAGTACAGTTGCCTTTTAAAGCCTTGTCTTGAAATTTTTAATGTCATGAATTGAAGCTAAGCCTGCTGTTAACTAGTGTATTATATCAATTGTAATCACCAAGGTAAATGCTATTAATTACTTCTTGCCTTGTGCCCGCTCTAATTCTAAGTATGTTTAGTCATACTAAGGCTATGACGATGATTAGCAAAGCCAGTGAATGTTAGACAAATAATGAACTTTGACCCCAAAAAGGCAATTACTCAATTGTAGGGATATTTGTCATTCAACGGGTATTCCAATATGGACACCTCATGTCAGATTGAAGGAGGAAATATACAATTTTTTGAGCCCCAATTGACTTACAACTATTTTGATTGTCCCATCTCCCTCTCCCATTCTCCTTTCTACATCGAGGAATTACCCTTTGCATCTCCAATATGAATCTCAAATGTAGGCGGATGATAACCCCCCCTCCCTTTTTTATATATTTTTTCCCCTAGATCTAAGGATGGTACACTTAACTGCCGGAAGTGTGTGTGTGTTTTTATATGTGTGTGTGTCTTGGGAGACTTATCTGTATCACATCTGTTGGTATTCCACTTTGGATGCAACACGCAACTGCATGACGGTACTTAACAATGGGAATTAGGAAAAAAGGATTGTTACTCATTTCCTGGAACGTGCATAGTATGTTAGGTAAAAGAGAAACTATCAAATTTTTCTGCTATGACAGAGCTCCAGACGTGCTAGCCATTGCAGAATCCTACCTCAAAGCCAATAAGCATATGGATATCACATTTGAGCCACTTGGTTATACTCTGCATAGGCTGGATAGGCCGACCACTGATACAGGAGGCATTTGCATGTTAGTTAGTGACAGAGTGGCTCATGTCAGATTGAAGGAGGATGCATTTAATGTTATGAATCCCAATTGTGAGCTAATGGCCATAAAGTTAATAAGGAAGGGATGCAGGCCAGAGTTTGTGCTAAATATTTATAGGCCCCCTAACGGTAATGTTACTGAGTTCGTAAACCATCTAACCTGTGCAGTCAACGAAGTAAACAGCATGTATAACCGGTGTACACTGAATGTAGTTGGGGACTTTAACATAAGTTTATCATCGACTGAACTACCCAAGTCCCCACTGGATGAGTTATGTAAAATGAATCACCTCAGTAGTTTCATAGATGAGCCAACTCGTCCTCTCTACCACCCAACCAATGTGCTCGACCAGATCCTCTCTAACTCCCCCATTGTAGCTGATCATGGCACCATCGGTGTAAATATCTCCGACCATGTGCCAGTCTTCATACTCCTAAAAAAGACCCGAAACCTCAAAAAAGTCGAAACTATCACTGGTAGATCTTATAAAAATTATGATTTAGAACTTCTACGGGAGCACCTCTTAAAGGAGGACTGGGGACACTTTAAGGGTGTGTTAGACGCTGATGAGACTTGGAATCTCATTGAAGATTCAATATTAAGGCTGGCTGATTCATTTTTCCCCATACATACTTTTAAGGTCAGGCAGAATAGACCTCCATGGCTCTCCAATGATTTATTGGAAATATATAGGGACAGAGATTATGCAATGAAACATGCGGTACATACCGGTCTTGAAGCTGACAGGGAACTGGCTAGAGAAAAGAAAAATCAAGCTAATTATGCTACACGTAGGGCCAAAGGGGTCTTCGTGAAGGAGCAGCTGTTGAAATATAAAAATGACCCTAAAAAATTCTGGGAAGCTGTCTCCCGAATTATGCCTAAAAGAACGCTCAATAGGTGGATTAACCTTTTGGATGGCCAAGGCGACCCGGTAGACCCTGGGGCTGCAGCTGAAGTAATAAATGACTTCTTTTCTACCATTGGGCAAAAACTTTCTGCTCAACTACCCTACCCTAGTGGAAGGCCGGAACCCCCCCATCAGACTGACCGGAATGTAGAGCTCTTTCATTTTGAAGTTGTAACGCGATCTGCAGTACAAAGAGAGGTCTCTAAAATTGATATCTCTAAATCATCTGGTATCCCAACTGTTTCCTCTAGGTTGCTAAAAGACTGTTTGACCATATTAAACGATGAATTCACCCATGTAATTAATACATCTATTGTGTGGAATGTCTTTCCAAGTAGATGGAAATTGGCAACCTTAACGCCAGTCCCCAAGGTCACTAACCCCACTAGCCCAGCTGACCTTAGGCCAATATCACTCTTACCTGTACCTGGTAAAATAGCAGAAAGATTTATACACGAACAGCTTTATAATTTTCTGGAGATACATGGTCTGCTGGCTAAGACTCAAAGTGGCTTCAGAAGGCAAAGGTCAACACAGGACACGGTCTTCCAGGTACTACATCTCGCCCATTTGGACCTAATCAATAAAAAGAAAGTAGGAATAGTCTACCTGGATATGGCTAAGGCTTTTGATTGTTTAAGTCATGGATTGCTGTTATCCAAATTACCCCCTATGAGATTAAGCCCCCAGGCCATAGCCTGGCTAAAGAGTTACCTGGAAGGCCGAAAACAACGCACATCTTGTAATAAGGTGACTTCTAACTTTGCCCAGATCACCCATGGAATTCCACAAGGATCAATAATTGGTCCCCTGTTGTTTATTATCTATGTCAACAGCTTGCCTGCCCTTAATACTGCAGGTGAGTTGAGGATGTATGCGGATGACACGTTATTGATATGTAAGAGCAATACCACTCAGGGCTTGTTGAGCCTGCTACAGCAGGATCTCGACCTAGTGGTAAATTGGTGCGACAATAACGGATTAACCCTAAACCCAAATAAGTCCAAGTTTATGCTTATTAATTGCGAATTGGAAGTGCAGATGCACCTGTCTATCAGGAATGTATTGCTAGATCAGGTGTCCAGTTATAAGTATCTTGGTATTGTTATTGATGACCAGCTTTCCTTTGTTGAGCAAGTTGAGGCAATGTATAAATCTCTGAGACATAAGATATGGCTGTTGGTCCAAATCCGTAACTTTATCGACCAACACACTGCTCTCATGGTACTTAAAACTATGGTCTTACCTTATTTTGACTATGGCAGTATATTTACTACAGGGCTCTCCCCTATGCACCTAAGGAAGCTACAGGTATTTTGTAATGCTGGAATCAGGGCGTGTATAGGTATAAGAGACCCAAGGCAAATGCATGTCAAGGACTTATATATCCAAGCCAAAATGCTGCCCGTTGATTTACGGAGGCTTTATATGCAGCTTACTACTTGCCATAGATTGGTCTTTAGTGGCCAGGCCCTGGTGATCCCATCACTCGGTACTAGGGGAACATCTGCACCAAAAATACTCCAGGGTGCCCCGAAATTGGCTAGTCTGATTAATGACCCTATATACCAAGCGCACTCTCAATGGAATGCATTGGACCCGTCGTTCAGGTGGATAGTGGAGAAAGAAGCTTTTAAGAAGGCCATTAAGAAACAAATTACAAGATACTTTTATGAAGAATGGAACCCCAATTACCCCTGTCTCCTTTACGGAGGATATAGTCTATTGATGGGATCGTCAGAACTCCACTGAAGGCTCTTACTTGACTTGCAACTGGGTGAATGCCTGTTATCCCAGTCAATGTACCTCAGTATTCTCCCTGTTTTTGTCCTGTCTGTCATGTTTTGTATTGTATTTTGTCTTACAACTTTGTTTTCTGTAAATCTTGTTTGGTATACAAGAGAGCACCGTTAAGGTATAACTTAATGTAAGGTTGCTAGAATAGGAATATTTGCATATTGTATATCGTCGCGGCATCTTTGGGATCTACCCTTACATGGTTCCCCTAGGTGGTTCATGCAGGTTGAGCGCCGAAATGGCGAATTGTACAATCTCCTAGTAATAAAAACCTTTTGAAACTTGACTTGAAACTTGACCCGACTGGATGGGTCAGGTTTATCCCGGTCGAGTCAATCTCATATGGGTCTTTATTACACAATTCAAATCAGATTTTCCTGTGGTTTTATATAAGAATAGAGAGACCCTAGATTATTTGTATGGTCGTATGGTATGTCAGAACATACCACGTATGTTATGTCAGAACATATGAGACGATCGTGTGGTATGCTTTTCTCAGCTCTCAACCAATATGAGCCAGCATTTTGAATAGGCCACGCCCACTACATTTGCATTGACCAATCAGTGTTCAGCAAGCTGCTGATGACATCATAGGCAAAATGGCGATGTAAACAACATTCTCGCCAATGTAAAATCATTATTTCATGATGTAAACTACTAAATACACAATGTAAACAACATTATTTGGAAAGGGAAGGTAGAAATAAGTCTTATTTTTGTGTAATAAATATTGTATTGAACTCACATGACTCGTATTTGCCATATGAAGGCCATATGCCTCTTATGAAGGCCATATGCCTCTTGAGCCCATATGGCAAATACTCATCATGTTCGTCCAATACTGGCTACAGGGATGAAAGTGAGTGAGCTCAAAAATCCTTGAAATGCCCTCTCACAACACCTGAAATATGGATTTTTTTATACAAATGTATAGGCTTTCGGATGTTAAAAATCCCTGAAATCAGGGAAAACCCTGAAGACTTCCACCCCTGTTGGCTATGTATGGTCTGGTCTGGGTCCCATTGAAGTCTTGACTGGGTCTGTTGTGGTAGGTTCAGTCCAGATCCATTTGGTCCAAGTCCATTTGGGCCAGGTCTTTCCAGTCCATGTCGGTTTAGTCCGGGTCTGTCAGGGTGGATCCGTCAAGGGTGAGTCTGGGGGCAGTCCAGGTATATCTGTCTGGTTCGGGTCAGTCCAGTCTGGGAGAGTCTGTCCAGGTGGATGGGGGGCAGTCTGGGTGGGTACCGGTCAGGCCATCCGGGTCAGGCCATCCAGGTCAGGTCAGGTATGTCTTGCTAGGCCCACTCCAGATGAGGGGAGAGATTGGGGGAAAGGGAGATGGGAGGAAAGGCTAGGGAGAGAGAGAACAGACCATGACATATATATATATATATATATATGCAAATTTCGGATGCGAAAAAAAATCGAGGCATTAAAAGACTCTTCTTTGATTTGCTATTGATAGGTTAAAATAGGGGGGAGGTCTGGGGGTATCTCGTCCAGGAAAATTTTGAATATTGAGACGTCAATTGGTGCATTTTGGTGCTTTTTGAGGGTGGCTGATCCAAATCTTTCTAAGACCCCACCATATATACAAAATGGTAAAATGATATCTCAATGGATCTGGACAAAGATTGACCCTGACAGATCTTAGAATAGCGGAGAAAAATGAAAAAAAATGAGGAGTTTGCATGTACGCATGAGCCGTCTGTGACAGGTGTCACACATACAACAGAGCTCTCATGTTCTAATGGAGCCAAAGAGTGAGACTTTTCCCTGAAGCTTGGAATTTTCTCAAGTTTCCAAGATGCATTGAAAGAAAATTTGGAGAAATATGTAGGTCCATTTGTTGATATTTAAAGCATTTTGGTACATCAAACCGAGGATGGATGCTTAAGTTCACTATATAAGTATATACTGAAATTACAAATGTGTGAGAAACAGGCTCCTCAGCGTGAGAGAGTGAGACAACCCCCAAATGTGTGAGAATCACGCCAGATGTGTGAGACTCACACAAGATGCATGAGCGTTGAGAGCTCTGCATATAATCTTGTTGGAAGTATGATTCTCCTGAAAAATTTTGAAATTTTAGAAAGAAAATGGTGCATTCTGATGCACTGTAAAATTATCAGTATAAACTTTCTCCTTCTGCAAGTAATATATTGAGAAATTGTCCCCACTACTTATCAATTTGGGTATTCACGGCAAGTCGGGTCAATTCGTGCCTCATCGAGAAGGGTCTAAAAATTTCACGCCCCCCCTCAAGAGCAGTCAAAATATTTTTCGCCCCCCCCCCTCAGGAGGGGTAAAAATATTTTACACCCCCCCTCAAACTCACCAACCCCCCCTCCCCTGTTGTTAAAAAATTAACACTAACACGCCCTTTGAACCTATACTAGTAAAGCACAGGCTTTTTCAGCTGAAAACAGGTGAAATTATTTTGACCCCCCTCAGAGGGGTTGATAAAATTTTGACCCCCCCCCCTTCGTCAAGCCCAAGCCTAGCCCTAGCCTAGGGCCTAGGGTCGACAAAATTCTGACCCCCCCCCTCAAACCCACCACCAGCCCCCCCCCCCCGTTGTTAATAAATGATCACTCTCTAAGTGGTGATGTACAAAGAAATTCATTCTGGTCAATCGTCTAAAAAATATATCAAACAGTCCTTTTTTGCTTTCATTCATGTGTGTATCTCAGGAGGAGAGCCCAGTGCTTAGGCGCCACCTTGTAGCAGACTAGAGTATGACCATGTCTGACAGAGCTAGAAGGCAAGGAAATGGTCAAAGTATGACACAGTGGAGACATCATGTGAGTGGCATGGGAACTAAGCAAACATGAAATGTACCAGAAATGACTTGACTGAGCTCATATTAGTGGTAATTGAAATACCTTTCTCACTCTCTATAGTCCGTTCCTCTATATTGGGGACTGGTGCATTTGCAGCATGAGGGCCTTATTTTTTTCTAATTAATGATAAAATATCCTAGTTTTTTCACAACCCTAGTCTTGTATAGGGTGTTTTGAATATCTATACTGAAAATTATTGGAAATTGGAAGATATTTGATAATTTTTTCAGCTGCCATATTATTACAACAGGGCAAATACTGCCCAATTGCTGCCCATTTGGGGCAAAATAGCTGCATTAATAGCAGGTGGTTGGGTGCAAATTATGGATTTCTCTCTTAATAAAACAACAAAATCTTGATTTAATGGACCAGGGACATCAAATCCAAGTCAGAGATATCATTGACACTTTTCAGAAGTATATAAATCATATTAGTTACCATATATCTTACATTTGTATAAGTAGGTCACTGTCTGACCTTGAATCACAGTTATTGGGGTCAAGGTTGAATTAGGTCACCATGAAGTACCGCAATGGATAATCCCAACAAATGCATGAATATCTAAGCTATCCAGTATATTGAAAGAACTCATAAATGTGATACAAAATCCATGTTTTTTCTTTTTCTTGCTCCATTTTTTCTCATATATAGGGATCATGTTAAATGCTATAGGGAAAAATTGTATCAAAGGACGGGTCAAAATGGCGATTTTAGTTAGTTTTCAAAAAAATACATATCTTTTGGTAGAATTTGAACTATTAGAGGCATATAAAATGTAAAAACATATTTAAAAAGCTTGTTTCTCACTCTAAAAGATGAATTAATGAAAATAGGGGGTCATCACTCACTTTTTCATAGTAATTTTAGCCTAAAGATGGAGAAGTAGGTGTTTTTTCATGGTTTTCGCTTCTGAAACTCACACTTTGATACAAGATAAAATATTTTTAATTTTCACCAAAAACTTAATGAGGTATCTAGAAATAATGCCCTAATTGTGTACTTTTACATGGTGAAAGAATTGTGTAGATCGGCCAACTATGAGAGACACAGCACCATTTTGAAGGTGCAAAAATAGGAAAAACTAAGTTTTTGGTCCCCAATATACGGCAATGAGCTATAGGAATGGTGCTCCAATGTTCTCTACTGCACCCCCTCATACATTAGACATTGAAATAATTTTCACAAAAAGTAGATTTAATGGATCTCAACTCAATTATTTTTATGAAATGCTCAAAGTTGACCTTTAGAACAGCCCATTATCAACTGAAACAGGATGGATTTCTCCATACTGATACATTGAAACGCAGCTAACCTGGACCCATTACATAGAGTGAAGTATATTTGATGTAAATGTATCATAGGATATTTGACACATGTGTTAATATAGCAGAATTGAAGTATTTCCTCAGGCATACTGAGCTATACACACAAACATGAATGTTACAGTTGCCACAAGATGGCGCTGAAGCACTGGTCACCCCCCCTGTGTGTATCTGTAAAGTGTAACTATATAACACTACACTGTAGTGTAGAGTGTAGTAATTTGAGTATTAGCTGTGTCAGTCATCAGTGACAGTGTGTGTGTGACCGGCATCCTGGCACGCCTCACCTCAGCGAGTGAACATGGAAAGTCAATTTGCACTCGGTCAGTGATTTGGCAAATAGTCAAAAAATGATTTTAACATACCTCTTGATTCTCTGATTTCCCAGGAAGATGTAAGATGTGGAATAACAGATAAAGAAGTGATATTTACAAAGATCTTTTCTCTGCCTTTCCTCCACCTGGGTCACTCCGGCTCGGTCAGTCACAGCCGCACACTTTTGGTTGACGTCATTTCTGGGGGGTATCCCCGTACTATTTGTACTTTTTACCCAATACTACTTTTTGAGTGTATAGTTTCGTATGTATATATTCAAAAAAAGACGTGATATAATGATTATTTATTCTATATTGAATACACCTTCGGCGTACTTCAAAAGATACTGGAATATATCTGCATTGAGAGTAAAGCAGGGGATTTCCTACGCACCAATCAGTGACGTAGTCAGAGCACATGTTTGTGTTTTCCCCAAAAGGAAACGTCTACGGCCACGAGAGACTCCTCAGGTTTCATGCACTCAGCCACTCATCACGTCCCAAAAGCTATCACAAAACCAAGGGGCGGCTACAAATATTGGTAAGAACAAAAGTCTAACGTTCTATAAACTTTTCTCTAGCTGTACTCTATGAGTGAGTCATCAACTCGCCACTAGTCAGAGAGCTGAGACTCTCAGTGAGACTGAGAGGGCGTTGGTCCAACTTGACACTTGTGCCAAGTTATGCCTATGGAACTACGGCTAGGCCTACGCTAGCCTGGCTGCCTGGTCCCTGGTCCTGGAGCCTGGTCACTCTAGCTAGGTCACTCCCCTGGCCCTACACACTAGCCTCAGCCAGCGGCTATTGATACCAGTTCAGTAGCCTGGGGTCAGCTCTGTCACTTGATGTGTATTCCAGTTTATTACGGTACTTAATTAGGGACCGAGCGTTTATCATTTATGGCCAGGCCCAGGGATTTTCAAGGGGGAGGGGGCATTTTTGCTTTATCTCAAGTTGAATACGAGAGCCCCATACTAGGCTTAACCAAGAAACTCTGTATCACACCCCACAGTGTGATAAACCTTCCCCATATCACACTCCCTGGGAAAACATCCAAAACGGTCAAATAACTGATGATAAAATCATTTCTAATTCCAAATAAATCGAATTTTGAACATATCTGACTAAATTAACTTGAGATAAATACAAAGGAGCACTTGAATTGGTCAGCACTGAGGGTTATCACACGAGGCGAAGCCGAGTGTGATAACCCTCAGTGCTGACCAATTCTCGTGCACCTTTGTCTATGTATTCATGAGGCCCATTGAGGGGGTGGGGTAAGCATGGGCGCCTCATTTTGGATCATCCATGTAGGGGGTGCAATTCATTGTGGTGAATCCCATTAGGGAGGCTCTTCATTTTTGGGTATTCGCATAAGATAGGGGTCTCTTCATTTTTGGGTATTCATTTTGGTGGGTACCGGTACTTTTTTTATGGGTGAAGTGGAGAAAAGGCCTGAAGGAATGATACCTGATGTAATTAAAGCCTTTGGACTCCCAACAAGTAGTAACAATCAGCTGAAATGAGTCCATGAAGCTCTGCTAGCAATGAATGTTGTAGGAATGTCTCTATATCATATCATCATCAGTGATTACAACTGGCATACCAACAGACTTCAACAGTTTATTCTTCACTTTCATTGTCAGCTTAAATTATTTTACAGCAACCAGGTAAATGTGTGTTTCAAAGACTATACTCTGTGTAAGATACCTAACAATGTCTTCTTCTGAATAAAATTCCTGACCTGTATTTCTACCCTGCAAATGGTTAGAATGTCAGATATGACAATGTGGGGCCTTCTTTAAATGACATTGACCAAAAGGGCCTCAAACAAATCGTCCGACACAATTTCAATGAATAAGATGTCTGTGGTTGACCCTCACTCGTTCAGTTACACATCCAGTCGAGCCTGACTACATCAGACATTTTTAATATCACTTTGGTCCCTCTGAACAGATTGCCACCGCCTTACTGACTGCATCATCAGGCCTCACAACAACATATGATCATCGTCCATCAGTTTTATTTTCTTTATAAACAAACAGGAGGAATGGTCAGGTGACCTCCCATCCTAGTCACTGGCCTGGAGCATGTCGTCAGTGTGTCGTCACCTTGCTCATAGGCTGTTGTCAGGTTTAACAATGCAGCCAGTAAGGCAGTGACTAGACTTGTCCCCATAAGTTCTCGTAGAGGTAGGCGCTCCACAAAACAGGCACACAGTCATCCGTTTTTAGGCAGTGACGACTTGTTCATATGGGTCTTGATTCTTAACATTTTTACTCGGTACTTGACAAACCATGATGTTATGTCACAGAAAGATTGCCCTTGATGTTTGACAGCTGTATCTCAATCAATCAGTAAAGCAGTATATTCTAGTGTACTATTTAGACAGGGAAATTGTGGAAAGGGACATTCCCTAGTTAGGTATTCTCAAAGGGGGATGGCGCTTGATTTTAGGTTATTCCCGAGGAGGAGGGTGCTTCATATGTTGGTATTTGCATAGGGGGGCGTTTCATATTTGGGTATTCGCGTAGGGGGCATTTCATTTTGGGACATTCGCGTAGGAAGGACGCTCCATTTTCAGGTATTCGCCAAACGAAAATCCCATCCCCCTGCCCATAAATAATGAACGTTCCCTCACCCCCTTTGATGTATTTGAGAATCTGACTAAAGCTATGTGTGTATTCACTCTTCACCGAATGGTTGGTAGCTTAGTATTGAAGCCTGTGCAGGGAGAACTAATTCGCTGCCTGGGCGTCGATGACGACCCAGGGTAAGGTTTTAAGCCAGCCTGTACTGTGACAGACTGGAGGGGGCGAGCCTGTACCCACACTGGGGTCTGGGCAGTGTACTGCTACTACGGGACCTCCGTAGCAGGGGTGGGCAGCTGTCGCAATGTCGCAAAAAAGGTGTGACAGAGAGCTTGATAAATGCGACAATGACATTGGATATGATCTGGGCTTTCTGAATCTGAAAGAATTTTGTAAATATTCCAACTAGAACCAGAGTTATGACCTTTTGAATTATTGCCCAATTTGAAAGAATTTCATAAATATTCAGACTAGAACCAATGTTATGGGCTTTTCAATACAATATATTATAAGGCCACACCAAATAAAAAAAATTGGTCTATGGATTTTCATTTTTGAAAACTGGAGCGGGAGGGCGAAATTTTTATTTTATTTTTCTAAAAAAATTTATTTGTCTATGGATTTTCAATATCAAAGATGTGAAGAGGGCGATTTTTTTTTTTTTTTTTTTTTTGCTCCTTTTCTCAAATTTATGTCTACTAGTATTTTGGTTGCTAAAAGCAGAATAGACACTGAAATGTTCAAATCTAGAGACCTCTACCTATCCAATGAGTGGTCTGCTGTTGCTGTATCTTTATTGGTTGACACTGTAAGGACTTTGCAAAAAAAAAAAAAAATAAATAAAATCAATTTTCCAGAAAAAGATGTGGGCGGAATCCATAGACAAAGTTTTTTTCAATTAAAAATAAAATTTCCATATAGGAAAATCAGGAGCGGGAAATCCATAGACCAATGTTTTAATTTGGTTTGGCCTAACTTGAAGTAGGGCATATTGGGTATATTATACCCAATATCCCCTAAAATAATTATATAGAACACTGATAAAACAACTCAAAGATTTCTATACAGGTACGGTACATCCTCACAGTAGGTCCTATAATGTCAAATTGCCATTCTAAAGGGAGAGATCTCGGAGAAATAAGCTCAAAAACACTTCAGAATAAACAAAAAATCCTACTTTTCCTTGGGGCAGAGTATCCCACACAAATTTAATCAGAATCTTAATATTCCCAATTGTTATTTCACCTTGAGGTCTAAATAGCCAATGATGAACTCTCACTGTTACATTGGTGCAATATACTCCTCACTGGCTCCCAAATCTTGATACCTGTTCTGATTTTAAAGGAAGAATCTGAAAATTTTCTTGAAGCAATATGCCTCAAAAACATTTAAATGGCATCATTTTTTAAAGACAGAATCTGAAGATTTTCTTGCAGAAGTTTGTCACTTAAATACACAAATGCTTTGAGGTAGAATCTAAAAGATTTCTTAGGGTAATGTGGAAATATTGTCTCTAAATGATCTAGAACACACCAATTTTCATTAACATCAACCAATATGATATGTCATTTTTCTTGGAGCAATTCACCACGAAAAAGCTGCAAACCCATTAATTTTAAAGATAAAATTTGAAAATTTTTCATCAGCAATTTGCCAACCTAATATTTTAAGGTAAAATCTCGAAACTTTCTTGGTGTACATTCACCTAAATCTTCTTAGACATACCCGATAACCTATCTACCAGCAGAACCTGAAATATTTTGTTGCTATGCCTCCTCCCCATCCCCTACAATACCCCAGTTTAGAACAGAGAATCTGAAAATCTTCCTGGATCAATTTGCTCTTATAAAGGTTAATTTTATATTCAAATTTTTTCCTGCATCTCCAAAACCACACTGTTTTGAGGCTAAATCTGAAAATTTCCTCAAAGTAATATTTGCCCCTTAAATCCTCTAGAAGAAAACCTTAAGAGGTACTCAGGTAAAACATGAAACTTTTTTTTTGTGGGGGGGGGGGTGCTTGGATTATGCCCCCCCAACCCCTCAAAATACACCAATTTTGACAAGTAGAAGCTGAAAATTTTCTCAGACTAATTTGCCCACCAATCCCATTGAAACGCAATGCTACACTGATTCGTATCTTTGCTCCAGCACTTCACAATATGCCCACCCCCGCGTAGGCTATGGCTATGGTAGGTTAGCCTAGCAAGTCTACCGTAAAACCCCTTTGATAAGCTGCACCTGCATATGTATAAGCTGCACCCTGAGTTTGTGAGGAAGCTACCAGTATATTAAAGCCACAGTATTAAGGGTCTGGACTGAAATGATCACCATTCCTTAATTTATACCGGTATATACAAAGCCCCTCCTGCCTTCTCTACCATGAAGAGTGAAAACCACCAATGGCTTAAAGATATCCAATACCTCTTGTTTAAAATCGGTTGTAAGAATGTCTGGCTCAATCCTTATGTTTGGTCAAAGTCCTCACTCAAAAACAATATAAAGAGAAGGTTAAATGATGCACATATTCAGAAATACAACCAGTACATTGATAACCCAGAGAATACTAGCAAGTGTAGAATTATCAAGATGTCTATAGATGATCTCAATGACATTTATGAAGAGCGTGAATACCTAACGCATACAGAATCACCTAAAATTAGAACCATTATTGCTAAACTCCGGACTGACAATAATTGTACACTTGACAGCCTGTCAAGAAGATATAGAGGAAAAAAACCTGTCAATTCTAAGTGCACATTCTGTAATACTGTGCAAGATGTCAATCATGTCTTCTTACATTGTAACATGCCAGAGATGAGAAATACACGGTCAGTGTTTGAAACAAAATACCTCAAGTTCGTTGATTACTATAAAAGACACGATGACACTAGGAAACTTTCTCAAATACTAGCAGTGGCCCCATATTGCAAATCATCTAAAAGGCCAGGGGCTGTGAACTGTATATACTCATATATAAAATCTGTCTACAACATTGTAAATGAAAACCTGGTGCTGACATAAGTGTACCTGTACATTAGTCAATAAAGCCATCTTGAATCTTATAAGCCGCACCCTGAGTTTAAACTGATCCTATAGGGCTTTACTGGGTCACATAGCTCAGGAAAGTCAGTTTCCGGCTGGCGTTGAAATGTACATGCCGATCACCATACCCTGCCAAAGCGGTGCCGAAGTCACGTTGTGCTCCTCGTTCCCGAAATTTACAAATTTCTATGTATTGTTAGGTTGGACAAGTTCTCATGAGAAAACACGAGATGGGTGGATTATGTCTGCGCCAACACATCCTCCAGAATCCTTGCTATAAGCCGCACCAAGTGTCTCAAATGGTCTATAAGCTGCAGCTTACAGAATGATCTTGAAGTTAGGGTACGGCTGAATACACCGGTATGCATATGTTTATACAGGGTTCTCCACACATAGGAAGTACACGGGCGGGACTCCCATGTACTTTTCACTGTAAATCGACCAATTAGAACAGAAGTTAGGCCTAAAAGAATTTTTTTCTTCAAAACCCAATCAACCCTTATTTTTGGAGACAATTATCATATAAATTTCCCAAAATTCTCTTTTGAGGTTGCCATCCATATACAGCTCCGCGCTTTTGTTTGAAAAAAAAACCTGTATGCTTTTTCGTCCTGTGGAGAACCCTGTTTATAGACTATGTAGGACACTGTATGACGTTTGATAGGAAGATCGCAATATGAAGTCTATATAATCCAAAAGATTCCCTTGTAAAAACCTATTATAAGATGTTAATTCATTCTGGAAGGAAGTCAGATCTCTATAGAAGAGTAAGACCTTGTTGCCTCTACATATTGATGGTGAGGTTGGGGAACAGAATAATGCAGATCTGTGAAGAAAACTTGTTTTATAGTGTGAAAAGTAATGCTTGTGAGGTGGTCTATAAACTCACTTACTCTGATGAGATCACCATTAACGAGAATGAAGTTCAAAGGTACATTGTTAGACAAGAATAAATCTTGATGTGCTGGTGGTCTCTATGTAGAACATTTGAAAAGTTCTAATCAACGACTGCGAAAGATACTCTCCTCTTGCCTTATGGGTTTTATGCTTCATGGATCACTCCCAGATAGCATGCTAGCTGTGGCTCTAGTACCAGTTATCAAAAATTAAATAGGGAAAATAAGCTTCCAAGCCCCCTGGCCCTTGGGCTGGGTTATCTCGGCATAAGAAAAATATCTCAGAGCACACCCTTTTTCTGAAGCTGTGCCTGTTGGACGTGCATACCAATGTGATGTAATCATGACCCTGCCTACTTAAGTTTTTTTTTGTGGTTTTGACAATAGGCACACATGTTCAAATCAGATTTGTGGAGCCCAGAGTATAGCTCTAAATGACCAGGAATAGCCTCTCACTTAAGGATTTTATAAGATAAAAATATTTTGTTCTAGTTTGTGGGCTCAACCCATACTGCAGTCACCAAAAGACTCTACCCACTAGCATCCTACCTGTTATGCTAGAGAAAAAGGTCTTCAACAGAACACCCTGCAGAACATCCATCACCACAAATGATATCTAACATCTTACCAGGCTCTGTTAAATTTTCTAAGTCGATCTCCAGCGTTTAAAACACAGTGCGCGTATAAGACGCACCTAGAGTTTTAGAATGTGACCTGAAAAAATAAAACTTCATAACTTTTGTTTTACTGAAGGGATTTTAAAAATTCAAAAAGCTATGTGTAGCTATGGCCTCTGGGACACCCCTGCAGCCCTTTGTGTTCTATTATAACTTAGGGGGACTAATATATCAAAAGAAAGGTCTTGGTGTCCCCCTTGTGAATCCAGGGAGAACTAAAACCTCGCCTATACGCGTCTTATACGCGAGAGATTAGGTTGTATTACAAAACACGATCCCTAAATGTACCTCAGTAGGCTCTATGCATACCCAAAAATCCTGAAGAAGACTGATCAAATAAGTCGAAACGTTGATCAATACATGCATCCTACATTTACTACTTATTCATGTAACTACTTATTCAGCCTGTAACAACTGCCGTAATCTCCCGCGTATAAGGCGCGTCTTATACGCCGAACAAAATGCTGCTGAGTCTTATACATGGGAGGGACATTGCCTTGAGTTTGGGTTGCGCCTTATAGGGGGGGTAATTTTACTAAAGAACAGTACTAAATTAACAAAAATCTGCCCTTAGAGGTGCGCCTTATACGTGGAATTGCATTCTCTTAGTTGGGGATGCGCCTTATACGCGACCTGCGCCTTATACGCGGGATATTACGATGGTAAAGAAACAGCAACATTAAAATTGGTTTGACTGTGTCTGGTTTTATTATTCTTTGGGCATAGACTGCCCAAAGAATACTTACAAGACCCATGTTCACCGATGTTGAATCGCCCTTCTAGTGTAGACTTGCTATAGCCTAGCCACATATTGCCCTTTTTTTACTCATAGGATTACACATAGGGTTGCACAGGGACCAACCTATCCTTTTAATATTGGCTGTTAGTGCTTGGACAAAGAAAGTCTACTCACCCTGGATATAGCTGTGAAAACCCATTTTAACCCTTTAATGCACTGGTGTCTGTTTCTATAGGGGTATACATAGGGTAGTACATAGGGTTTATGATGCATTGACTCACACTGTGATCCTTACAGGATTAGCAGGCTGTCCAGGGGCCACACATACTTCCCTATGATGCATTGATGCACTTTAACCCTTTATGGATGGCATGATGCACTGATTCACTTTAAGCCTTTATAGATAGCATGATGCATTGATGCACATTTAACCCTTTATGGATAGCATGATGCATTGATGCACATTTAACTCTTTATGAATGGCATGATGCATTGATGCACATTTAACTCTTTATGAATGGCATGATGCATTGATGCACATTTAACTCTTTGTGGATAGCATGATGCATTGATGCACAGTTAACCCATTATGAATGGCATGATGCATTGATGCACTTTAACCCTTTAAGAATGGCATGATGCATTGATGCACTTTAACCCTTTATGAATGGCATGATGCATTGATGCACAGTTAACCTGTTATGAATGGCATGATGCATTGATGCACGGTTAACCCTTTATGAATGACATGATGTATTGATGCACTTTAACCCTTTATTGAAAGCATGATGGATTGATGTGCAGTTAACCCTTTATGGATAGCATGATGCATTGATGCACATTTAACTCTTTATGAATGGCATGATGCATTGATGCACATTTAACTCTTTATGAATGGCATGATGCATTGATGCACTTTAAGCCTTCATAGATAGCATGATGCATTGATGCACATTTAACCCTTATGGATAGCATGATGCATTGATGCACATTTAACTCTTTATGAATGGCATGATGCATTGATGCACATTTAACTCTTTATGAATGGCATGATGCATTGATGCACATTTAACTCTTTATGAATGGCATGATGCATTGATGCACATCTAACCCTTTATGGATAGCATGATGCATTGATGCACAGTTAACCCATTATGAATGGCATGATGCATTGATGTACTTTAACCCTTTAAGAATGGCATGATGCATTGATGCACTTTAACCCTTTATGAATGGCATGATGCATTGATGCACAGTTAACCCGTTATGAATGGCATGATGCATTGATGCACGGTTAACCCTTTATGAATGACATGATGCATTGATGCACTTTAACCCTTTATTGAAAGCATGATGGATTGATGTGCAGTTAACCCTTTATGGGTAGCATGATGCATTGATGCACGGTTAACCCTTTATGAATGACATGATGCATTGATGCACTTTAACCCTTTATTGAAAGCATGATGGATTGATGTGCAGTTAACCCTTTATGGGTAGCATGATGCATTGATACACAGTTAACCCTTTATGAATGGCATGATGCATTGATTCACTTTAAGCCTTTATTGATGGCATGATGCATTGATGTACAGTTAACCCTTTATGAATAGCATGATGCATTGATTCACTTTAAGCCTTTATGGATGGCATGATGCATTGATGTGCAGTTAACCCTTTATGGATGGCATGATGTAGTGATACCCATTTAACTCTTCATGGATAACATGATGCATTGATGCACTTTAACCCTTTATGAATGGCATGATGCATTGATGCTTATTTAACCCTTTATGAATGGCATGATGCATTGATTCACTTTAAGCCTTTATGGATGGCATGTAGCATTGATGCACAGTTAACCCTTTATGGATAGCATGATGCATTGATGCACAGTTAACCCTTTATGAATGGCAAGATGCATTGATGCACTTTAACCCTTCATGGATAACCTGATGCATTGATGCACTTAACCCTCTATGGATGGCATGATGCATTGATACACAGTTAACCCCTTAGGGATAGCATGATGCATTGATGCACAGTCAACCCTTTATTGATAGACAAGGCATTGATGTGCAGTTAACCCTTTTATGAATAGCATGATTGATTCAATTGTGCATCCTCCCTTTCCCACAATTTGTCAGATATTAGTCAAAATATGTCAGTATCTATGGACTATTTTCAGCAATTAGTTAAAATATGTTAGTAATTGTTCACTATTTGTCAGCAATTTGTCAATATATGTCAGTAATTATGCACCATTTGTCAGCAATTAATCAATATATGTCAGTATTTACTCACTATTTGTCAGCACTAGTAATTGTTCACTATTTGTCAGCAATTCGTCAATATTTATCAGTATAATTTTACTCATAATTTGTCAGCAATTAATCAATATATGTCAGTACTAAGTCACTCTATATCAGCAATTGTCAATACATGTCAGTATTTACTCACAATCTGTCAGCATTTAGTCAATATATAACAGAGAAATAGCCATTGATTCAATTGCGCATCCTGCCTTGACTGGTATGTGTCAAAATATGTCAGTATATATGGACTATTTGTCAGCAATTAGTTCATATAATTATGTTAGTAATTATTCACTATTTGTCAGCAATTAGTCAATACATGGTAGTAGTTCCTTACATTTTATCAGCATTTAGTCAATATATGTTAGTAACTGTTCACTATTTGTCAGCAATTAGTCTATATGTCAGTAATTGCTCACTATTTATCAGCAATCATTCAATATACATAGTAGATACTCACTTTTTGTCAGCAATTAGTCGATATATGTCAGTAATTGCTCACAACTTATCAGAAATTAGTCAATATATGTCAGTAGTTACTCACTCTTTGTCAGCAATTATTCAGGATATGTCTGTACTTAGTCACTAGATATCAGAAATTAGTCAACACATGTCAGTATTTACATACAATTTGTCAGCAATTAGTCAATAAATGTCAGTATTTTACTCACCTTTTGACATCATTCAGTCAATATATGCCAGTACCTCCTCCTATGTCAGGAATAATGCAGTATTTGTGAGCAACTATTCAGTATATGTCAGTAATTACTTACTATTTGTCAGCAATTAGTTAAAGCATAGTTTAGCATAGCACATAGAAAACAGTTGCCCATAGATCATTTTAGGGCAATGCCCTATCCTTAGACATTTTGTGAATTCCAACTTTAAGATAAAAAATATGTTCACTTTGTAGGCCAGAAGGATGGGCCGCAAACATAAAAAGCGCTCTTCAGCAGAGTCGGGGGCCACCCCGGACCAAACTGCTATGTCTCAGCACACCAAACGTGAAGTCATGGAACTTGTCAACTGTTTACTAGACAGTAAGTGATACATGTATTACAGACATTCATAAAGACGCCACACACACACCAAAAAAATATAGAAATAAGAAGTTTTAATCTGTGAATGTTACGCACTATATTTTTGGAAATATCAGTTAAACAGTGTCTGACTGGATGTAAAATCTTCAAGATGTTAATGTTATATTTTCATTATTAAAAGAGTCGGTAAAATTCACTTAAAACCCATTACCAATGTATCTCGTATTTGAAACCATAAAAGGAGAACACTTGGGTTGTAATTCAAACAACCACAGTTTTACTACTGGGAATATCTAGTTCAGAAACTACATTTGCACATACATTTTTTCTGTGAAGGAAACAAAATACACCTCAACAATATTGAAAAAATAGTACGAGAGAAGTTTATTTTTATGCTTTGCACTTCTATTTTTCTTAATACAGAATGCAGTTGTCCACTGAAATCAGGTCCACAGGAATGGCAAGATTTTCTACAAATACATGAACTCATAGAAAAGTTACAAAAGAAACAGCAACGTAAGTTATGAAAATTGAATGAGTCATATATGCATGAATCAATCCATAAATACTGCACTGTGAATATATTTTCCCCATGTGTTAATTCGAAATACAAATTTAGCCTTCGTGAGTCAAGCTCACCAAGGCTGCATTTATAACTACACCGAGGGTCTGGTGTATGAAAGCAGCCCTATCATGTACCGTAATCTCCCGCGTAGAAGACCCGCTGCGCGTATAAGACGCACCCCAAACTTAGCACATGCATTTTCGCGTATAAGACGCACATTTTACTGCTGAAATTTGTAAGATTAGTACATTTCTATAGAAAAAATACCCCCCGTATTAGACGAACCCCCAACTTGAGATCCTATAAGACCCCCCAGCATTTTGTTTGGCGTAGAGGACGCGTCTTATATGCGGGAGATTACGGTAGACTACTCAGGGTTATAATGGGCGTAATGCATTCAGGCAGTGGGCTGTCCTTAAAGGGTCAACTCCTTGCACCCATGTGTATCTTTCAAGGCAATTCTATGTGTGTTGATGGTCGTATTTAAGCCTAATGTAGACGGCCCTATCCTGGTGCGTACCTTGAATATACATGTAGATCCTACTTTTTTTTATGTTTCAGCGTTTGTGATGAAGCCTTTTAAGCGAGAGGAACATTTTGGGGAATTCATGTCATGGCTTAAGGAAAACGATGTTGACACTAGTTCTGTCAGCATAGCACACTTTGACAAAGAAGGCCATGGCCTGAAAATGACACAAGATGTAAAGGTATGTATGAGTAATTATACCAGTTATTTCTCAATTTATCGTCTCTTCGCCTCAGCGAAACAAAATTGTAGCGGTAATTTACAGTAACAGCCTTGTTGTACTGAGGTGACGAGCTAATGTCATATGTTTTAGTTAATTTTGCTAATATGGAAATCTAATTCGATAGCGTGTGGTATAAGCCTTACCAACTTTAAAGCCTCGCCGTGATTGCAATTTTGCAGATGGCAGATCCCTTTTTAAGTGTACCTCGCAAAGTAATGATGACCACGGAAACAGCAAAGTCCTCAAAAATAGGTAAGGCATACTTTGATTTATATTACTTTCACCTTATACACTTCTTTTTTTTTTTTGGGGGGGGGCACATTTTGTAGACAGAGGTTAAAGGTGATAAGATAAGCTTGCATTCAATATAACTTGATATGAACCATCACTATTTAAGGAAACTTTTATCAAAAATATACCTGGCTGTTTTTTTATCTATATATCTTCTCGTATATTAGTCCACGTACGTTTGTTCATCGACAAATAGTTGTGCAAAGGGTTTGCTTTGTCTGAATATTGTAAAATATGGTATACACTATATGTACAATATTTTATTGTTTCTTACATTTTTCTCAGGGTTCCTGACGACAGTAGACCGTATACTGCAGGGTATGCCTAATGTCGTGCTGGCCCTGCACTTGTTGGTGGAGCGGGTCTCACCAGAGTCAAAGTGGATGCCTTATATCAGTATCCTTTACTATATTAACCTTTATAATTGATCCTTTAAAGGACAGTATTATAAGGCATCAAGTCTATTTGTCAGTAGCGTATAGGCTATATTATTTAAAGGCTAATCCATATAGCTTCTTGCTGAAGTTAAGGGCGGCTTACACGTGATATATTTCACAAGCTTAGTATTTGAAGTTGCTACCGGTAATATATATTATGATATACCATTTTATTGTTCCATAAATTCTAACATATTTTGTATTAATCAAAGAAATATCTATGAAATTAATACATAGGTTGGTTCTAAGAGCTATAAGAGCGCTCAAACTTTGTATAAGAGCGTTCATGCCCCACTGCACACCAGCCACAGTCAGTTAGACTGAGTTTATGACATCAAAAGGTCCGACCTAATGGTTCACTGCACAATATAATAATAATGAGGGTCTCAGTGTGCGACCTCATGGTTCAATGCACAAATTAATAACTTGTAAGTGAATGCAACCGGCCGTCACGGGTGCCTGAGCACCGCTGACGCCGTCATGAGTGTCTGAGCACTCTAAGGACTGAACAATGGGTTACATAAGCACGACGCCATAACCTTCCGGTCGCTCTAGCGTCGCTCCTGAGCGACCTAGGTCAAATATCAAAAATTCTATGGAAAGCCCATAATTAGACGGTCAGAATGAGCCCAAGATCAAGGCGGAACTCCCAGTATTAAGGAAGTTATGCCATGGAGACTGAATCGACCTCCGAGTAAGCTACAGACAAACCGGCGGGAGTTACGCGCCTATCCAGCGGGCATTATAATCTTGGCATATTCAGCTCCGCGCATGCCCAAAATGGCGGTTATACAAGCATAAACGGCCGAGATATGAGGGTCTAAAGATGCAGAACCGACCAAGACAATGGGGGCCATAGCGGCGTCCATGGGGGTCCTTTGTCCCCCTGTGACACTTGAAAGGGTCCCCTCAAACAATTGTAGAGTTAGGCAGATGCTGCTGGCTCCAGTCAGTCTGGAGGTGCTTTTCCAAGATTTGCTACAAATAGCCTGTCTGCACCTCCAGGAAGACACATCACCAAGAACCGCTCTAGAGGTAACATCTCCAGTCATCTCCTGCTACCTGCTATACCACTGCACTATGGTGAAACTATGCTAGACAGGCATTGGTTTCCTACCATTAGTGGCCAGAGGCTATCTTCTTCAAGACTTCCACCAGAGGGTAAAGTTACTCATTATTACATTATTCCTCTAAGCAGCAGGTCAGGAGCTAGGTGTGGGAACCCACCTAGAAGTATGCTGGACACTGTATTATTAATACCTCACAGGTGGAGTGGAACTGAACATTGTACTTTATAAATTACTGTATGTTTACTGTATGTACAAATTACCTACATACTAACTACTGTATGATTGATATTTCTTACATGTTGCCTAAAGCTGAATAAACCAGTGACAACTGGAAATAACACTATTTATTATGAGCCTGCTATATTTACTACATACACCACTAGTCATATGATATTTCTCATATGACAACTTGATCATGCCAATTACTAGTATGACAAAGTGGTGGAGAACATCCTACTAAGATCCCATATCTCACAGGCTCATAAAATTTAAAGCTGGTAACACAACTAAAAACAATCATGCACACAGTAAGTTAAAGCTGGTATCGCAACTGGGAACAATCATGCACACAGTAAATTAAAGCTGGTACCGCATACACACAGTCAGACCCACTCCACCCACCCAGTGACCTTGACCTTGACACCATACCCACCAAGGTCACCAGTGAGATCTCCCACATACCAGTGAGATCTCCCACATACCAGTGAGATCTCCCACACATCAGTGAGATCCCCCACACATCAATGAGATCTCCCACACATCAGTGAGATCTCCCACACATCAATGAGATCTCCCACACATCAGTGAGATCTCCCACACATCAATGAGATCTCTCACACAACAGTAAGATCTCTCATATGTCAGTGAGGTCTCCCAAAACGTCAGTGAGGTCTCCCAAACGTCAGTGAGGTCTCCCAAACGTCAGTGAGGTCTCCCAAACGTCAGTGAGGTCTCCCACACGTCAGTGAGGTCTCCCACACGTCAGTGAGGTCCACCACACACATCAAGGCCTTATCAGTCAAGCTGGCAGAACAACACACAAAGACCTTACGTAGTCAGGGGCCTGTTGAAGAGGTCTCCCTCCCACCAAGATCTAGGAGGCCCACAGGAGGCAAACCAGCCTCCAATACAACAGACCCACACTCAGTAGACCCCACACCACCCACCCTGTCTACTCAGGGAACAACCAGTTCTCAGGGATCCAACATTTCCCAGGGATCTCTACAGGACGCCCAACTCACGCTATCTACCTCAGGGGAAGAAGGATCTGCCTCAGGGGGTGGATCCACACCCTCATCTAGATCCTCCACCCCAGCTCCAGCCTTTGACAGCCACTCCTCCAGAGACACCTCCCCCACACCCTCCATCATGGACACCGATGAAGGCCCCCAACCTAATCAGACAGCTGAGAAGATAAGGGCCTATGAGAAGGCCATCCAAGATGCAGTTACTGCCCTAGAGACCAACAAGTCCCAGCAGGAGGAAAGGGAGAGGATCCTCAACCAACAACTGGCAGAGAGGAATGCAGCAATAGATGCTCAACAGAAGGCCATGGAAGATCAGCGGAAGTCCCTAGAGAGACAACAACAACAGATAGCAGATCTCATGAAGATGGTATCATCCCAGACCCCACAACCTCACACACCTGCCATCACACCTGTTGTCACACCATCTGCCTCTGGATCCAAAGATGACATCATAATCTCCATGGTGTCCAACATGACCAAGCTCATAGACAATAAACAGCAGGACGACAGAAAGATCAGGATACATGAGGTAACAAAACCCAAAACCTTTTCACACCCATCACCACTCATGTCAACAGCATTATTCATTGATCACAAATTCCCAGAATATCTGAAGGATAAGTACAAAGTGACCGACAGTGACACCATGGTAACATATTTACCCAAGTACCTCGAAGGACAAGCACTAGCTTGGTTTGAATCCTTCAGGGAGAGTGCCACACCTGATATGTTGACATGGACCAATGTAGTGAATAAATTAAAAGAGTATTTTGCTACTCGAGACAATATAATCTCAAGGACTGCACTCCGTGCACAAAAGATAGATGAACCTGTTCTAGACTATGCATGCCATCTCAGGAAAGTGTGTAATGCCCAACGCCAGAATGATGAAACCCTAAGCAAGGCATTTACCCAAGGCATGAGGCCCTGGATCTCTATAGCTCTTGAGAACAAGAAAATAGACTCTTTTGACCAAGCCCTAGACCTAGCCCTAGAGGTTGAGACCCAAGAGAGATCTAGGAAGGTAAGGGATGCAGAAACCAACCCACAGCCTACTAAGAAAAAGGTCCAGGAAATCAGCACTAGTTCAGATGAAGATGTTAACCTAATGTCTAGTGCCCATGTAAGGCAACAGGAAGCTAAGGTTGCATCAAGAGACCCTACCGGTAGATACAGAGGAAATAACTATGACCCCAACTACCAATCCAATAGAGGTAGAGGTAGAGGGGGCAACAACAACAACCGGGGGGGTCACAACAGTAGGAAAGACAAGAGCTCTTCCAACTCCAACAATGGTAACTCTTCATACAGTGATAGGAGAGACAGAACCCCAAGTAATGGCAGATCCTATAATAATCAAGGATCCAACAGTAGGAGCCAGAGTCCACATAGGAACTACAACTCTGGATCCTACAACAACTCTGGATCCTACAACAACAGCCAGGGGTCAAACAACTCTGGATCCTATAGTCAAGGATCCAACAGTAGGGGCCAGAGTCCACATAGGAACTACAACAGTGGATCCTACAACAACAATGGCGCCTACAACAATCAGAGATCCAACAACTCTGGTCAATATAACCAGGGTTCCAACCCACGCCAGGAGGATTACAAACCTGACACAAGAGGTTACCAGGGGAACCAACAAAGTAACCCCCAAATACCACCTCATGTGATGGATCAAATCTCCAAACTCCTGGTGGCAAGCATCTCAACCACCCCACAGAACCAGGAAAACTAGGATGTCACAGTGCCGATGGGCCAGTGCACTGTGACACCCCAAATACAAACAATCAATCAGGATTAACAAAGATCCAACCAGAGACAATTGCTAGTGCCAATCTACCATCTAACAGACAGAGACGTCCATCAGTGATACACATCACCCCACCAGATTCATCATCAAAGGATACAGGTGAGAGTACCAAGCTTTCTATTGTACTTCTTCAAAATGGCTGTATCAATGCAAATCTATATGATGTTTCAGATGTACAATGTTTGGTTGATACAGGTGCTACTATCACCTGTGTCAGACAATCATTCCTCATGGATCTCCAAAAGAGATTCCATATCCAACTGAGGAAATCTAAAATCAACATCCACTTGGCAGATGGATCGGTGTGTCATGTTAGACATTCAGCTATGCTGAACTTTAGAATCCAAGGTGTCAGATTCCAATACCAATTTGCTGTAATACCCAACCTCACACAGCCCATTGTACTCGGCACAGATTTCTTAAGCACTACAAAATCTCAAATTGAATTTAATGTTGATCCTGAACAAATTCTCAAACCCATTAGGGCAGTGAGGGATTTTACCATCCCTCCATTCTCTGAACTTGCAGTATTGGGTAAGGTCACATCTACTCAATCACTGCAAGGGAAAACTGGAGTAGTAGATAACCTCCAAAGAAATAACAATGCCCCATATCTAGTTCAAAGGGCAGCAGTAACCCCCAGGGAAAATAACAAACATCCCCTAGTGTTACTCAACACCAGCAGGCGCCCACATAAAATCAAAAAGGGTGCCATCATAGCTCTATTTCAGGAAGTCAAGGAATCTGATTTAGAAAAACCTCAACAGGTGTCAGACACTACCCCACACACTGATCAATCCATCTCAGCCATACGGCCTGAGGATGTAACTCAATTCAGTGACACAGACTCAGACTGTGAGTCCACATATGCTGACCCTGAACCCAACTCAATCAGACTCTCTGAAATAGCTGCTATACATAGTGAGGCACATGACCTCGAGCCAGAATTGGAAGAGAATGTTCCACCAAAATCTGTGCTCACATCCAAAGATCAGCATGATAGATTAAAATCACTGCTGACCAAGTATGATGATGTATTTGTAGGAAAAGATGGAGACATTGGTGCCACACACCTGTATACACACTCAATACATGTAAAACCTGAGGCAGTACCATGTCATTTCCTACCATATAGACAAACACCAGAAAAACAGGCCGCAATAGGGGAAGAGTGTGAAAGGCTAGTACAACAGGGCATTCTGAGAGAATGTGCCGAGGGCCCCTGGGCCTCCAGATCCTTTTTAGTACAAAAATCATCGGGAGGCCATCGGCTCGTCACAGATTT
This sequence comes from Acholoe squamosa, assembly GCA_949317995.1. Lineage (NCBI taxonomy): Eukaryota > Metazoa > Annelida > Polychaeta > Phyllodocida > Polynoidae > Acholoe > Acholoe squamosa. The sequence goes on along the minus strand of OX439035.1, from coordinate 41,263,256 downwards.
TCGTTATTTGAACCAGAATACGATAAATCAAGCCTTATCTACACCCCGGGCCGATGACACTCTAGACATGATAGGGTCACTCAGACCAAGAGTATTCAGTAAGCTAGATGCCCAACAGGGATTTTTTCAAATTCCTATAAGACAGGAGGATCAGCATAAAACCGCATTCATAGCAAATGACAAAAAATATGTCTATGAAAGGATGCCGATGGGTTTAGCGACGGCACCGGCGGGATTCTGCCATCTAGTCACATTAATTCTGAACAAACTCAAGTACAAATGTGCCCTACCATACCTAGATGACATATTGGTATTATCACCATCAATCGAACAACACTTCCATGACCTGGAAGATGTGTTCAACAGCCTAAGAGTTGGTAAACTCAAACTGAAGAAATCAAAATGTGAATACTTCATAGACAGAATAGACTTCTTGGGAATGAGAGTGACACCCATGGGACTGCAACCATCTCCCACAAAGGTGGAATCAATCAAAACCTTCCCAACACCAAAATCAGTCAAAAATGTCAGATCCTTCACAGGCCTATGCCAATACTTCAAAAAGTTTATCAAAGGTTATGCCCAAATTGCTAGACCATTATATGATCTACAGACACATCTCAAAGCATTTGTCTGGACAGAAGAGGCAGATAATGCTTTCAAAACATTAAAGCATGCCCTCTGTACCAATGCTCTTCTCAGATATCCAAACTATGAGAAAGAGTTCAGTTTGGCAACTGATGCTTCCAATGTGAGTTTAGGAGCTGTACTCTCACAGAGAGATAATGAAGGAGTGCTCAGACCAGTAGCCTTTGCAGGTAGAACCCTCTCCAAACATGAGAGAAATTACAATACCACAGAGAGAGAACTACTGGGAGTAGTGTATGGAGTATTACACTTCAGACACTATCTAGAGACTAGACACTTCCAATTATACACAGACCATGCAGCCCTAATCCCACTATTAACCAATACAGGACTCACACATAGATGGGCCAGATGGGCTCTAGACATACAACAATTTTCATTCACCATCCAACACGTGAAAGGTGATGATAACACACCACCAGATGCTATGTCTAGAAGAGAATACCCAGACTCTGGACCCATGACTAACCCTCCACCCCCACCAAGGAGAGTTAGAGCAGCCAGTAGAACCAAGTTTGCAAAAGTAACAAAGAAAGTACCATTCAAAAGGGATGATCCACCCAACACCATTGAAAGGCCAGAGACACCCATTAGGGGTATCTTGAAGCAATCTACACACTATGTGTTTTGCCACTGTGAGAGAGAATACTCACAACTCTTTCCAGATAATGACTTCGAGCCTATTGAATTCTCATCACTCAATCAGATAGTGAAGGCAACTCCTAAGGAGCCACCCTTCACCCCACCTGACTCAGATGATGAAGATCCAGAAGACACAATATATGCTATTACTCAAGCAACTTCTAAATCAGTCAGATTCTTTGAACCAATGCAGGGAGAGGAAACACCAAACCATTTGTGTCCTATGACCACACGCTCAAAGACTAGAGAAATGATTCAGGAGGGCACACCAAAACCCCCCACACAATCACAAACTATTCTAAATGAGAAAAAGGTCACAGGAAACAAACCTATCAAAACCCCACCTGCCAGGAAAAATGTCACAAAAGACACTGCATCTACTAAATCAAAGAACTCTGAGACAAAGAAGATTGACAAAAAGCAAATTGTGCCTTTAAAGAAAAAGGTTGCCACTCCCATCAAGGCGAGAATAGGCCCTCCAAAGGAGCCTACACACCAAAACAAGAGTGACACACCCCAACAAAAGGCACAAGATAGGCCAATAGTCGATGAAAAAGAAAAAGAAAGAGACAGAATAAAACAACATGTGCTAGATATAAATCAACTACTGGATCAGATTCCCGACACATCCATCTCAGGTACAAACCTTGGCCTGGAACAAAGGAAAGACAAGGACCTAGTGCCCCTCATACAGTATCTTGAGGATGGAACCTTGCCTGCACCAAAAGCACAAGGAAATAGAATCATCAACCAAGGCCAGACATACACCTTGGTAAATGGTACATTAGTCCATATATGCCCCATAAATTGGAGAAAAACCAATACTGTACCACTTCAAATTGTTATACCACAGCAATGGGTAACAAGTACACTACAGTATTTCCATGACTCACCTACTGGCGGCCATCTTGGTTCAAGTAGGATGCTGTCAGCACTCCGACCTAGGGTATATTGGAAGTCTATGCTAGCAGACACAACAAAATATGTTTCCACCTGCCACACATGCCTCACAGCAAAAAGGCAAGTACACTCACACAAAACACCAATGACAGTGAGAGAGTACATGACTTCACCAATGAAGTTCCTAAACCTAGACGCGGTGGGACCACTTCCCACAACTGCCAGGGGAAACAAACATATACAAGTCTGCATAGATTATGCTACCAGATATGCAACAGCTTGGGCTACTACTGACTTAAAAGCTGAGACAACAGCAGCAGAGTTCTACAAGAATATAATTTGTCATCATGGAACACCAGCCACTCTTCAAACAGACAATGGAACATGTTATACAGGTGCAAAGTTCACAAAGTTAACTAAACACCTCAAGATCAAACATAAATTCTCCTCACCATACAGGCCACAATCAAATGGGCTTGTAGAGAGATTCAATGCTAGCATAGGCACAGCACTCAGAGCATTCTGCTCAAAGCACCAAAACAATTGGGATTCATTTATTGAACCCATAACCTTTGCATTAAACAACACTGAATCCCAAACCACAGGATTCACCCCTTTCTTCCTACTCCATGGGAGAAACCCAGCCACCCCAATGGACTTAGGGCTGGGAATACAGGAAGACATATCCACAGTAGCAGACCATGTAGCTAACATGATAACAAATCAAGATACCTCTAGGAGGAAAGCTATAGAAAGGGTCGCCAAGCTACAAAAGGAAAGGAAGGATAGATATGATAAGAAACTTACACCACAGGAAATCAAGGTCACCGACATGGTGTACCTAAACATACCAAGAATCCTGACCAATACAGAGTGTAAGAAACTTCAACCCCTTTTTATGGGACCATATGTTGTAGTAGATAGACCTAGTTTGACAAGTGCCAAACTCAAAAACTTGGACACCAATCTATTGGTGGCCAGACCAGTGCACATAGACAGACTGAAAAAGGTTGTGGCTGTCAGAAACAATGAATTTGCACACAGGCTTATTCCACATGAGGCCAAATACTACAGCAAAATTGTAAGGAACAAAAATGATATCACCCTTACAAGAGAAACCACAGGCATAGGCCCTATCAAGCCTAGGCCTGCACACCACATACTAAGAAAGACATCTAGGTGTGGTGCAGTTTCAAGAAATTAGAAACAAGATTGAGATACCAAAGTCATAAGATTTTCAAAATGTATTACAAATTCTCTTCATCCACACATAAGACATGTGTGACTGATAATGAATTACTATGTATATAAAGCCAATCAAATTTGTAAATATATCAGTAGGTTATTGCCTCTGAAAGGGTCAAAGACTGGGACCCCCCAAGTAAAGCAGACATGAAGTCTAAGAAGAGTAAGGGTAACACAATGGAGTGTCTAAAGCCTAATCCCCACATGAAAGAGCGCGCTATGCCAACACAGCAGTCTATAGAGATCAATTGACCTTATAAGCTACCCTCAGACAACTGTCTAGACGGTCATGAATGGCTGTCCTGGATGACAGGAGGAGCTAATTACCAGTACACAGACTACACAATAGACCCCACAGGTAGCAGACACTGGAGATTAATGCATTGTCTCCAGAGAAACAATACCAGGCCCACAATGGATGTGGGTAGGGTAGGCTACATAAGAAGCACTGTGGACCATAGCCCACCATCAGTCTTCATCCAGCTGCAGTCTGGAACACAAGTCTACAGGACCCCACTTGGGAATTAGCCAGCCCACTTCTCCATTAGGAGAGACTGCACTAGGATAAAGAACACACCTACTTCACCTTCAACCTGACCTTACCATTTACTGGTCAACCTCTATAGACTCACCGGACATATTGCCAAGACAGCTCAATCTTGCAAAGGTACAGTTTGAACCACTTCATTTAAAGTGTTACACCATACACTTAGACTTTACCAGCACCAAATCACTACAAATTTGACAAGACTTTAAACAGCAAACTTGCTTTACACAAGCACCATGGGGAGACTGAGAGTTTCACCCATACTGCTAACTATGCTGTTATTATATACTATAAAACCACTTACTGCAGGCTATACACCTGTGGTGAGACAAAACATAGGAGTAGTATTCAAACCTAGCCCTCAACCATTGGTCAATGGACATACAACCACAACACTGTTGTTAGCTATTCCCTACAAGATACCTCGGGCACCCGTTACCCAAGGATCCATAAGGGATAGAATACTCCATTTGACCACTCCTACTCTACAAGATCATACCTCTGGCCAAATTATCCAACAAGCTAAGGAGCTAGACACCTTGCTGGAAATTGCAGACAAGGAGATAAATGAAACACTAGCCTCCATCAAATTGTTCTTATCCAACCCCATAAACACATTGGACAAGGCCAAAAGAGAGGCCATACTGGGTTTTCTAGCACCCCTGTTTCGCGGTGTGCTAGGTCTAGCCACAGTAGAAGATGTAAACCAAGTAATGGGACAGCTCAAGAACATAGATGAAATACTAAGAAAATTTGCTAAACAGGATCAGGAAGCAGCTAATCTCATTGAAAAGATCACAGACAGACAAGATAAGTTTGTCAAAGCATACATCCAAGATAAGAAGGTACTGGACAGCACAATCAACACCATAGGTGACACCGTCAACCTGTGGGCCTCTAACATGTCCAGGTCACTTGACTCATATTCAAGGCACGAGAAAACCCAAAGGGAGAAAATGCAAGTATTAAATGATGCATTAATTATCATAGCAGCAAGAATGAATACAGTTCAATCACTGCAAAGGACAAATGCAGCCCTGAGGATGCTATCATCAGGGATCCTAACCCCTGATATAGTACCACCCTCAGACCTTGCTAGATACCTAATTGACATTAATAACAAACTTAGGATTACACACCCTGGAGCACAAGTCGCAATTAATGACTTAGATTTCTATTATTCACAGAAGCTGACCTCATACACTTACTCAGCTCACCATATATATATTCATCTGGACATTATAATTCAATCTACCACCTCAACCTTCAAACTGTACCAAATGATTACATCACCCATGCCTATAGACACACAGGAGACCCCCACCAGAGGAGTCACCAAACTACAAACCACAACTGAGTTTCTAGCAGTATCTTACGATGAATCATTATTTATCGAATTGGACTCAGCAGATATGCAGGCATGTGAAGGTACTACAGTAAAGGTATGCAGAGATGTAAATGGTAGAATCTATAAACACAGGCCTACATGCCCTGTAGCCATTTTTACTAACCAGGCTCAACAGATTAAGGAACATTGCAAGTTTACAGTTTCACCACTGCAAGCACCTACCACCCATGCTATTTCCATTTCTGAAGATGAGTATCTGGTCACTACTAATGAACCCCATTACTTTATCAACTGCCATGGTAAAACGTCTGAAACTCGGAAGGCCCAGTCCTACTCAATCATTGGTGTACCCTGTGGGTGCACGATCAGTGTAGGAGAATTTTCTCTTCCAAACACAAGGTTGCCCTGTAACTCAACCTTATCATTTCATTACATTCTCAAGACAATTAATTTACCATTCATGGCAGCACTTAACCAAATTTCTGAAACCAAACCAGATGAAAGAGAGAATCTTCCAAATTTCCCAGTAGTAAACCTTTCTAGAACCTTAGAAAAACTACAGGAAAATCCAATCATGGATGATATTACTCAACTAAATTTAGAGCCCTTTGCCAAAACAGTATTAAAAGATGCCTCCAACCTTAATAAGGAAATGGAAACGCGCTACGAGGAATCATACCTACGTCGAGTTACAGAGCATCCAATCTTCCAAAGCTTAGCACTCATCCTAGGGATATCAGCTCACATTTTTATAGTATACATACTACTCAAATTATACAGACTAGGAGGGACTGTAGCCTACCTGCCTACAGCCAAAGCATTCAGACTAGTCACCGAGCTGCCCCTACACAAATTGCTCCCAGATAAGAATCCTACCAAATTAACCCCTACAGAGGAAACCCACACCCCCTTCCTCACAATTCAGGAAACCCACACCCTGATAATTGCTATATTATTCACCCTGACCATCTACTCAGCCTACAGAATAATGAAGTACCTTAAGAAATTTGCACAGACACACTGTGGCAAGAAAAATGTGGCCAAGCGCACAAACCCCACAATATATTTTAAAATATATTGTGGAGACTCAAACTTCGCGCTACCCTTGAGGCCAATACCACATGAATTTGATGAGATTAAATCAGCAGCTGCCCCTACCTATAAGGATATAGTGGTTAAAACCTTCCCACTACCTAAGGCTATATTTACCTGGAATGGACCAGCAGTTATAACAACACAGAGAGGAGAATTTGCTTATCACCTCCCTCAGGTGATACACCTACCTTGGCGCACTAGGTTCAGCACTATACCAGCCCTTAAAAACAAAGGACTGTACTACTCCATGCTTCTCCAGAATGATTGTGGCACCAGCCCGGTGACCATGACAGCACTGGAAAATACAACAGATATAATTATTGACGAACAACAGGAGGAGACCGCAAGGTCAAACATGCAGACTATTGCTAATTTTCTAAACCACCAGCCCTCCCCGGTGACTGTGGAAACAGCCTAGACTGCCCACAGCCTAGGCTGCCCCCAGTCCACCACCAGGAGACAACACATCAGAGACAGTATTCAGAACTTTTCGGACAATTTGCCGGCCCTGAAAAGGGCCTTTGGGATGGCGGGTTTTTACACCCTAGGTTTCAGTCAGTCGGGATCCTACCACAGATCCTCGGGTTCAACATCAATGGGAGAGTCCGGGGCCGAGTCCGAGCCATACATATGGCCGTGATCCTGCTCCCACTCAGCGAGCCGGGCCTCCAGCATCCCCAGTCCATACTCGGCAGCCGTGGATGGATCCCCGGATGCCGCAAGATCGAGGAGGGATGCCGCCAACAAATAATCCCATAGCACTCGCTCCCGCGGCCCTAGGTTATAATCCATGGGCCAGAAACCCATACTGCCCAAGGCCCTAGTCAGAAGGGCCACAGTGGCCCCCCGACGCAAGGCTGAGCCCAGGAAATAATGGCAGGAGTAATTACAGACCATCACATCACCATGCTCTATGATCTCTTTGAAATTACTCACTATGTACCCATAATGGATGGTCTGGTTAGACTCAACCAGGGCCCTAGCTGGACTCCCCACCTCCATCACCTGGGGGACAGGCAGAGCAAAGAGAGCTTGTAGGTGGGCCATGGTACTACAGCAGTGACTTCCAGAGAGGAACTGATGCTCCAATACCAGCCACACACTCCTTAAATGGACACACACACCCCCCCCCCACCCTGAACTGTCCACTGACACCAAGCTAGGCACTGCCACAGACACATGCCAAAATCTGGCACCTAACACCTCAAGTGCCACCACTGCATGAGCACACCAGGGAGGAGACTTACATCTCACTCCTGACACACCTCCACTGTCAATGAAATTATCAAAGTATTAGAAAAAAAAAAAAAAAAAATTATATACACAGCCACTTGTTGATGTATAATATGAAAATCTATGGTATTCTCACAAAAATCAATGATTAATGCGCGCATATACGCGCAAAATTGCGAAATTGCAAATTACAAATTGTAAAATTGTACAAATCTAACATTAATATACATGAATGCAGGTAGATAACTAAGACAGTTTTTGTACCCACTAGCACTTGTATACTATGCCAAGGTTTACTTAAAGTAACACACTTTAGGTATCCAAGAAAATTGTTGGAAAAATGAATGAAAAAAAAAAAAAAAAAAAAAAAATTGTTGAGAAAATTGTTGACATAAAACATGTTTACTTAAGATACTCACCAAATAAATCTCTTTCAGGGACACATACTCAAAAGGCTAAGGGAAAAGTCAATCAAGCAGCGGCCCACTGCCGAAATTGCCAATTAATACCCATATAGCAAATCAATGAGTAACTCAGAGACAAACAAGCCCATTGTACATGAAGTACTTTGTTTTTCCGGCCCTCGGAAAAATTTGTCTCAAATCCCATAAATTGAATAGTGTAAACCAGATTGTACGCTCGTACCCAATTTGCACACTAAAATTGTATATTTGCACACTAAAATTGTATGTTTGCACACCAGATTGTACGCTTGTACCCAATTTGCACACTAAAATTGTAGGTTTGCACACTAGATTGTAAGTTGTATCCAATTTACATTTGAATTATATGTTGCACATTATACTGTATGTCTGTACCCAATTCATACACTGAAGTCAGATTTTTAGAAAATCAACATTTCTATGTGTACCCAAGCTGTACGCAAAATTATATATGTACATACAGAAACTATCAAATGTACGCAAAAATTATATATTTGTACCCCAAAATTGCCAAATGTACGCAAAAATTATATATTTGCATACTAAAATTGCCAAATACACGCGAAATTATATATTTGCACACTAAAATTGCCAAATATACGCGAAAATTATATATTTGCACACTCAAATCGCCAAATGTACGCGAAATTATATATTTGCACACTAAAATTGCCAAATATACGCGAAAATTATATATTTGCACACTTAAATTGCCAAATGTACGCAAAAATTATATATTTGCATACTGAAATTGTCAATTGAACGCAATTACACGCGAAATTATAAATTTGCACACCGAAATTGTCATTTATGTTCAATTTGCACGCTAAATTGAATATTAAATGCCAAAATTGCACACTATTTGCCAAATTGTATGTTGTACATAAAAATGGAAAATTGTACCCAAAATTGATGTTACATAAGCAAATAAGCTATGGTATGGTAAGATATAGAAACTCGGAAATGTACTTATACCCAGGAGAAAATTGTTTATACTGACAAAGCTCTACCACAAAATTGCATTTGAAGCACTCCCCATCACTTCAAATCCTCTTACAAAACAGTATATAACTCCAAAATAAGGTAAAAATTGTATAAATTGTACATTCCCTCGGCGAAATGACGGAGTTTCGCATTCTTTCGGGGGAGAGGGAGTATTCTATGATATACCATTTTATTGTTCCATAAATTCTAACATATTTTGTATTAATCAAAGAAATATCTATGAAATTAATACATAGGTTGGTTCTAAGAGCTATAAGAGCGCTCAAACTTTGTATAAGAGCGTTCATGCCCCACTGCACACCAGCCACAGTCAGTTAGACTGAGTTTATGACATCAAAAGGTCCGACCTAATGGTTCACTGCACAATATAATAATAATGAGGGTCTCAGTGTGCGACCTCATGGTTCAATGCACAAATTAATAACTTGTAAGTGAATGCAACCGGCCGTCACGGGTGCCTGAGCACCGCTGACGCCGTCATGAGTGTCTGAGCACTCTAAGGACTGAACAATGGGTTACATAAGCACGACGCCATAACCTTCCGGTCGCTCTAGCGTCGCTCCTGAGCGACCTAGGTCAAATATCAAAAATTCTATGGAAAGCCCATAATTAGACGGTCAGAATGAGCCCAAGATCAAGGCGGAACTCCCAGTATTAAGGAAGTTATGCCATGGAGACTGAATCGACCTCCGAGTAAGCTACAGACAAACCGGCGGGAGTTACGCGCCTATCCAGCGGGCATTATAATCTTGGCATATTCAGCTCCGCGCATGCCCAAAATGGCGGTTATACAAGCATAAACGGCCGAGATATGAGGGTCTAAAGATGCAGAACCGACCAAGACAATGGGGGCCATAGCGGCGTCCATGGGGGTCCTTTGTCCCCCTGTGACACTTGAAAGGGTCCCCTCAAACAATTGTAGAGTTAGGCAGATGCTGCTGGCTCCAGTCAGTCTGGAGGTGCTTTTCCAAGATTTGCTACAAATAGCCTGTCTGCACCTCCAGGAAGACACATCACCAAGAACCGCTCTAGAGGTAACATCTCCAGTCATCTCCTGCTACCTGCTATACCACTGCACTATGGTGAAACTATGCTAGACAGGCATTGGTTTCCTACCATTAGTGGCCAGAGGCTATCTTCTTCAAGACTTCCACCAGAGGGTAAAGTTACTCATTATTACATTATTCCTCTAAGCAGCAGGTCAGGAGCTAGGTGTGGGAACCCACCTAGAAGTATGCTGGACACTGTATTATTAATACCTCACAGGTGGAGTGGAACTGAACATTGTACTTTATAAATTACTGTATGTTTACTGTATGTACAAATTACCTACATACTAACTACTGTATGATTGATATTTCTTACATGTTGCCTAAAGCTGAATAAACCAGTGACAACTGGAAATAACACTATTTATTATGAGCCTGCTATATTTACTACATACACCACTAGTCATATGATATTTCTCATATGACAACTTGATCATGCCAATTACTAGTATGACAATATCATATGATGAAGATACAGGATTATACATGAGAAATTATGGCACTTTCCGTAGTATTGATTTCCATGTAGCTAGGCCTGCCAAATGCAGTGCCATGTCCTGGTAATAACTCTCAGAAGAAGAATATTGATATGAAACACAGACCAAGGATTTCCTTCTTGTGAGTTGCACCTCCCAACCAAGGTAGGGATACAGTGTATTTCAACTACACTCTGCTTAACGCACTACCGTAAATCCCTCATAATATTAAGCCGTTGCTTTTACAGAGATGTCAGGCCCTCAGAGGAGCATCTATTTGTAGAGGTCCAGAGGCCCCTCAAATTTAGACTTTAGTGCAGCTTCATATGTTGAGCAATACTTCCACCTGTGAAGTGTTCAAGGTCCCTAAAATTTTCAGAGGTTGGACTGACACCTCTGCTTTTAAAGTAAATACCAGCCAGTGGTCTTCTGAGCCTTTAAGATGTTCCAAAAGCCGGGGAAGGTCTTATATACAGGTTTTCAAAAATATAGATCAGTACCAAAGATGTGTAAAGTCAAAGGGTACCTGTGACTTACAAGATGTCAAAGTTGTGGAGGCGACTTGTGCAAGAGTGCGACATGACGTTTTACGGTGCCTGTATGAGATAGTATATTATCTTTCCTTAGATGTATACTTCTTAACGCCAATAGAAACCCTACCCAGTACTTACACAACTCCACTTTACTTCAAGCCACATGAAATCCAATTGTTAAAAGGATCTCCAATTTTCAGTAAGTGTTCAACTTGACACAGCTAATCTTCATCTTTATAAATCAGTATCAATAAGTTTTGATAACATGTAACTTTTCAGAGTTGATGCATGTACAGTGAAAGTAGACTTAAAAACATCGTGAACAAGAATATCAAGTTATACATATATTAGACTTGTAGATTCAGGATAACACTATTTTTATTGGGCGAAGAGTACATTCTATTGACGCATGTCAGCGAAATGTTTGATTGGGGAGAATGATTTTTCAAAGAGATTGTACATCTCGCCTCCTATGGTTTTGGTAGGGTCCGGTCTGTTAATTAATCAATTGTTGCTCGTTACTGTGCTGTCATGTCCATATATGCTTATCCATTAGTACAATTCTATTTCCCAGGTGATGTACTTAACCAATGGAGAAACATTGCGCGGCAGTATGCTTATTTCTATACACTATTCCATGTGAGTAAACATATTTGTTCTGATTTATCCATGGGTCAAGGTTCTGTCTGTGGTATATTTAAAGGTGTGTTGAGTGTTTTAACATAATTCAACGTAAAAGCTTGCCTCGGCAGGTTGACAATTTCAGACCCTAAGAAGGGAGAAGAACGTCACCAACTCAATATACGACCTTAGGGGGAGTTGTAGTTGATATTTGGGGTGTACCCTGGGCCAAATCAAGTTCTGTTTTATGGTATAAAATCTTGACTTGAGGTAGATTCTATGAGATGTAGCAAAGGGCTATCCTCGCGTATGAGTCGTGCCTTATACTATGGGAATTAACTATCAGTAGGCATCTGATGGGGTAATGTGGTGAAGATTAGCACCTAATGGATACCTTGATACCACAAGGAATCCTGTTCATGTGTTGTTCTAATACGCAAATACAGCCCCAATGAGTAGCTTGCCGGCAGTAGAGTTTCACTTCAAAAACCAATAGGACTGTGATAAAACCATGAAGTCTGCATTGTGCATCAATACACCACCAGGGATGTACATGTATTTATGAATAATGCGACAATAATGTATCGTTCAGTGATGTACCATGAAAGGCCGCGTACAAGCTGTGGCTTATAGTCCACCCCAAAGGCCCATTGCGGCTTATAGATCCTTCCATAACTCAGGGTGGGACTTACCAGCATAGACAAAAAGATGTATGAGGGATTTTATTTAAATAAACTCGTCAGGAATGAGGTCCATTTCAGACCCATTGTGTGGCTTATCATAATAGTTATGGCAAAAGCACCAACTTAGGGAGTGATCATTTTTCAACAAGAGGGGGGTTGGTTGGTAGATTTGACACCCCCCCCCCCTCCGTATGGGATGAAAATCACATGCGAACTTGCCCTTTTAACCTATAGTAACATGCTAGCTTTTTCACTGAAAACAGGTGAAATTATTTTGACCTCCTCCTCAGAGGAGTTGAAAAGATTTTCACTTCCCCCAGTCAAGGAGTCGAAAAAAATCTGACCCCATCCTTCAAACCCACCAGCCTCCCTCCCCTGTTGTTGAAAAATGATCACTCCCTTAGAAGGCGGTCTAAATGTAGCGTTTACGGTATCAGGGTTTAATGTGTTAACATACTAAGTGTGATTGAATTGTTCTGTACATGGCAGTATAGGTGGTGGTTGATTACTTCCAGACAAATCCTGAGGCCGGGAAATTACCCATCAAAGACTTCTGTTTTGATGACTACAGGTAAGTGAAAACGACCAAATTTTACTTACCGTAATCTCTGGCGTATAAGGTGCAGCTCGCCTATAAGGCTCACCCCCAACTCAGGGAAGTCTGTTTCATGTATAAGGCACACCTCTTAGGGCAGATTTTTGTCAGTTTAGTACTGTTATATAGTAAAAATACCCCCTATAAAGCACACCCAAAACTCAAGGCAATGTCCCTCCCGCATATAAGACCCAGCAGCATTTTGTTTGGCATAGAAGACGCGCCTTCTATGTGAGAGATTACGGTATCTACGCATTAGGCACGATATATAAACGTTAACAAAACTGATCTATTGTAGTGAGTGTGACCCATTGTTGCTCTGGCTATATCTTAATTAATTAATATAGTCTTATAGACATCGGACCTTGCTTGCTAGCATTAAACAGCAATGTGTACGCTGAATTCTTCATTTTTATGTTGGATGTGTTAAAAATGTTAGAAAATATAACATATAACACCATGCTATATACAATTTGTACAACATAAATCTGGTGTATAGGAGAATCCATAGAAACATGAGCCCCCTTCTAACCCGCCATTCAGCTAATCTCGTGATGACAGGTGTGTAGATGTACCTGTTATAACACAGAATGCGTCAATACATTCAGTCTCTTTTAACAGTCTTCATGATGCATTCAGACCTGGCGTGTCTACCCATGCATGTACCATACCAACTCTCTTAATAGGTTGATACACTCAAAAGGGTCGACGTGATGCACTAATGCAGCCTTGGGAGGTAGACCCCCCCAGGGCTGCATTCGTGCATCATGACAACATATAGGCATGATGCATGAAAAAAGCACAATGCGGCCCTTAAAGGGACATTGCATTGTCAGTATCCATGGGAACTAACATAGACTCTAAGCTAAAGTCATCCGTCAGAACGTAGTAAAGTCAGGGAAATATACCACCCCTTCTCAACCAATAGATGCTGATCACTGCCTGATGGGTAATATGCGTTAGAGGCAAGGTCCTCGATTAGAGGTACCAAAATCTTGGTCATGTACCTGAGAAATGATTACAGTAACTGTACAACTGCACACAAGAGTGGAATCTGCACCCCTCTTTATAGGGACATATTTATAACTGCCAGCCAGAAATTTGGATTATTTAGCGCCTCCCACGCCGCATAGCGGCGGTACCGCGAAGCGGTACGGGAGTGCGCTATGATGATTGCATTTGCCCCATGTGATGAGGTCTCACAATACAAAATAACAGCGGGAGGCGTTTTTTTACGCGGTCACAACAGCATTTCTTGTTTTTAAATTCAAGTTTCAGCTCCTCACCCCACCCCAGTTGTAAAAGTACAATGCTGATTGCGGTAGTCACCTTTTAAATAACAGGCCTTCCTCAAAAGGAGAAATACTGAGTTCAAAATGGTGAATATAACAGATGAAGACACTATGAGAAGCATTGCATGAAGAGCCCCATCGTGTCCATTTGCTGATTTGCCTTCCACAAGCCACCACAGTCTTTTACCTGGGACTTACGCAATGCCAATGATAACGGTTACCGCACAGCATGTCATTGTCTTATCAAAGTAATCAATTACCATGTGTGTCATCAGCACCTGAAGGGCAGCATGACGTTTTAGTGCGTTATTGCATTTTGTTTTGTTACGAACAAACCCTCGGAGAGTAAGTCACTAGGGTTGTCTGCATTCCTAATACTGATCCTACTTTTTTTTCTTTTTTTTTTGGTAACTCGCCTCCTGTGTGTTCTGCTTTGAGGAGACACGATGCTGCTTTGCTTATATCAGAGTTGATATTTGATAAGTCAGATTGAAAATGAATTGAACTGCTGTAGTTCGAGTATGTTCCTGGTGCTGTAATAATGTGACCGCCTTCGCCAGAGAACAGCAATAAATGTGGCAATACTCATTCCAAACACTAGTAATGTTACGCCCAGTGCTACCTCGCCCCGCATCGTACCCTTAGGGCCCTGTCTGCGGGGGGTCGAAATAGTGACATCGGTTAGCTCTGGTAGTGGTTGTTTGCTGGCGTCAATGTTGCCTTGACTAACATGTTCACCCAGTGATGTAACAGGAGTCTCCTCCTTTGCCCCCCAAGCATTGGGCAGGAAGGCCCAACCTCCATTCCTTAAGCTACCGTGTGTGACAACAGAGGCATCATGTGGAGTGTCACCGGAAGAGCGTCTCTCGCCTTCATTTCCTTGAAACTCTGTCACTGTCTTTGTAAAGTGCCCTAATGTTGATTCTGTGCCAATGTAGGATGAGGTGCCTGTCCCCACCTGAGTCTCTCTTGGAGCTGACCATAGCTTTTCCGACCTTCGGGCAGGAGGTTGCCGTTTGTGATTCCTACTTGTAGAGCAGTTGGGCAGTAACAATTCACTGTTGGGCTTTAGGGAAAAGTCAGAAGTGGTGGCCTTATCCTCAGTAGGATTCTCTGTTGATTCAGCACTTGGCAACAAAGCAGTTGAAACTGTATCCTCTACAGATTCAGAAAATCCAGTGCTGAGTTCTTCATTGTGCCCCATTTCATGGTGCTCAGAACTCTGTGGCCGAACTCCTTCACTATCTGCATACACATCCCCAGACGTTATGATTGCATCAGCTGTGACACTTGTAAATGCCTGTTCCAATCCTTGGTGTACTGATGTGTCTTCAGCCCCACTGGTAGAAGTTTCACTTTTATCAAATGTGCTCCTCAGGCTGCCATCTAAGACACTTACTGGTGCTTCAGGTTCTATTTTAGTGTTAGTCAAAGTGACGACTGTAGAAGACTTCTTTATGGTGTCTGAGTGTGTGGTGGCTGTACTTCTGTCCGTTGTGGGCTGTGGCATGGTAGTATCTAGAGTAGATAATGGTGTAGATGGTACACCCATATCCCTTATAGGTACAGAAGATACCATGTGGTTAATGTAGGCGGATATGTACAGTACCTGGCACCATAAAGATGCCATACTGGGCAGTAATAATTTGCCACGTGGACAGTCCCTTTATATAGCTGCAAGGCAAATAAGAACCCTGATAAATCATCGGTTTAAAAAAATTAAATAAACCATTCTCCTTAACCTTTAAGGTTACTGTAGTCAACATTGACTGAGTACTGATACTTTTAATAGTGTACAATCAGAAACAACAATCTGTCCCTTAGGCCCAATCTAGTCTAAAATTTCTGTAGATTCTTAATTCTGTGTAATAACAAAATAAGATTAAATCAAGAACCATTTTTATCCTGTCTCCTAATCCACCAGGGCTGTCTTGTTGTAGGGCATACCTGGCCCAAAATTTGTTTCCTTACTGAGACGTGGTAGTTAAACGACCGGTAATCTACATATAGATAATCCCTGTCCCTAGAAGGTATTTCAGTGCCCCATGCCTTACCTTATGTCATGGGTCCATGCTCCAATAGTGCCCTTTGCTGTGAAGTATGCTCAACTATGTATAAGTATAGCTTGGATGTGGTATGGGGCTCCATTCCCTCGACTCTTATTTGAGAGCAGCTCAGACTTTATGGCTTAAGTTACTTGTTGAGTTCGGCTTAGTAACCAGACCGCCCAGTGAGCACAGGTGCTGAATGACTTGGTGATGGTCAGATAGTAGTGCCCGGGACTACACAATGCTGATTGTTAGCTACAGGAAGCCGTAGGTGGTAGCAAAGAGCGCAGAATAAGAGCGTCTCCTGGCATATTACCTATCCACAATAGTCTGTGCCGCCCTCTGATGGATGAGGAGTAGAGACTGGGGAGTATACTCAGCCTGACAGGACATAATGACTTAACCACTTTTTTTTGTAGACGTACTTCTTTCGCCTATACATTTACATGTATTTTGTACAAGATTTCTCATCTAAGTGAAAGTATTGGCTTGAGAAGGTCTTAAGAAAAGTGGACCAAATCGGAATCTTTGCACTCTGTATTCCATTGGTCATGGCATTTGTAGGACCAAAAACAATTATGCTCCATGGGACATTAGCACCCATTGGCCAATGCAAACCTATATCAACTCCCCTATAGTAGACTCTCTTAGAAATGTTGATGTGTTTGGTCTTTGATGGTAATACCTGTTGGTCGTGAAGATGGGTACTAAGTGGGAGTCGGGTTTATTGACGTACAATGCCAGGGTTCAGACTAATTTTTCTTCATGTTACAACAAATTGCACTGCTTGTTAGTCAGGAACTGTGTTGGTGCATCATACCGACCCTTTGGGTGAGTATTAATCCCATAGGGTCGACATGATACATGAATGCAGCACTGGGTCAGCGACAGTGCAGGAATGCATTCAGGCATCATGATACCCAATCTGTATATATATATATATATATATATATATATATATATATATATATATATATATATATATATATATATATTACATTAAAGCACTATTGGATTTAAAGGGTTAATGTGCAGCAACAGGTAAATATGGTCACCCCTGTACGCCACAGGTAAAAGGCACAGTCACATGAAGCCTCACGGGGCCTTATTCCTTGTAAGTAGTACTATAGAACTGTCAACATCCCCAGCATCCCCCACCTCCATCACACAATACACCTTGCAGTATTCCAGGTGTGCTAGAGGCTACCTGTGCCGATCACTGATAATTACACAGATATCTGATAGGAGACTTCCTAAATAAAACCTGATACACAATCGTGATGTTATATATGATGTATATACATGTTTCAGGAAAAGCTATCCAAAAATGGATAGTTTAGTCATGATTCGCATGTAGCATGCTCATTGCTGCTGAGTAGACCTACTGTAGGATATTTGTTGGGCATTGAAGCCCCCAAATGTTCAACTTACATTTTCAGTCAATGTAGAGAAATTGCAAAAAAGTGGAAGGAAGAAACTTTCCAAAAGACTGTACTCAAAAGATGTGCCTACAGACCTTAACTCCTATATAGACAAAGGTTCACGAGTAGTGGGTCTGACTGAGGGTTATCACATGAGACGAAGCCGAGTGAGATAACCCTCAGTCAGACCCACTACGAGCATTGTATTTATTGTATTTATTTCATGTTATCTTACTCAGACATGATCAAAACTCATCTAAAACTTTTATAAGATCAAAGTAGGCATAATAACATCGTATATGATGAATACCCAGTTGCCGAATTCCTTGTATAAGAACACTTTTTTCTTGACAGGTGGGCAGTATCTACAGTGATGACCCGACAGAACCAGATTCCGTCCACGTTGGGGAGCCAGGTTCTGAGTGCTCTCATCCCCCTGTGGGACATGTGTAACCATTGTAATGGACAGGTGAGTTGTCACGGAAAATTAGGGCAGCGTAATGATCAAATGCACTGTGCCCTTCCATAATCGTATTCTTTGGAGATTTTGATGCTTATCGTCCTAAAGACCCAGATAATTGAACTACAGCAAATAGCATTGAAAGTTCCGACATTTAGACAAGGCTTTAATGTATGTTTTCTTTTCAGATCACTACGGATTTCAACACAGTGACAGACTCCAGTGAATGTTTTGCTTTGCGGAATTTCCCAAAAGACACACAAGTAAGTTTCTATATCTTCGTTATCTAGATATATTTCGTTCGCTGTATAACTTTTTTTTCTGTGACCCTTTCCTTATCTTCTAGTTCCCCAAAAATATCTAATAACTACATATTCTTGCCTTAGAGCAAGAAGATTGTAACTGTATCTGGGTCAACAAGGTAGCAGGTACCTCAGTTAGGCCCCTCACGGAGGTACCTTTTACCCTGTTGAGCCAGATGCTGTTACAATCACACTAATGCGACGATGTTATATATATAAGACTGACTTATTTCTCTCATAAGCAGTTTGAAATCTAATGTCCCCTCCAAATATAATATAATTGCGTCCGACTCCCATCACTTCATGAAATCCACTTAAGCAGGGATATTTATGTTTATACTTTAACTTGTGTTTTTGACCAGTTTCAACCATTGTGTTGTTCTGTAGGTGTACATCTTCTACGGGTCACGCAGTAATGCCGAATTGTTCCTGCACAGTGGGTTTGTATACCCTACCAACCAGTGTGACCGGGTCTCACTCAAACTAGGTATGTCTACACCCAGGTAGCCTAACCCCACTATCTCATTTCTTGGTATTTAGTATTTAGAGCCCGAAAAGAAATTAACGGAAATACCACAATTAAGAGAAAATGATAAAGAACTACCCATGTATAAATATATGGAAGCAAATAAACAATTGGAACAAAAAAATGAAAATACCATATTGAAAATTGTCCATTTAGTTCATATGACTGTGTTCCTTACAGGTGTGAGTAAGAACGATCCATTGTATAGTTTGAAGACAGAACTGTTGTCTCGGCTGGCCATGCTTCCCTCTCGTGTCTTCTACCTCCATACCGGGGAGGACCCGGTCGACTCAGATCTTCTCGCCTTCCTCAGGATTATGTGTATGGAGGAAGGTACGTTACCCATACAGCCCTCTAATATGCCAGTTTTGTAGTTGATAGATTATATGACACAGTCTCCCTCGGCCGCTCCCTCTATAGGAAATTAGATACACCTGATTTATTACTAGGATAGGAATAATTACAGGACATGGATTTTCTTTGTTTTTGAGCAGGAATATTGCATATAATCATTAGATATTTTAGCACATGGTTTAGAATGTTGTCTAGATGGCGATTGAAGAGAAACTCCAAGTTTCATACTGTGATAGCGGACATGCCAACTTTAACTTGGTAGGACACCATTGATTTTGAAACTAAAATCGGTTTCTCCTAAACCAGGAATCTGAATGCTCTAAATATGTTTCGCACATCTCTTTTTAAATTTACCCTTTTCTATATGCTCATAACACAGGAGACCTCCGTCAGCGGATCACTGGGGAGAATGCTGTCCGACTACAACGCAGTCTGCGGGACTTCGGTGAGAGTGTGAGTAAGGTGAACGAGCGGAAAGTCTGGCACTACCTGGAGACAAGAGTGAGCTTACTACTGAGTGCCTACCCCACCACTGCAGAGGTATGCATGCATGACAAACATGAACCTACTTGAACAGACCCTTACCCCTATCTTTGCTGTACCGATTAGGCATTGTAATGAACCATAAATGTATTGTTACCATGTGTTATGTTAAATGCAATACATTTAGAACCTACTGCATTTTAGACCGAAATGGTTTGTGCAAGGAATTAGAATCTCTCCTTATCTGTATGTTTTGTATAAGCTCAGGTTTGGAGATACTAGATCAAAGAAATAACTGTGAAAAAAACACTTTTCTTTTTTGATGCTACCGGAAAGCTATTTGTACTTTTCTTTTCATTTTAAGTCGCTATTGAGTCTCTCTTTCCTGTATTTTATAGGAAGATGGACTGGAGTTGGAGAAATTCGATCTACCAGAGAATCAGCGCATGGTCGTTCAGCTGAGGCGGTGTGAAAAACGTATCCTAGAGACTGCACTGCACTACTCTCAAAACTATGAAACAGAAATTGACCTGTGGCCGGAGCGTCCCGCTGACAACCTAGATGATATAGCAGAGGATGATGTAGCCGCGGCAACTGCCGACCAAGGTAACACGCAGAGTGAAGCGGCACTGACAGGTAACTGATCAGACAAGTAACGTGTAATGGTGAGCTCCTACATAAATATATCAAACATATTATATACAATGGGCTTCTGACTGACTGATGATATTATATCACTCCTACCCTAATCAAACCTTTTCAGGTCACATAGTAGATTAATATGTTATGCCCATATGTCATCACGACATATCGTCTACTCACCATTTTAACGCTTATGCAATATGGAAACCCGTCAAAGTCAATGTGTTCATGATAGGCTGTGATGATACATGGTGAGTAGATTAAAAAGACAAAAGGGGAAAAAAAACGCTGCCTTCATGACGACAAACAGCTAAACGCACTGTGTGGCCCTTAAAGATATAATGACTAGGGGTAGGAGATATCTGGACTGATGTGCCTTGCTTAAAGAGTGATACTTTGTTGAACGGGTTACTCTCAGTGGAAAATAAGTTTCACTTGAGTAATTTATGAGATATCATGCACTATTGTGATGGAAAGGATTTTTGTAAATGTGATATTCATAAAAAAAAGAGAAGCGCTTCAAGAGATGAGTCAGGAAATTAACAACACGAGACATTGTTTTCGATATGTGTCCACATGTCCTTTGTTATTATATATAGTGAAAAATAGTGATAGTTAATTTGAAAGAGATTGCAAAACAATTTGAAGCTGTAAGATACCTTAGATCATCAATAAGTCACGTTTATTATATTGCCTGTAGTCTAAAACACAACATCATGTGCATAGGGACGTTCCCTATGAGACACCAGCTTTGTTTTTCGCAGAGTAGATTTAGATTTCTTGAAAATACCAATGGATGGGCAAAACCTTGGGATTTTTATCTGAAACAGCTGAGTTTGTAACTTTTGTCAAGAGGATAAGTAGACAGGATGACTATCATTCCGTACTTAATAACAGTCTAATTTAATCCTACGATAAAAAAAACCCATCCAATTCTTGCAAGTTTAACAATTTTAGACTTAAGTATATAGTAAATTCTATCCCAGTCTTGCCACATAATTCAAGATAAAACTAATATCAAAGCAAACTCCATCAGGGTAAGGAGGCGAAAAGCAAAACATTTTTGAGGTCCAATTCACAATTTGTAACGATGATTTCATAAAGAGCTCGTGATATGTGTTGTACAGTATTTACCTTTGACCGTCAGTGAACACGCGCCTATTTCTATGTTTCAGAGTGTTCGGAGCAATGCCCTAACACTCGCTTAGCCACTTCTCTTATGCTGAAAGTTGCACAGTTTAAACGCGATTGGCTTCCCCGTTTTTGTTGAGAACCCCCACCGACCCATGTTTATAGATATGTATCAGTTTTGCAGCATTGTATGATTGCTGGGGAAAAATGAATTACGATTGTATATTAACATTCTGATTACAACGTTCGAGAACCTATCCTGTTTGATCTAATACTGATATCCTTGACACACGTGTGTATCTTGTCATCCCTTGTCTATGTGTGTTATACTAGTCCTGTCTTATCTGTTAGCCCTGAATGACCGCATAATGCTCGCGAGTAACTCGCCAATGTTGCATCATGTAGTTTCTGAAAGGCCATCATGCTGTACCAAGGCTTCTAGCGGCTAGTTACTCTCTAATGCAGTACTGATGCGTATATTACTACAAATCAACATAAAGGCATACTAAGGCATCATGTTGCCCTTCAATAGTTAACAAACTCAGTGTAATTGATAAACTGTTGAACCTGTGTTCGTCAAATTATGTATACTGCCAGTTCCTTATGAACCATAAACTTGGTCATCCCTTTTAAGATATCTGCAGATTCCTCTTTGGCAGCATGGTATGTATGAATTTTAGAGAAAACAAAAGATTAATTCTTTCTGATATACCTAAATGAAAATGCCCACGTGCCTTTTTATAAAGCCTGCATTTATCACTTTGTTCCTGTGTTTATGTTTGGTGGGGAAGGGGGGGGAGTAAAACTAAGTAGAATTTTAAAGTTCATGTATATACCTTTTTAAAACATGGCATATACTAACACCATGTGATGAATTCAAGACCTCAAGGAACATACCATGTTTTGATATAGAATCATACATCTTGTAGAAAGGACTTTGGTCCTACAGATGTGCCTTCTTGGATCCCCATCACTGGGTTCCTTATCGATCATTGAATCTCAGACATACGCAAAAGATGTCCTGATTTTATACGTGTAGCCATATTGCACCTTCAGCCTGCCATTATTAATCAAAAGTAGATTTAATACAATTTGTAGATTAGGTCACATGTAGATATTTTAGAATGCGCATGAATACCAAATTAATGAAACAAGGTAAGCATTAATTTCTGAGCAGATGTTTCTGACCATGTTAGATAGCAACCTTTAGACGAACATCACTTGACACAACTTTTCAATTGGTCAGTAGTCCTGCACCTACGTCGGGGGGGGGGGTGACGTCTGACATGTGAAGTTTATCTCCGACCTTGTTGGGGGTGGGGGAGAGGGATTCACAATTTTAAGAAGTCCCGTCCACAAGGCATACCTTCGAAGTGTTTTCCCATGTTGCTAAATGAATGTAACCCTGGTGAGACTAGGTCTATTCTCAGGGACTGCATTCATCCATTATGATAAGAATCTGGGTCGATACCCTCCTGGAGACTCATGTTTTATAGTGTCGGGTATGTGTGCCATATCTCAAAGTTGATTAGACTACTAGGGTAAGGATTACATGTACTAGGTTACTGATATGTTCTTGAAAGAGCCAGATAAATTGCATTATATCTTTATTGTCTCTATTGTATCGAGACATATTTAGACCTCTTTATGACAGTGATTCCTTGCATCTTACTTGGCTGACAAAACAAAATTAAGAAGATAAAGGTCCCGATTTCATTTGAGAACTCGATATTGAACAATAAGAAAATTGATGTAGTTGAAAAGCTCAGATGAGGAACGTCTATTCCATCATGCCTTTGACATACGAGTTTGTGTTTTTGTGTGCCTGATTTCAGTAGTTTTATCAGTTAGATAGGATCTAGCGATGTTGCTTAAAGCTCATCGTGTGCTAAATTAAAAGCTCTGCTTCTGCATGCTTGGGTTCCCTTTGTCGTGAGTGAAGCCACAAATGACGCCTTTCTGGCTGTAAATAGTAGAAATTGTTTTGGTTACCTCTGTTATTAAGTTGCTGTGTTTGACTACCCTTGTCAAAGCGTAAATGGTTGAATGGTAGACGCCACATGTTACTGTTCTCTCTACACGTCTGTTCTAAGTATAAATGGTCTCTGTCCGTCCAATTTGTTAGACTCTTGTACTGACAAGTTAGGTTCTGTATAACACCAAGTTGTGTAAAACAGAAAACTATATTACAGATGTGAAGGATCAAAGTGAAGGAATGTAATGTTATAACTATTGAATACTTGTGTTAGGCATCTAGATAACACCGTTGATAATCGATATTTTAAATGAATTGATATGATACTGTTAGGACTCTACGAGAAGACTGGGGTCTATGTTTGACTAAAAGCGGTATCACAATTTTTTGGAATGTGTTGTCTAAGCATGAGATATTTGATGGAATGATGATTTCCAAACTTGATATTAGTAAAATCACTCAAACCTGTCGACACTGTTTACTATGGACTCTCTGTCAAGGCCATGTTATGGATCACACATGCATATTTTATAAACTGTTAATTTTGTTCAGGGTTTTTGACACTAAGATTTTGAAGCATAGGCTAGCTGGCCTGCAGTCATATTCATATCATATATAGCTTCAAAAAAGGTCTATGACCCAAATTGAACTCTGTTAGTTATTTTCTCAAATACCATGAGCTCAGATCATGGGCCAATTGCCCCCGGGCCAGTATTAGTATTATTTATTAAGCTGTGCATCTTAATACTTATCAAACTGTGGATCCAAAAAGAAATACCCTAGTATCATTTTAATGGTGTGATCAGTCATATGAGTAAAGTTAATGATGGTGCTACCAATGGTATAGAGGATTGTGAAAGAGTTAAGTTAAATGACAACATGCATTGTTAATTGTGTGGTGACTCTAGACGTTGATGCCCTCAGTGCATGTGTCATATTTTGTACTTGTTTTATTGATGAAAACAATAAACCGTTGATTTGTGTGTCTTTGCACTGTTGTCTAATGTTTCTCTTTCTTCGGTGATTCGCAGGGCTGTAATGCTCTCTCAATCTACGATCATGGTTTGTTTTCTTTCCATCAAATCCATCACATGTAGAAAGAAGAAAAATGATAAAAGGGAAAGAACGACACCTTATGTCAACAAAACAGCAAGTCATGTCCTGAAAGACAATCTGAGGATGTCCTTTCTCTTAAAATAGCTGTACATACCCAGACATTTCTATCATTAAACCAAGTTTAGTAAATATTATTTGCTCTCTAGCTCCGCCAGTGCCATAATCCACACACATTTAGAATAGTACAATGTATATGGGCTGCCTAGGAAAAGGCGTCCACTCATGTCATAGCCGATAGTTGTACAAGTCATTTAAGCACGTCATCTTTCACGTCAGTGCCAGCATTTTTTTATGTAGCAATTTCGTGCTAATGAGTTTCAAAACAGTATTTTTAAGCAAGAATCAGCTTCCAAACACCCTAACCTTGGCTGATAGGATAGTTCTCATTTCAGGCCGTCTTGACACCTCTAGTCTAGCACCCATTGTAATATTATTCCCTTATTTCACATTCTTACATATGTTTAGGGTCATATTTCAAAATCTGACCAGTTAGCATCTAGTACTAAAGAGAATTCTAATTTAAAGAAGATTCCCTGATTACATTATTAAGAGGAATATGGCCTGTGATTTATTCTTCAGATGGCGCCACCTTGTTGCGCGCCAGTCCCGTCCCATGAGTTTGCGTCCGCTCTGCCAGTTTGTCTTTCTGTGGACCAGAAAGAGAAAAATCTTAAAAATCAATTTTAACAAGACTCGAACAAGTATCTTTTCTTTTTTTTTGGGGGGGGGGCATTATGTAAAGTTCTGAGGTTTCCTTGTTTCTAGAGCCCTTAGATGATTATAACCATTTTTCTATCATTATTCTATTTAATGAATGACCCATGATTAAATCACCTTACCATAGTCACTTCTGTTTGAGTTGACTTGTCGGTCACATCGACCAGAATGTCCAATGTTGTCCCACCACCCTCCTTGCCACCTGGCCCTCGGCCTGTGACGGAGGTCTCCCCGGTCTCCTCCACACCGTCCTTGCCTCGAAGTCCCCATATCTGAATCGTATTAAGTACACAATGATTATTCCTGGTTAGCAGGATCCCCGGGCAGGATCATTAGTGGGGTGACCCCTGCTGAATCTGGTACCCTGAGAGATAAGGACTGATAACAGCCATTGTGATGGGTACCATGTGTTATGTAGTGCACCCTAAAAAGTATGCACTAAATGAAGGGAATTTTCTGATTGGTCAATAATGTATCCCGCTAGGTCAGAATACAGTTTGTATTTATACAAACGGCATTTGAGAAGAAGCTGGCTTATGACCGCGCCATTTGAAATGCCTTTCTAAATGTCTTGCTTGTGTAGAGTTAGCATACTTCTAAAATCAACAGGTCACCACATGGAATCATGATCCATTAGGTCTAATAATTATGTAATACCTTTTGAGCAAAGATGAGAAGCATGGTTGCCGTTACAGACACTTGAATGTAAAGAAAGTCAACGAGGTACATGACATCAGGTCCCTCTTGCACAGCTATAAACTGCCTGAATTGAGAACAATAACGGTCATCAATCACTGGATTCTATATCCCAATTGGCAGGGAAAAAAATCGTGTTTAATGTTTATAAAACACAGGTTACTTTCGGGGTTGTCAGTTTTGTTATCGTCTGAAAAGAAAACACGTCAAAATAACGGGTTTTTTTCCATGTCCTTACAGAAAACGTTTGTTAACATTCCGTAAAAAAAAAAGTTTTTATTTCTAGGATAAAAAAGGTAATTTTAACATTCAACAAAACTTAACTTACAAAAAAGACAACATTTTGAAAAAAAAGAAACGTTGAAAAACTTTTAAACATAATGAAACGTCTCTTGCGGAGACTTTATCCAAACGTTTCCAAAAGTCGATAAATGTATTAGCAATGGCAATCAGAACAAATCAATAGTGTGTAAGAATAGTTCTTACTTGGTTATGATGATAAAACTGCCCAGGATGATATTGTTGTAGATGGCCCAGGTGATGTACTTGCTCTCATTGAACTGGGAAGGTGTCTTACGGACCACAAAGCACAGGTAAGCTCCCCACAGGAGGAATAAGGCTTCTCCTGTTCAGGCAAAGTGATATGCGTAAGGTTTATCATTAGAATAAGATAAAACAAAACAAACAAAAACGAAAAGAAAACATGACATGTTCAAGCCAAGAACGCTCTTTTATAAGTTTATTCTAAATTTCGAAGTGAGTTTGTATATTTTGTACACCAATTAGCCTCCAGGAAAAGAAAAATATACACTTTTCGGGATCATGATGTACGCATATTAGACTTCTTGTTCATAATTAATGCAATCGTATTAAACACTTTATCTGATATTGCAAATATATACTTGGCAGGGGTAATTGTGTGAAGGCTGATTTCCGACGATAGCTTCCCCCTATACATGTACACTGTCGTATTTATTGCATTCACTTACTGTTAGCTTTGTTGGATATACATGTACATATTGATTGTCCCACATCTCCAAACAGCGTAGTCAGCACAGTCATATACGATTAGCTTTGTTAATGGGTCTAGGTCCCAGTGCAAATATATTGGGTTTAGCAGCATTGATACAAATTATTCTGACTGTGCCGGAAACAAAAAACTATACATGCAAGAAGGGGCTAAGTGAGAGTATAAATATAATCATGGTAGCAATATTGATACGGGTTGTACTTTCGATACTAGATAATCTTGGTACATTATAATCAATAAAAGGGCCACTTGAAAATATACCAAGTAATACTAGAACCATCTCTTTGATTATGAATATGCGAAATATTCAAGAGAAACATCATTGTACCTGCTTGTGCGCCATATTCCCAATAATCAGAGGGACAGTCCAGAAACTTGAGGTCTGAGTTGGTTTTCCTCCAGAGGGTTTGTGGTCGTGCTATAACGGTCCAAGCAGTCAAGTAACCCACCGTTACACACAGGATGGGGATGAACCGCTTTGCCAATACCTTGTCTGATAATTTAAGTTTCCGTGCCGACTTCACCTTGAAGATATTTGATATCCTGTACCCAGAAATGAAATTTTATGAATATATAGGCACGTGTAAAACAACCGAGTGCATATATTTAGAGATGATGCAGAGCTGCAAACAACTTTGGCAAATGTCAACCTGAGACTATACATATACCGACTGCATGACTGTCCAGAGTATAATTATGCAGGTTACAGATCTGGATGACTATTGTAGTATATGCAAGTTCCAGATTTGGTGTATGCAGTTTACAGGACTGCATGGCTATATGCAGGTTACAGAAAAGTTCTTTCCTTCCAGTATTTTGATAGGCATGATGTCTTTTATTGTATAATAGTAATACTAGAATTTATTTTGTAACAAATGTCGCGAAATAAAGAACAAACGCTGCCGTTTGAGCAATTAATTTCATTTAAAGACATATCGTAACCCAAAAAGTGTCCATGGACGTGCTTGTAAAATTAATATATTGACAAATGTCAAGTGCTTTATGTTTTTTTATACCATACATACCATGCACACCCTTTCATCAATTAGACAAGTGCATGTCAACCAATGTAAGAATTGTCTGAGGTCCTAGGTGCGCCATGTACTTTAATCACAGAATAATACAGTTTCTTTTGAAGTTACACATGCAAATTGATTTTTTACATGATTTTTTACAAAGTGTAAACATGTCCATGCACCTATAAACAATGTACAACAATATAATAAGGGATATGCGTGCGAAGAGTGAGGTGGTGGTATCGGGAGTGGTATCAAAGGGATCCAGTTAAAATCAATCTGGTGATCCATTCAATCTCCAACACGTGTAAACTTATGTTAGAAAAGAAAAGTGTATACCAAAAAAGACTCACCGCCATGTCTTTAGAAGTAGAGCCCCATAGAGAAGGACAAAGCCGATATGCTGTGGCCAGATCTGAAGTATGCACGTTATGTTCGTGGGCTCAATAAACATGATACACATCTGTAACGCAGTTAACATTTTGTTACAAATATTCATGTATTAGTCAACCGTTCGACACAGGCGAATTTTAATCCATGCAAATAATACAAAAGAGGCATTTTATGTTTATGAACATGAGTGTGGTCAAATGGAATATAATGTGTATTACAGATCTTTAACCATTATTGGGGACAGCAGGGACGTTACAGCGATCCGTGCAACCCTTATCAGACTTATCTCCCCAAATATAAGAGAACTCCAGAAAAGTTAACCAAATATCATATAGGAAAAAAGAGAGAAATGGTGTTTAATTTACACAGCTAACAGCAAAAGTCAATGTGAAATCTGAGAGGTATCAAAGATCTAACTGCTTCATTGTCTTGTCCTAACATTAGAAAGAAAAAAGCAAAGAGAAATTGACATTTTCTAGTACATTGCATAATTTCACCCTTTGCCGGGTCCTCCAGACATTTGGGTAATTCAATGGTCAAACTATTACAAATATAAATGCGAAACCTACCGAGAGACACATGAGCCCAGCACCAGTAGTCATGACATGAAGAAACATGGGACTAGCAGATTTGATTACCTATAAATATATATTCTGTGAGAACAGAATCTGGTTCGATTATACATATATGCCTGATCAATGATGTCAAGAAATATTGGTTTATACATTATTATGTCATTTAGCCGTTGGGGCTAATTTCTTTTTTTAATTTTCTAAGTAAACAGAAAGTCATCTCAATGTGCCCTTTCATTTATTACAACACAACCAAATATTCCCAGTGATATAGCAATAGAAAGGAAAAGGGAGTGTTAACACAGATTGCACCCATTCCGATATGAGCAATGTCATACCTTCCTGTTCTTATTGACTGCCACTATAGCAGATACAAAGATCACCCCTGCGGTGACGGCTAGGGTGAGTGCCAGCAGGATGGAGCGAACCTCCAGTTGGTAGGAATAGAGACATGGTGTATTATCCACACATGTGTCACAGCCCTCAGCACACCGAGCACACTGCCACCTGTAAAACGCAACTATTAAATATCGACAACGAAAAACGCATTATATATAATTTCAGTCAATTCTGGAACAAACAACTCATATAGCACCTTCTAGCTGTTATGTACACCTCACATAACACACTGCTACCTGAAATGAGCAACTCACATAACACACTGCTACCTGAAATGAGCAACTCACATAACACACTGCTACCTGTAATGAGCAACTCACTTAACACACTGCTACCTGTAATGAGCACCTCCCAACACACTGCTACCTATAACGAGCAACTCACTTAACACACTGCTACCTGAAATGAGCAACTGACAGAACACTGCTAGCTGTAATCAGCAACTCACAGAACACTGCTACCTGAAATGAGCAACTCACTTAACACACTGCTATCTGTAATGAGCAATTCACATAACACACTGCTACCTGTAATGAGCACCTCCCAACACACTGCTACCTATAACGAGCAACTCACTTAACACACTGCTACCTGAAATGAGCAACTGACAGAACACTGCTAGCTGTAATCAGCAACTCACAGAACACTGCTACCTGAAATGAGCAACTCACTTAACACACTGCTATCTGTAATGAGCAATTCACATAACACACTGTTACCTGAAATGAGCAACTCACATAACACACTGCTACCTGTAATGAGCAACTCACATAACACACTGCTTCCTGAAATGAGCAACTCACATAACACACTGTTACCTGAAATGAGCAACTCACATAACACACTGCTAGCTGTAATGAGCAACTCACAGAACACACTGCTACCTGAAATGAGTAACTCACATAACAAACTGCTAGATGTAATGAGCAATTCACATAACACACTGCTACCTGTAATGAGCACCTCCCAACACACTGCTACCTATAACGAGCAACTCACTTAACACACTGCTACCTGAAATGAGCAACTGACAGAACACTGCTAGCTGTAATCAGCAACTCACAGAACACTGCTACCTGAAATGAGCAACTCACTTAACACACTGCTATCTGTAATGAGCAATTCACATAACACACTGTTACCTGAAATGAGCAACTCACATAACACACTGCTACCTGTAATGAGCAACTCACATAACACACTGCTTCCTGAAATGAGCAACTCACATAACACACTGTTACCTGAAATGAGCAACTCACATAACACACTGCTAGCTGTAATGAGCAACTCACAGAACACACTGCTACCTGAAATGAGTAACTCACATAACAAACTGCTAGATGTAATGAGCAACTCACATGACACACTGCTAGATGTAATGAGCAACACCCAGAACACTGCTAGCTGTAATCAGCAACTCACAGAACACTGCTACCTGAAATGAGCACCTCAGACAACATACTGCCAGCTGTAATGAGCACCACATGATACAGTGCTAGCTGTAATGACCACCTCACATACCACACTGCTAGTTGTAATGAGCCTATTATAACACACTGCCAGCTGCAATGAGTGCGACAGACAGTGTACGACAATATAGATTGCTACTCATTTTGAGCGCTACATCACACACAGGTAGTGGTAATGAGCACCTCGCATAACACACTGATACCCGTAATGGACATCTCATATAACACACATCATGCGTATGCCTATAGCAAGCAACTCGTGAATTTTCTATTATTGTGACCTGCAAAAGCAACCCATGATGTGTACTGTAAGCTGTAAGAAGCAACCCAAATCTAACTACCTTTTCTTAAGAGCAACTCACATAACTGTAACAAAATGAGCATACAGGGCACTGCCCCTACAATGACTTAACTCATAATTATAGTGCATTGCTACGTGTTCCCATTACTTCTAATCGCACATGACTCTCTCAAATTACTGCAGGGATATAACGTAGCATTTCATAATATGCAGGAATTTATTTTCCCGTCGTTTGATAGGATTTGTTCCTGCTTGCTGTATATATTTTTCTCTTTTGTCAATACCAGCAATAGAATAAGACACGGCAGTGGCAGATATGCATGTATTTATGAACGATTTGATGAAACGTGCGCTTAGGGAGTGATCATTTTTTAACAACAGGGGGGCTGGTGGGTTTGAGGAGGGGTCAGAATTTTTTCATCCCCTTGACCGGGGGGGGGGGTCAGAATTTTTTCAACACCTCTGGTGGGGTGGTCAAAATAATTTCACCAGTTTTCAGTGGAAAACCCCACGTGTTACTATAGGCTAAAAGGGGACATTCCCGTGCGATTTTTTGTCCCTTATAGGGGGGGTCGAAAAAATATTACCCTCTCGATAGGGGGGTCGAAATTTTTTTCACGCACCCACCAGCCCCCCCCCCCGTTCTTAAAAAGATGATCACTCCCTTAGATCATAAAGATACTCACTTTTTAGCAGCTTCAGTATTATTTGGCGTAAGGGCAAAATGTTTTTCTATGATACTTCCATTGAAGGCCTTTAATTTAGCGTTGACATACTGGAAGTAGTAGCCGTCCATACACTCACAGACATAGGCACCTCTGATAAAGCCATACCCTACCAAGGGCACACACTGCAAATGGCAAATGTGGTCTTAGCAGAGTAGAGTGGGATACATAGGCAATATAAGATTCGTCTTCAACTGTCTTTGCTATATTCATTGCATTGATCCTCATCTGATTGGATGTTACTAAAGGGTTGTGAGGTTAACATATTGGGCAGAAATTGTATAGTACAGTGATGAAACAGGGAAAATAATAACATATGACATTCGGTTGCCATGGAAACTATAATTTTGTTCGTTTCAAATAAAAGTTGACTCTATTTTATTATCATATCCATCAGGTTTTCAAAACTTAAAACGGTATGGAACTATCCCTTCTAGATCCAAAATTATTGGTAATTATGATTGAAAATTATCATTTTTCCAATAATGGCTGTTTTATGTGTTATAGCACAATAGTTCTGAGTTATGGGTTATTCTGAATTTCTCCATATTGCTTACATCCTTTGTGTGAGATCACATATTTCTATAGCTGATTGGAGTATTTAATCACGCAAGGTACCAAAATGTATTAAAAAAAGGGATTTATCCCCAATATCATGATTTTCCATATTTTGTGATTGCTAAAAATTTAATCATTTCTGCTATAGCATGATGCCTACCTATCCATAATGCTATGTTATGATCCAGGTCGCAGAGGTTGTATACTTGTGCAAGGAACTGCGAAATAATGGGTTTTGTCTTTTAAAGCTTATAGGGAGTGATCATTTTTTAACAACAGGTGGGGGGGGGCTGGTGGGTTTGCGTGCAGCTGCATGAAAAAAATTTCGACCCCCCCTCTCTTGAGGGGGTAAAATTTTTCAACCCCCCCATAAGGGACAAAAATCACGCACGAACGTCCCATTTTAGCCTATAATAACACACAGGGTTTTCCACTGAAAACAGGTGAAATTATTTTGACCCCCCTATCAGAGGTGACCCCCCTCAAACCCACCAGCCCCCCCCCCCCCCGTTGTTAAAAAATGATCACTCCCTTATAAGGGTGTAAAATTATTCTATATTGCGTACTTAAGCTATACCTTGGTTGTAGGCTGACAAAGGTGGGTTCCCCTGAAGACATCGACAGATCCTAGTCCATCTCCTTCCTCAGCATCACACTGGTTAATGTCGATATTTGTAAGCTCTATGTCTATGGTCCCAATACCCCTGTTACATTCAATATTCAAACAGTTAGAAATGATCGAAGAGAACGATAATAAAATAACTATCAGCAATGGGGTTGCAGTAAGATGTGGGGGTCTAGAGAATCTGGCCCTTATTATCTCTTTTGATTTTGAGAAGCGATCGTGAATTTTATTACAAGATGAACACATCCTTCACATTTCTCTTGTTATTGCATTGATTTTACATTTTCATGATAAGAGGGGAAGCAGACAGTTTTTCATGATAGGAGGGGAAGCAGCCAGTGTCAGTGACTATACACTGTAAAAGTCAGTGTCTAGGGATTGAACACTAGTGTTTAGAACTTAAATACCTGGTTAAACACTTCCTTGTCCCAGTTTTCTAAACACTTATTTAGGGCTAAACATGTTCAATTTTAAACATGTTTAACTATGAAGTATTTAACTAAGTGTTTAAAATGCTTAACACTTAAACACTTCAGCATTTAGGTGTTTTAGAGAGAAGTGTTTAAAAGCTAAACACTTAAACTTTTCAAGTGTTTATGCATTTAAATGCTGGTGTTTAAATTTGGTGTGCATTTTTAAACACCTTTTTTGCAGTGCAGGTGTATACAAACATCACACACTACACACATTAATACCTGAATACTGCCTGCTTAGTTCCTGGGATGACACCAAATATAGGTGAGGAATAAGTGACCATCCAGATGTCTCCTCCCCCACAGTCATAGTACGGCTTGGTCCAATGTCCGTCCTCCAGCACGGCCATAGGCTGGTAGAACGTCCTCTCTATGTTATGGGACGTCTGATTGTACCTGGCAATGTGGATGGATATGATATATTAATGATACACCATTGTTCAGACGCTGTACAACAATGGATCACTCAAAGTTGTTCCCAGTTACAAATACCTTGGTGTGATCTTAGACCCTCTTCTTTCTTATAAATACCATTTGAAAAACCAATCTAAGACCATTGCTTATAAAACATATAAATTGTGTCTACTAAGAAGGTATCTAGATGTAAAATTATCAGTAAAGTTTTATAAAACTACCATACTTCCTTACATGGACTATGCTGACATTTGCTTTAACACAACTTATGGACAATACCTGGATCCACTGCAATATGCCCAAAATAAATCTAAAAATCTGCTTGAAAGTACCTCATATTACAAATACAAATTACATTCACAATATTACTGGCTGTAATAAATTAGGAGACAGAAGATTTGCTCATACTATAAATTATATGTATAGCGCTTGAGATCTCTGGATTATAAAATTGTAAATAGATTACAAACCAGGCAGCATGATGCCCCCTTATGTAAAACAATTACCCCCAACTGTGTCTCATACATTAGAAGTGTCGAGTTTCATGGTGCCATAACCTGGAATGCTCTAACATGTGGTAGAAGGAACGCTGAAACCCTAGAAACTTTCAAAAATGATACTAGAAAGTATCTCAAGTCCCTTCTAGTATACCCTACAGCCAACCTGTACTAATTTAATTTACCCTACCCTCTTTAAATATATTATTTGTCCTCCCAACATATCCCGAAAAATTTATTTGGTATCAAGTTTCCTATCTTATTAAAATGTTTAAAAAAGGTAGGACCAGAAGGATCAACCCATAACACTATTATAGTGGGGATGAGGTCCACAGCCTTCTTTTTGCCACATGAACAATTATACAAGTGATAAATGTCTAGATTACATTTTCATTGTTCTTTTTCCTGTACTACTTAATCTTTTGATCTATGTTGATAACTTATTAAGTAAAAAGTGGAAGACCTGATGAGGCATCCACTTTATGTTTTGCCATTATATATAGATGTATACCTAATGAATGAATTGTACTAAAGTATGTGCAAAGATGCACCACCGACAAGGAAAAGCAACATTTATTCCACGAAATGATTTACTATTGACTTATTACTTATAACGATTACACTAGTTGTACCAATGATATACTTTATATTGGCAATAAAGAGAATTAAAAAAAACACACACACACATTTCGTATGTTGCGTATAATTGGTGGCATAATAATTATGGTTATAATACCAAGTTAACAAACTAAGTTATAAACATTTATATATTTTTCTTACGGCTTGGTCCCTGTACTATATAACCTCTGCTTATTGAAAATTTTACTGCAGACAGGTAAGATCCTGTTTAAAAGAGGGGGGAGGCCCGGGGGGAACAGGGTATTGTGTATGATAGAAATGTCCCCTGACCTGTGGTAAAGATGATACCCATACCTTAATCCTTACATCGCAACAGGTTGCGACATAGCAACAGAGCTACTGTTTTACTGTATAGAGACACAATGCTTCATGCACGTCGGCCCATTATGGGTATTTTTGTGGGGTCGATGGATGACACTTTGTATATGTGAACACTTTATATAATGTAGATGGGGGGTTACATATCCAAGTATCTGGATTCTAAGTGATGTTGGTTTGCTCCCAATATTAGCTTAAATATACAGGAAGTCTTTGACATAAGAAACACCGGTGTTATGGTATCTTTGATTGCTGGACATACTTGTCCCTGGTTGACCTCACTAAAACACATATATACATGTAGCAGGCATGTTTTAGAATAGCAACTGCTAAGCAAGACCAAAATATCTAGGGGGAGGCAGGAGCTTGGCCTAACATGGCACCCTTTGCAATGTTAGTGTTGGACACATTTGTGGCATTGTTTTGTGCAGTCTGTGGGAACACATTGCTTTTATAATTGTAAACGAAGTAGAACCCTCTAAATAGATAATATTCTTAAACAATGCAATGACGCATCTAATTATTGTGACGTCATACTGTACATCAGAAATGTCACCTCCCTGCCACTGCAATAGCAGACTCGCTCAATGTTAATATAGGCTAATTTGAACCGGAGAAATTCTATGGGCATTTAATACTGATGCTGAACGTCTCATAGCTCATGCCTCAATGGCATGATGAAAGGATTGTTCAAAGGTCTAGGTGTCCTTGGGTTGCCAGGAGGCTGTTGCGAAAAGACTGAGTTGTTGCTTTCCAGGGTAGGTACCTCACTTCCCATGTCGCTCCTCTACTTAACCACTCAATATCACTTCCAACACTGTAGTCCAGAAGTAGTCACTTTCCCACAAATCAAACTGTGTTGCGAAAAGTGGTCACACCTGAGTGCTTCCTAGACTGCCCACGCCTATATACTTGTGCGACAGAGTGTAGGAAGCAACTTCCAGTTGAGGGGGTGTTAGTAACCACTTCTGGACCATTTCTGTTGGGAAGTGCCATTTGGCAATGCAATAGCGAAGAGATTACAAAAGATGAGTGCCTTCCATTTTTGGAAAACACCTCTGACAGAAGTGACTTCCAAGGGTTTAGCAACAGCCACCTGGTGTCTGACAAGACATGTCAGCAATCAGATCCTACCTGGTAGTCAACTTCTTTCAGTTGTCCACAGGATCCCGTACCATGGGCTTTGCTCTAATGACTTACACCCATGCAAACCACCGTCCTTCCCAGATAATCAATGGGATAGGGCCTATAGAAATCAACTCTTAATCGCAACACAGTTCATTAGCACACCCATGTGTGCACATTTGGAACTTGAATGCGACCTTGGCGAGTATTTTTGTCAGGGTTTCATCTAAATGCACTTCTTTGGAAGTAGATTCGGTCTGCATTCATGTACCATATCGACAAATAAACAAAACTATAACTGTACAATGAAGTCCTTAAAGATTAAAGGGGAGTTCTATGGGTGGCGTGAGAACTTGGGACTGTCTGATCCCGTCCTAATTCAAGGTCATAGCACGAGGAATGTGTCTAATGATGAAGGACACATAAAGAGTTCTTTAAAGTGGTGTTTATATACTAAGTATAAACACAATAGAGTAGTTGTGAAACCTGATAATATGAAATAAATGAGAAGTAGTTTTACAACCTTATTTGTTGAACTTTTTTTGTGAACAAGTTATAAACATGGTACAATGTCATGTTAACAAGTGAACAGTAAGTAGTATAGGTATAATAAATAACTAAAGTCCCTTATTTTATATCGGTGGCAAACAGAGTCATAGATGACATGTGTAGTTTCTATTTTGGGGCAAACAGAGCCGCAAGGCCTGGGGCGACCTTAAATGAAGATTTGTTGGGGAAGTAGGAGCGCATTCCTTTGTATGACTTCCATATGCCGTGTACGGCACTGTCATCTTTTTCACAATTTGCCAAGACAGCCACGTGGGTGCCTACCCGCCTGAGGGAGTGCATGGTAATTGACAGTGCATAAGGGCAACCCTTATTGTGTAGGGCAGCCTGCATTACCACTGACATTTTTTTTCTTTTTTATTTGATCGTTCACAACACATACAGAAGTTATGATGTGGTCTACCTGATTATTTTCCGCGGCGACACATTCACGAGCATGATATATTATTTCCAGTTTCTAATACAACATATTATCTTAAGGTTTAGCTATGGAGAGGTCAGTCTGGTGTTGGGAGAGGGGGGGAGGGTCAATTCTGCATGGTATGATCAGGGCCGTCTGGGTGTGGTCAGGCGTGATGGACATACCTTGTGACATCACAAGTCACGTGACTAGCATGCCACCTGGCAGATAAACCGTACTGTTTACAGCACCACCCTCTACTGGAGTGCATTCTACGTAATGTGGTGCTGCTGTCAGAACGGCGGATAAACCTGTTAGATTGTCCATATGTATGCATTAGTCATGCCCCCTTTGACCATATATATGCAGCTTAACATTTGGGGAAATACCCATATACCTCACATGCAAGGAGCGACTTATACCAAGTGATGGACCCCTGGTGCACCTTGCTGCATGTATTTCCATTCAATTGAATTTAACTGACACAAAGAGGTATAGAATCAGTATGGTGGATACAGAGGATTTGTAGTGACTGGTATCGATTTTGGTGATGGCTTTTTCAATCGTTCTGTAGCTCTATTTGTGATGTCCCAGTTGCAGGATAAGCCTTAATGTACCTTTTTTCCCTGTTTGCCCCTACCATGGGCATGTACTAGTTACCAAGTTGAGTCTGTGTAGGTGTTATCCATATACAAAGAGATGGTTGGCCACTCAAGGGCTTTTGCTGCCCTCTTGCAGATACCCTTTGAACTATTTCCTATACATATAGCCATGGATGACAGAGGTGAGGGGGGACTTTGGCAAAATCCCCCTCACCTCTGTCACCAATGGGTATGCATAGAAATAGAGCTGCCAGAGGGCAGCATCAGTCCTAGAGTGTCACACCCTGTCCTTAGTATACATATAACAACTATGTCAAACATTGTCAAAATACGAATCCAGATTTTTCGGTAGAGTCTGCCTGGGGAAATTGTAATAGATGGAGTCCGGAAATTTGTTGTCTACGAAAGATAAGGAGTAGTTGATGGCGGGGGTCCGCGGCACCCTCATCTACGTGGAAGCTGGGGAGGATGTTTTTCTCAGAAAAGGGGGAGAGAATGTGTACGTGGACACAAAAGATCCTAATTGTAGCCATTTGGGGGAAGTTTGCGAAAAGGTTGAAGATCAACATGGCCCCGCAGCAGCGTAACACAGAGGTGGCCCCATGGGGCCCCAGCGCGAAGGCGGCCCCCTGCATCTTCGGCCTCCCATGCGAACTAAAGGCCTCCAGCGGGGACCTGGGCACCTACTAGCCCTTTCGGGAAAAGTTCCTTTTCTCAATCCCTCGGGGCTGGGCTTCAGAGGGGGACGGGTGAGCCTTTCATTGGAAGAGGTCCCTGGGGCCGAGGGGGGCGGTGGCTCCAAGAATGTTGCAAACACCCCTCCCTGGACTAGGACGAACCGAGAGGGGACTCAGAACTCCTCCGGGATCCCAGCCCTCCCTCTTCTTGGGTGCTGTAGACCCTGAGATGCCTCCTTGGGAGGTCGTCACCAGCAATGAGATTCCCTCTCCCCTCATGGGTCTCTGGATTCTACTACACCAGAGGACCCCTCCCAGGAGGAGTAAAAGGAGGTGCAATGCCAGGCAGACTGGGTCCCTGATTGGAGAGAGCGGGAAAACCGGAGGATCGATCCCGTGAGAAAGCGTCTAGAGAGGAAGAGGCCCTCCAACAGGTGGAGGTGCAGAGGGAAGTCGCAGAGAAAGGATGGATCTGTGGGGCAGAGGATGACAAACGGCTAGAAATGCTGCAGTGCAAAGTGGAGGAATGAGAAAAGGAGATCCTGGAACTCCACGTCTTGTTAGAGGAACAAAAGGCAGAAGTTCTCCGTCGTCAGGAAGACTAGAGATTAACACGAGAACTGGTAGAGCAGGTGGGCGGTCTGCAGATGGGACATGAGGGGACGCCCATCCCTCTGGCTCCTCCCCTAGAGAGACCTGGTCAGCTAATCCCCGAGGGGGGAGGCCCTGGAGGAGCGGAAGCTGTCTGCAGCAGCTAACAAGGTACCAGTCTCATGGGAACCCATAGCCACCCCGGCCCCTCCTCCCCAGGGAAGACCCCTCACCTCCTCCACGCCGATGCCGGATCGGGTGGTTGGGGGCAGGGTGGGAGCTTCGGAGCTACCAGCTCTACCGTCATGGGATGTGGCGGCTACCTCCTTGGTGTGGGGGCAAGGGGACTGGTTGACGAAGCCTATAGTTACCCCCAGGAAGTTTGACGGGACCAGCCACCTCCCGGAGTACCTAGCCCATTTTGATTTGTGTCAAAGGGTGAACGGGTGGACTAATTCAGATGCCGGGGCCTTCTTGGATCTGAGTCTGATGGGGATAGCTAGGAGGCTGTTTGCTGGAATACAGCCTGCCTCTGAGGGAGGCTATCTCCGCCTCAGAGCTGCGCTGATAAACCGCTTCCAGCCACTGAATCAAAGCACTGCGTACAAGAGTAAATTGGCCAAGCTCTAGAGCTCGCCCCAGGAGCTTGCATCCAATCCCATTCGGAAGAGATTCAACGATACATGCGTCTAGCATACCCAAATGCGGATGAGACCACCATTGATGTTATGTGTAAGGATTGTTTTATAGAAAGTCGACCAAATACCATTACAATACATAGTTGTATTATTTAGTCCTTTCACATTATTACTCAATTTATCAATTATGTCCAATGGGAATCAAACACTAGCTTCCCACTTGACATAAAAACGTTTGAAAAACGTTAAAAATACGTTGATAACTTGGTTGAAAATTGGTTGAAAAAAAAACGTTAGAAACGTTTTTTGCCAAGTGGGAATTCTCTCTGTGCTGTCGTCAGGCCGATTCCCATGAAAATTACCATGGTTCACAAGGTAACGTGAAGATCTGAATGTTAATTCAAAAGGCACTACCCTCACTACCCAAACAAATGCATTCATTTTAGCGGTGGTGAGGTGTGACTGCCTTGCTTTCTCACAGCCAGCCCTATGTATTCAGGTGGTGGAAGCCTCAGCCCTGCATACACGATCACACGCAGAACACACTGTGCACAGGGGCAAGAGGGCCAAAATAAATGAATAGCTGTGGAAACACTCCTTTTCACAACAGTGATTACACAAGTGTTCCCCGTCATTATATGAGGGAATTAATTATAGAGTATAGGGTGCACAAGTGAGAGAAGGGAAGCGTGACATTACAGGCCACTTAACCCATGAGCAGCCTTAAGAGCCCTCAAGGACCCTAAACAAATGTCCTCCCTGCCCTATATATGTAGACAGCAGGCACATTGAATGAATCATTCACTCTTGAGAGGAGGAGTGTTCCCTAAAGGTGCTCTTGTACTTAGGAAAAACCACTATGCATTTCTTTTAGTACTATCATGGTGGTGATAAGCCTGGAAAAGGAAATGTGAATGATCCACAGGACTCGCTGTGCATGACTGGGCTACCACCACGATAATACTTAGAGTAGACTGAATAGGTCTTATAAGATGTGCCTACGCTACCACCGCATAGTGGCAGGATCTTTTGAATTAACCTCCAGGAGGTTAATTCAAAACATCCCGGGATCGCAACCTCAGCGATCTTAGGAATTATTCTACCTTATCCTATTAAGCGATCTTAAGATTAGACTGCATCGATCTTAGCCTCAGCCCTCCTACACTATTCCAAGAAGTACTGACTGGGCACAGGGGTAAGATTCCCAAAATAAAGAAATAGCTGTGGAGCCACTCTTCTTCACAACAGTGTTTATACCATCGTTCCCCATTCCCACATGGGATAACAAAAGAGCACAGTGTGCAGTTGACCCCCGTACAGTATTCAAAAGTTTGTTCCCATGAATGTATGATTTATGCTTGCCTATTAGAAGCATTATGCCCTCCCCCAGGACAAAGAGAGAGAAGGGTAGAATTACCTTACAGTGCACTTAACGCATGAGTAGCCCTAAGAGCCCTCAAGGACACTCAGCAAACGTCCTCCCTCCCCTCTATATGTATGCAGCAGGCTATTCACTCTTTCGATCAGGAGTGTTCCCTGTAAGTGCTCTTGTACTTAGGTGAAACCACTATGCAATTCTTTCACTAAGATCGCAGTGATCTTATTGCTGGAAAGGGAATAGTGAAGTGATCCCCGGACTTGCTATTCCTGACAGGCCTGCAACCACTGCATTAGATAGGGTAGACCGGCCAGGTCTTATGATATGTGCCTACACTAAGATCGCTGGGGTTGCATTCCCAGGATGTTTTGAATTAAGCTCCAGGACTCTTCCCGAAGCCAAATCAAATACTTAGTGAGGCCAGTGAAGACATGCGTCATGAATATGTTTCGAACCAGAACCATCAATAAAGGGTAGATGTTATCAATATGTTTGTATAGTTAGATAAAGTTACACATCAGTAAACACCTGTCCTTCCTCTTTTGTAAATTCAGTTGGCACTGTACCTGTTTCAGTGAGGCTGCTTCTTTGTGACAAATTCTTTGAGAGCAAAAATTCCATCCCACTCATAGTGATTGGATAATCTAGTAGTGACTCGGTAGATTTTTCAATACAGTTTGCATGGTTGCATATATATGCGTATGTGATTCATATTGTCATTATAGATATGTGGGGAGGGGGATCTGTTTCTTCGAATTTTAAGTATTTTTCAAATCTATAGATTGGAATATGACACCCACTTTTTTACTTTGTGGATGTTGCCGTGATTTCGAAAACCTTTCATTTTCTTCCTTTTCTAGTACATGCATAGGGCTTTATTTGCGCTGGCCTTTTAGATGTCTGTGTTACTGTGTCCATATGTTCTCCTATATATGTCCCTGCAACATTTTCGCACCAAAGAGTAGACACCGTGGATGCAAAAAGAAAGATAAATGATATCACTTACGTGGACAAAGATCTCATCAATGGTAGCTTGTCAATACATTGTCCTATCTCCCTTGTCTCCAGATGGTTATATTGGAAAAAGTAGAGATACACCCAAGTATAGGGGGTTGTTCCTACCTGTATGTGAGTGCATTCTCAGTGATGAGGACACCAGACCAATTTGCAATACGCAGTACGTTGAACCACTCCGTACTGGGGTCCAAGTAGTCATAGTTTAACGATATATCATGTGCATACACACGATCCTTCTTATAGGCATAGGGACAAAACGTGCGGTATCTGAAATGTTTGACGCATTTTATATATGTATTTTTAAGATTGTTATGGATCG
Organism: Acholoe squamosa; assembly: GCA_949317995.1. Classification (NCBI taxonomy): domain Eukaryota; kingdom Metazoa; phylum Annelida; class Polychaeta; order Phyllodocida; family Polynoidae; genus Acholoe; species Acholoe squamosa. The sequence continues at coordinate 41,220,287 of OX439035.1, read as the reverse complement.
CTCACAAAACTTTAGAAGGACGAAACTTATCTCCTGCTGTTGTAATAACTATCAATTAAAAAAAATCCAAAGTCCTTATTTTTTTGGTGGTAATAATCCACAGGCCTTATCACAGGTCTCTAGGCTAAATTCATTACATGTAGGCATATTCCTTTTATGTATGGTTAGTCACAATTCTCTCAACATTCAATGTGAAATGGCTGACAATTAAGAATATCACTTACTTTGGATAAGCCCATTCTTCGACAGCTATGCCTGATCCAAACAAAAACGTCTTGCTGTCGACATTATTTCTGACAAGGTCAAACAGAAATTCATCCTCCACACCAGCCAATGTGTTGTTTCCCTGAAAACGGGAAAAATGAGAACATGTTAATATTGTTATAAATGTTACCGATCATTAGACAAGACAGATTTTAGATTCAATATCTATCTATTCCAAGAATTTCTGAATAACAGATATTTTACTTCTGTCCAATACATACGGTTTAGCTTAAATATCGATGCAACATCTATCTGACATTAAGAAAGTTAATTTTGGTAGTGGTGATGCCATTCATGAAGTTCTTCATGTTGGGAAGTCTCCAAAAGTAAAACGTAAGACAGCAGCATGAAATAAGAATGGGGCATTCACCTGAACCATAAGTTTGGTGAGCAGATTGGCCATTCGAACGGCAACATCAGCATAATTTGACCAGTGGGCATGGTCAAACTCAACAGGAAGTGTTTCCTCTGTTCCTCCACTGCAGGCGGAATTGCGTACCCTCTCTACATACTCCAGAGCCAAACGTCCTTTCTTAGTTGCTTCGTTTTCAGCTAGATATGCAACAGTATAATTTACATCCGGTCTCTACCTGAACAAGCTATGGTGGCAAGAGAAAGGCCTATATCATGTAACAATTGTACTGGCCTAAAGGCATTTAGGTTTGAATCATTCAATGTGGATCAGGATTATCACATATAATATGCAATATAATTGCTTTCCTAAGCATGCAAGGCTAAGCTGTAGCAAACTGCAACATAGGTAAAAAACAAAACTAGCATAGATGAATTATCAACGATATATTGGAAATCCCTATTAATGCTGTGGAAATATTATCTTACCTTGATGGGAAAAGGAAATACTTGACACGAGTATAGAAAAGCCAAGTATTGTGGCAGCCCGCACCATTCTTTGATAAAGCATTATGGCCTTATTAGACACAGCGATCGGAGGCCTACTCTGAACTTCCCGCTCCCTCTGCCCAAAGGACAGGTTGCCTACTGGATAATATTGTTAAGTCCCTCCATCATATAGCTACTGGCAGCACCTGATCCTGTCCTGTAGGTATTGGCCAGCACTGCCACTTTATATAGGGTATATAGGTAGGGAAAGCCTCCTTGGGTCCTTTACCATTACACCCTATCACATTACCCTATAGAACCCACCCACCCATCAACCCACTAAGCCATCATTGGACACCCAGAAGTAAAAAATCAATTGCTCCTGTGTGACGTCACTCTAAGTGCACTGCTGGGCCAATGCCTGCTCTGGTGACATGAAGTGGTCTGTACCTAAGTGCTTTACAGTGCCACAATGAAATGTGGACTGCGTTGGTGCTTAAATTTCAAATGTAAGGGTTGAAGAAACATGCATGAACATCAAATTTGAACACCTCGTGCATATACACTGTACATGTACATACAGTTGTTTGTACATATTTGGACATTGGGCCAGCGTTGGCAATGGCCAGCACTGTCACAGGCAATATTTCAACATTTGGCCAAAGTTGGCAATACTCCCAGTGATCTGTCAACGTTGGTACAATATCAGATGAGTCCCTTCATACCCACATTGGCAGTATACTGTACGTTGTTCCAATTAATGTTAGCAGGCATTCTCCCTGTGGGGAAGTTACAAACGTTGACCCAAAGTTGGCAAAATATTGTAATTCCAACCTCCATCAGAGACCATTCATGATGAGATATTGTGGCAAGAAAGGGTGACTTTTTCATGAATAAAGTTGTGTTTAGGTCATTTTGGTGGAATGCATGTAATTTTGCTTGGAGTGACCACACGTGCAAATGACTTATGACAAGCGATTCACAAGACAATTATCTTTCAAATACATGTAGTGGGTATTACATGACAGGCCTGCCAAGGAAAGTTTGCATCCTCAATAAATTTCCTTAAGAAAGGTCCAAAAACTTTATCAACAACTTCTCTGAAAAGTCACCCTTTCTTGCCGTATTGATCTATAGATCTGTATTATATCGCAATCACCAATTGATCAGATCGCCTATGTGTTTTTTGCGTCTTACGGCAATACAAGCATATTGATTGCTAAATGTATGACACTTCCTGAGCCAAAATACTGGTAATATTTTCATGAGAACATCATTTTGTAAATAATAAGTGACAGATAAAGTCTAATGATGGAAAGACCTTGTATCACTTCTTGACCAGTCGCTGGGGACACATTACATACATTGTAGGGGTCCTCACTTGTAGAACTGATCTTCAACCATTTGGTACATCTAAATCTGGCTGGGACCTTTTTTCTAAAAAGGTACTCCAAGATTGATATTTACGTTAACGTTACAAGCCTGGAGCCTGGCTTGCTGATGTCACAAAAATCGTCATATCGTCTCATTGTTTTATTGTGTTAGATCACTGCTGGGTTTGGTTATATTGGCACAGTAGCCATCATATTAAAATGTGTAGACGATTCATTACGCCCCTCACAGAGTAATTAGGGCCATTTTGAGAGTGAACCATACAGAGCAAGTACTAAATAAGTGGTAAATGATGATTGTTACAAGATGTGTGCAAGTTGAAGATTAAATAAATTGATTTTTATGCTTATCCTACAGGTTTTGAGTCTTTGAGTCCAAAGTTCGGGTTGTGTGGAAAAAAATTAGAAAAATCACAAACTCCGCTATATGATATATTGGAAAATTTCGGGAGTTTTTAAGCCACAGTTATAATTTTTGTACACACATTCTTGGGTATTGCACTAGTTCCGACATGTAGTTTGGTAATGATAGGATGATTTTTGAAGGTGTAGTGTGTTGCATAGTGTATGTGTAAGGGGCGTGATCAATCAATTTTCTGATTTTACTGCAACTGCGATAAAAACTGACCCCCTGGCAGTTAATGACTTGAATGGACCTTTTCATAAAGCCAAGATATAGGGCTATCAATAAAATAAAGTCTTAATATGTAATGCTGAGTTTGTCATATTCACCCCCTGACCCCCATAGGTGGGGCAGTTCACAGTAATGACCCATATATATAGCCTCTACTGTTGCAGACATTGTAACTGATGGACCTCAGAGTAAAAGGAATTCTTAAGGACATGGAGCAGTAGAATTAGGTAACACAACAATTTCCCGTCTCTGGGAGCTGAATATCAATACCTGTGGGGCGCACTTTTATCAGAAGTTGATCAAAGTATCACAGTGTTACAATTGCACTTGAGATTCCATTAAGGGCCAAAACCCATTACCCGTTTTTGCAATAATTGGTACCTTTATCGGCCAAATATTGCATAATGCACATTAATATTGATCAGTTTTAGGTGAATTGGTGGTATATTCTGGGAAAAGGCCACCGATTCTGTGCCCGATTGTGCAATACACTGCTAATTTTTATTTTCATTACCTATCTTTGGAGATATTACTTTGTAGTATAGCATTGATTCTCACCTGATTTTGTCATTTGGTTCATTAGATGCCCCTTTAAACACCTACAATTGCCGATTATGCAACCGATTTTGATCTGTACCCAAATGATCGGCCAGTTTTACAATCGTGCAATGGGTTTAGGCCCTAACCGTATCCTCCTTACTGTCAATAATTAATCATCAAAAATAACCAGGAAACCCTGAATTAATACTGTTTGTCCCGATAGCAATCTTAAGATCCCAACCCGACTCAACTCTCAATAAGAAGGTGTCCAAATGTTCCCCAGTGATATCTAAATGCGTCTCTGTCATCTGGCTCACTCCACATCTAACAGATGGCGCCTGTCTGCGGCCAGAGCTACCAACTAGAGAGAAAGGTATAGGACCCGTGTAATCCCTCAGTGGTTATTATCAAATGCAGCAATACAGAAGAGGTACGCAATGTGTCAACTGCTGGCTGGAGCATTAAGAACTGATACAGGAGAAATGAAAGTGTGTGCTATGAATCTGTCCACAATAGTGAGGACTTCCAAACGGGATGGAGAGAAAAGGTGATGCAACAATCTCCCCTTTGGCATCAAACTGTTTCCAGCAAGATCATATTACTTTTCTTCGTTACACTCAGACACTCATGTAGGACATAGCTGAATTAGGGTTAGCAATGCGAGGAGATACCATGGTCCATGGGGGCTGTGTACAAATGACGTCATGCAGGAGGGGGGGGACCCACTTCCCATGACCAAGCATGACAAGGGGGGGAGGGGGGTCATGGGCTGCATGACATCATGTCATCAAGAAATCACAATTTGCTTTGGTTCTGGCAAGAAAAGAAAAATTGTAAAGGTAGGGAAATATAATACTTATAGGCCCTACATGCATGCCTTCCTCAGACATCTCACTCAATGAGTGTCACTGTCATCAATGTCAGTGTAAATTCAAGTTGATGTCCAGGCCAGGGTGCACTACTCTTACCCCTAATCCAGGCCCCATACCAATTTAACCCTTTTTGAAAAGGACAACTGCTGCCCTTAGGCAGCATCTAAAATACCACTGAATCTCCGCTGCTGCCTCAGTGCAGCATTGATAGTTATCCACAGGCTTTTTTTGCTGAAAGGGCATGAATTTTTTTTACCCCCCCCCCACTCCTTGAAGTATCAAAATTATTTTTCCTCCCCCCCAATCCATCCCCTCCCTTAGTTGAACTTGGGGGGGGGGTATCTCTCTGCATGACATCATGCTGTGGGGGGGGGTCAAGTGTTGTATGACGAAACATGACAAGGGGGGGAGGGGGGGTCAAAAATGGTCCAAAAATGCATGACGTCATTTGTACACAGCCCCATGCTCACTGAGAATTGGCCTAGGCCTATATAAATATGTTCATGCGCGATTCAACAAGCGAACGTCGCGACTGCCTCATAAGAACACAAATATCCATTGTCACTTTGATCTAAAGTTGCCTGCACTTTCATTTCTGTGGGGTTACTTGAAAAACACAATGTTGACCACAGTAGACTTCAATTCTAAAACACAGGATAGATCTACATTGGTGCAAAGTGCTTGGTTAAGAACAACGAGAAAATGCTCAATACTAACATGTGCAACTCAGGCAGAGCATTAACTTAGATGGAATATTGATAAAGTTTAAGACGATAGCATGTATATTGTGTCGTAGCATAGGACTGGGATGCACACATGTACATTCATTGTGACTGCGAGTTTAATGACTTAAGATGTTGTGAACATGTAGTTTATCTATAGGCCAATGCATTGCTGACACTTTAAACATTAACATTACTATCATAAATCTACATTTAGGCAATATTTAAACCTAGACCACACCGACAGGAATGTATTCCTTATGATCAGGTTTTGGAATATGATGAGGTGTTTTTTTTCATTTATTGATTTGATTGGGTTTTATTTGACACACATCCACATATTGAGGAGAGCTTTTCAATGAAGCCAACGGGGCCAGATCGACTGGCCATTTATTCTAACTAAAGCATTGAGTATCAACTGTCTAAAGGTAAATGAGAAATCTAAGTGCAAAATATAAAAACAACTTTTTTATAGATATTATGTAGTACCATAAACAACATTATGGATAGTAACATTATTATAAAACGGCTGGCATTGCTCTGCTGCACGATATAAGTGACCTTGAGTGCATTATAGGAGTACAGTGCACGCCTGAGCAAGGTCACCATAGCTGTAAACCAGTCAAGTATCATTAATTGGTCTAAAAATACTTTGATTGGGTACTTGATTGGTTGGAATGAAATGTACAATGTTTTATAAAAACAATAGACAACACCTTCTTCACATCGAGACTGTCGGTTGTCCTATAATGCACGAATGCATCTGGATCGTTGTCTATTCTCTAAATAACATGCACCTATGTATTCTGACGGCGTCTGAACCAAACAGGACCTAACACACACACACCACTGATGTGGACTACAGGCTGGTTTCTATCCACAATTATCACCTAGCCAGGCATGCTCCACACCCTTGCAGTGGATGTGGGGCCTTAATAGCCTGAGGTAACCCTAGTGATGTTGTGCCAAGGGATCAGGCTAGCCGCGCCTTGACTCCCATTATTATCTACTACATCTGACTCCTCTTGGTCCAGCCAGCCTATGATTTGTCACTCATCTCACACGCACAAAGCACAGGGTCCTATTAAACTCCCTGTCCTTCCTTGAGTGAATATAAATGAACTGTTACAGATGTGGTCCTTGTATATGATACCACGCCTAGGGCTATTATTACTCTCTAAGTTGCAATGAATTGCCGTTATCATAATATTATTTACTTTGGCCCTGAATCAAATCTACCGTGTGTAGCTATGTGGTCCTAGGTGTACGCTGATTTTGAGAAAGCATTGTGGGCGTACATCGATCTTCACCCATTGTTGTCTAAAAAACATATCAGAGTTAAGGTGGATTTTACAATGTATATGGTGACGTATTAGTGATGTATGGTAACTTATGGGTGATGTATTGTGAAGTATGGTGATGTATGGTGATGTATGGGTGAGAATTATGGAATTAAACAACATTTCAGCCATGTGACGTTTTGACCATGTGACGTTTTGGCCATTTGCATTTTGGCCGAATGACATGGGGCTATGTGTCATATGGCCCCATCTGTCTTCAGGGCCATATGTGCCATGGAACCCAAATGACTCATTTGAAAGGGGGCAAAGAGAGTTTCTCTCAGTGTACCTGAACTCTGTCAAATCATTGACACCTTTCCATTGTATGGCACCATAAAGATAATGGAAATGTTACACGACTGCTGACTTAACGACAGTACCCTGGTAGTGCTAACTATCACAGTTCTCTATACAGCCTGCTTACATAGTTAACCATTCATAGTTTATTCCACCTAGTGTGAAAAACATGTTGTATATAGTACTCGTGTTAGAAAAAACAGCAACAAAGGTAGTCTGACGAGAACCCTCTGAG